>CM031242.1:573871038-574471038 GCA_018340775.1 Taxus wallichiana var. yunnanensis
TTGTACTTTTATAATTTAAATAAATTAAAATTTATTTTAAACTTGAAATTGATTATAATTTTCAAATGTATTAGAAAATTTATACTTATTACAAATAGTATATTCAAAATGAAAGTATTGTAAATTATTAATTTATCCCGACTAATTTTAAAATTTGTTAAAATATTAATATTACTAATTATAATACTAAATATTATTTTTATGTTTATAATAAATATTATAATAATAAACATGATGACAATGATGATGATGATAAGGATGACAATAACATTATTATTACTAACTATCAATCTTAATTAAATCATATATAAATTATAAATTTAATATAAATGTATATTTCAAATTCATAACAATATTTAAAATTATTCTAATCTTTAAATTATTATAAATGTCAAATTCATTATATATTACAAATTTATTCCTAATTACAAATCTATTGTAAATTCGAAATATTGATAGTTTATGCTAATGAGGACAAGGATCACCCGATAATTTTAGACAATAACTCGGGAATCAAGTTGAGGAGCTGGAAAAGGTAATTGTAGTAAAGGTGCAGAAGATGGGAAGGAATGTCTCTCTTTTACCTGATAATAATCAACAAGTTGTAGATATGGGGGTGGCTCCTTCGCTTCCCCCTGTTACATTGTGTTCTCTAGGTCAAAACATTGAAATTAGTCTTCCTATCCTCTCGGATGAGAATGTAGATCCTAATAGGGGGAAGGTTGGAAGATGGTGAATTACAAAAAGAAAGGAAAATATGGAAATTTTCCTCTCAAGATGAGCCTTAGATCTCATAAAGGGAAATACTAGGGTAGTTGTGGGTCAAGTGGTCTTGACCAACCTACCTTGCGGTTTGGTGCTTTCTATTTTCTGGGGTTTGGTTTGTCGGTTTGTTTCTTTTTAGGCCCATGGGACTTGTTTGTTGTTGTCTCTCTTCGGGCCTGAAGCTTATCTTTTGGTTGTATAGGGTTCCCGATCCCTTCAAAATCTAATTTTTACCTAATCTAATAAAAAAATTTGAAATATAATTAAAATTACAAATTTAATATAAATTATTAAATTTATATAAATGAATGTTTCAATTTATCGTAAAATTAAAATTTATTCAAATTAATATCTCAGTAAAATACAAATTTTATCATAAATAATAAACTTAATATGATAAATTCTAAAACTTTATTTAAATTTAAATATTATAATAATTATAATTTACATAAAGTTTATATAAATATTGATTTAATATACTTGGTAATTAGGATACATAGATGGAGATGAATGAGTTCCCTAACCCTAGCAATGGTGGTGGCTCAAGCCCGAGCTTTTGAGAGGCCATGGTGGTTTTTTTAGGAAGCTAGGAGTGTATTGGATTTGGGTGGTTCTATTTTAGCGACCTAGGTTTTACGTGGTCTTCCTACGTAGGTGTCCTAGTTGGTGGGAATGGAAAGGCCATGGAAAATACAACAGATTTTCAGTTTAATGATGCATTTTTTTGGTGTTACTAGTTCCGTAGAAGACAGAGCTTGGGAGGTAGGGGTTTCGGTCCCCCTGTCCGAGTGAAAATAATACCCTTCTAAGTGAAGTTCTTAGCGGTGTTTCATTTACTAAGATCTATGAGGATTTATTGGGGGTTTTAACCCAATTTTTTGAGAAAACCATTCATGTTGGCTCTATTCAAGAGAAGGCTAGTGAGCATATAAAGCATTTAGATCGGAAACATGATGCCCATTTTGAGTTTCTAGTGCTTCAATTTCTTAAATTTCAGCGGTGTATGAGTGGATTCTTTAGGTTAGATCTGAGCCTATAGAGTCCCAATTCTAGCCAAATCATAAGATTATTAAATCCCTTGATCTGATGTCTTTTAGGGATTTGGTATGGGGTGTAGGTAATAAGCACAGGGGATTTTTGGACTCCAAACATAACAATCCTATGTCTTATGCTAAATCTACCCCATCAATGAGTTTTGAGGAAGAGATGGTTCAATCGGAAGATGCTTTCAAGAGGAATGGTATTATTTGATTTAACATCTTTTGACCGGGTTTTCATGTGCTTCATGCTTGGATTGCAGGTCATTGGGATCCTTTCTTGGAAGGTAGGATGGATATATTTCCTAGTGCACGTGGTTTTTTCATTGTTGCATTTGCAAATGCTTTAGATAGGATCTAATTCTTGGGAAATTTTGGGAATTTGATTCCCATATACTTTTGATGAAAACCTGGTTTCCTTTGTTTAACCTAGTTTTTGATACTTTCCAAGTTAAACTAGTGTGGATACATCTACCTTACTTGCCCCTCCAATTCTAGTTGGAGAGTTGTTTAACTATTATTGGTAACACTTTAGGGAAATGTTTAGCTATTGACCCAAAAATTGAATATTTTGAGCACACTACTTATGCTAGAATCTTGGTTGATATGGATACTTCTATTGATTTCCCTACCACTATTGAACTTAAAGTTGAAGATAGAACTTGGATTCAAAACATGGATTATGAAGGGTTTCCTTTAGATGTAGAACATGCTTTTCTCTTGGCCATTTAGCATCATATTTTCACTTGGTTAGAAAATATGCTAAAGGTAGAAGCTCTTGGTGGAAGAATTCTAATCCTAATCACATGTTTGTGAATGATCGATTTGATTGTGAATCTGACTTGGTTTCTAAGGAATCAGTTGACCCGAGAAGAGATGAAAGTTCATATAATTTGTAAGAATGTATTGGATCCCTTATAAGGATCCCATGTCCCTGTGGAATGCATTGAAGTTTTGATTCCAATCCATAACAATGAAAATGTAAATCCAAATACGAAAGAGGATTGGAAATTTTTCAGTTGGAAAAGAAAATTACAATCTCCCCCTTAAGATGCACCTAAGATCCAATGGGAAGTGGCCACATTATTGAGATTGTTTCTAGTTTTTGGTTCAATGTTATTTGTTTGTTGTTGCTTATTATTTTGATCTTCGGCTTTGCACCACTGGTAGTGGCTAGTTTGTTTTTTTCCTCAATGTCTTATATTTTTCTCTACGGTGTATAAGGTAGAGGTTCCCTTAACCCTTCTTAACCATTAATAAAAACATCTATTCTTGAGGCTAATAAAAATTATTCTTGATGAATCCTAAAATCCCTTCTTGAACCTTAACACTATAAGTGAACTCTACGACGGAGATGGAGTAATTTCACTAGTGTAGAGTGATTTTGTATGGGACGGTGGTTAGTTTGAAGATCTGATCAGTGGTGGCATTGGTGTAGGTGGGATAAGTGTGGATGGCCACAGTTCAGGCCCCTCCCATGATTGCCATTGTCTCATTTTTCTCATTGGTGTGACCTTTTTTGTCGGTATTTTTTTTCCTATGGGTGAGCTATTTATTTTTTCTAGTGACGAATCTGGTGGCGCCGGTAATGGGTTTCCCTCTTCAATCCCATTATGTGGAGGTTATGCTAATATCTTAGACTCAGCTAGTTGTTGTTCTGTCTCCCCTATGAGACCAAATATTTTTAATCCCCCTTTCGGTGGCATGGTGATAAGTGATGGTAGAACATATCCTATTCACCCTACCACTATTTTTATATTTAGGGTAAAGGTATTTTGGAAGTGATCGTAGCCTGGTACATCAAAAAATGGTATAACCACCTAGATAAGCAAAATAAAAGACCAAACATGAAACCAACCAAAACTAGTTGAAAATTCAAGTAAACCTATAATACTAAAATAATAAAACTAAAGTGAAAAAAACAAGTAAAAAAACAATTTCCAAGCAATGTCGAGACCAAGAAAATGTGATAATCAAAGGGGTGTTAGATCTAGATAATTTTTGTAACTACTCATGATTATGCCGCAACGTGGAACAAAGTACTTGTATTTATCTCTTTAGGATTTCACCGTGTTCCAACCATCATCTCAACCTTCAATAATTCCACCCCCAAATACCTCATTGATGTATTCTTTATATTTCTCTCCCTCCTCAAAGCCAACAACCTTGAGAGATTGAAAATCAATCTACCTGGTAGATTCTCCTAGGTGATATTTTCTTCTTGCCTTGAGTTATTACCAAAAAATTTCCCCAATTTACCCCTAAGGGATCATTTTTAAACCACAACCTGATTTTAGCACTTTTTTCAAGGTTTGTGGTTTTAGATCTATGATGTATTTCCAATTCCCTATTTTTCTCCTCATAATATTTAAATATCTCTTCTTCAAAATAATCCCTCATCTCAATTGATCTTTCCATTACAACAGGGGACACGGGTGTTGGTTATTTGTTTGTGCTCTCCAATTCATAACAACAAACATAATCCTCATATTCTGAATAACAAGGATTATTTTCATCAGAATCTTCGATATTTCCTTAAAGATGTTTAAGAGCTAGGATTTGGTCCTAGTCCAAATCTGGGGAAATAGGAGTAGATGTTAAAGGAGTGGTTGTGCCATGATCCACCCCCACTGCATCAAGAGGATCCACCACAAACCCACCTATGATTTGTCCAAAAGAAGCATTTCTCATATCACCCTTGGTCCGAGAAAAGATAGTTTTCGGTGGTTCAAAGGTAGATTCCTGCAAATCAACACATGCCACACAATGATCACATGTAAATGGCTTCAAATTCTAGTCCTAGGAAATGACCTTACTAGAGCTAGCCCCCTGATTGAATACCCTGAATTTTCCACAGTAAATAAGGGATTTTTTGTACTCAAGCTCTTATTCTACTTCACCGTGTGTCGATGAGACTTTTAGATGTAGGTAATTATTTTCAAGGAGTTAGAGTCATGAAAATTATGGTTGAGACCATCCTTTTCCATATAAGATTCGTTGGATCAATAGATAATGGACCCCCTTGGATTTTGCTATCCCGCTTAACACAGTCTTCTAAAATTTGAGAGCTAAACAAGGAGCTTAACCCAAACTGGCAAGGTAGAGAGTTCAATTTTTGTCATATCTAGACGAGGCTTCCACTTAGCAAGGTGAAGCATTGTCTTCCCATAAAACCAGGGACCACTATTGATGGATCTAAGGTAATCCTCCTTCCGAAGAACTGGAACATGAAAGATTTATTCTAAATAGAAACCACATAAATTCCACTGAGAATCCCATTTTCTTATAGACCAAGCCTGACCATGTCAATGTTAAGCCTAATGCCTGCAAAGCTTTGAATGAGAGAATTTCCATACTGTTGACATTATTTATTCACCAGTTCCTCTAGCACAAACAAAGTTGACTCATTTGGATTCCAGAATGGATTCAAGGGACAAAGAGGAGAAGCATTCTCAGCAGGCATGAAACACACTCATCCCATGTCTTCTGATCCACCAACATGTTCGCATATGGCCCAAATCTAGGAAGATCTTCTTTCCTTTTTTGCGGATTTTTTTTTTGTTTTCAAAAGCTAGAAGTTTTATAATCACCGACCATGTTTATTTAATTTTCGCTTACAAACATTACTCATTCATAAGGTGGTCACAATTAAATTAATAATTAAATATGATTAATTTAATTCTAACAATGTTCTTAGCGGTTTAAAATTCTCCCATTTAGTTTTGTCACTTAAGTAGGATATTTTTCAAATATTTAATAGCCATGTTCCATTAGGTTATAAAACTATACCCTTACTAATATTTGTTTAAAATACTCTTTAGATCGTTACTTAATTACCATGCATAATGTTTAATTTATTTCCTACCAATTTTTTTAACAACTTGCCTAGCCTCTAAGTGGCCCCATTCAACCAATTTCCCATAACCTTATTAATTTTATCACTTTCCCACAAAATGTCATCCCTTTAATATGTTTAGGATATAAATTCAACCCTTAGATCAAATAATTTTGGGCCCTAGGATCTTAGGTTTCTAAAATTCTTTAATATCTTTTAATTTGACTTCTTATTCTAATTTTTAACCTAATCTCACTTCATTATTTTTTTACAGGTTTGGAGGAAGAGGAGAAGTCATGGAGGTCATTGGAATTGGGAGGTTTTCTCAACCCCACTTATTTTATTATTATTTTGGTACTAAAAGAGAGATCTCCCATTTCTCTTTTTGGGTATTATTAACCCTATTTTAATTTTTTGCTATTATAAATTCTCTCTTGTAGGTTGGGTGTATATACCAACTTTGGATGAATATACAAGCCATTTATACATATAGTTATATATGTTTATCCAAAAAGAATGATTTAACCACACACACACACAAAATATATATATATATATATATATATATATATAATTTTATATTATTAAATTTCTAACGAAGAGGTTTGGAGGAACAAAGTTTATACCCAATGAGAGAATAAGAATACAGTGCATACGGCTCGGTGGCAATTTTTCTTTTTGCAGGTTTAAATAGTTATAAGGGTTTTGTGGGTTGGGGGAGGGGATGCCGCCCAAAACCAACCCATATTAATATGGGTTTTGGTGTGGGAAGTGCGCCCGGCGCACCCTCCCTAAACCCACCAATCACTACACTACAACATGGTCATTCGTCCCAAAAACCACAACGTTCACTACCAATACACATTTCTTCTCCTAAAATACTCAACCACCTAATTGTCTTTTCTTTTCAATAAGGTTATGTTTAATAATATATGTTTATATTTATAATATATGTATACACACACATATCTTACAATGAATAAAATTATATCTATAATAATATATATTATTAATATATATAGTTTTATATATTAATAATATACATAATTATATGAATTCATTGATTGATTAAATGGGTAAGATTGTGTTTATTTGTATCTATTATTATTTATATAGTTATTTTAAAAATAAATAAATTATCTTATTAAAACAATATATCAATTCAACTAGTTTGTAAAACCACTATAAGGGGATGAGTTGATGTTATAGATTCATAACTATTCAATTATGCGAAATAGTTGGAACTAATAGCTAATGTTTATAAATATATTTTCCCAAGGAAAAGTAAGTTTGTAAACATGGAAATACAAGGAACCATTCAATATATATATACCCTTTTTTTACAACTTTATATATATAACTTCAAACATTTCTAGCTTTCCATTTAGTCAAATTTCAAATAGACAACTCATACTTATAGAATAGGGTTATTTTTTTTCCTTCTTCATTTCCATTCAATCATATAACTTACAAAAAGGTAAAATGAAAACCCCTTTCATAAAAAACAACTTTATGATTTCTCTTCTAACTATACAATACAAATTTGATAAATGAAATTTCACGTAACACTATTTGAAAATACAATAATTACAACCTTCCACTCTAAGTCAGAATAATGGGTTCAAATTTACTACATATTAATTCTTCCAAATGGTCAAATACGCAAGTCTTCATTTAAATGTCTTCTCCAAACTTCAGAGTTTCAATCTTACATTTCTTCATCTCTTCAATCTTGAAAAACAAAAAAACAAATCAGAGTAGGAGACACTCTCCGCCCAACCTTTAATCCAATAAGAGGAGAAGTCATCCTCCTTATTGGTCCCCGAGCCCCAACCAAATAACAATGAGGTGTGTAATGAAAATTTGACAACTCTCACAAAATGGCTTCCACAAAACATGCATTCCATAATTTACAACACATTCAAATAAACACAATCAAACAATATTTACAACTTTTCCAACAACACATAGGCTTGACAACAATCCAAAAGGAGAAAGAAATATGGGAACCATCTCCTTTTACCTCCCAAATGAGTTAGGGGTTCCACCCAAAATACCTCCAAGTGCACATCAAACATCTCAACATATCCCTTTTCCCTCCTAATGCAAAATACACAAAGTATAGCAATTTTACCCTTTTCTCTCCCCATAGGTGGAACCCCTTCTCATACTCCCTCCATAATGCCTCACAATTTCCTTTTCCCTCCCCAATGGTCCCATACTTCCATCTCCCACACCCTTATTAAGGTAAGCTACCCTACCCCAATATATCACATTCACAACACTCATAGAATCAATCAAGCATGCACAAATTTTACACCCATATTCATAAATAAAGAATTAACAATAAGTGGAGATCCTACTTCTCCATTAATATTCCAAAAATATTCACTCCAAGAAGTTTCAACACCTTCAACGAGGCACAATCTAAAATGAAACTCCAAAAAGGCTCCAAGCATGCAACCCAAGACCCAATTTCAAAAGTGCAAGAGTAGAAAATAAGACAAGTAACCCAAAATCCTTCAAATTCATTCAATAAATAGAAAAGGGAGGTGAGGATGATGAGGTGGCTCCATGTAGGATGCCACTTCATCATCCCTCCATTCTAATTCAACAAGTCAACACACCAAACCCAAAGCAATTAAATGAATAAGTAAGGCTTATGATATGCCCACATTACACTCTAACATGCTCCCCATACCTTTCAAAAAGAAAAAAAAACGTGGTAAGTATAAAAATTGATTTTATTTGCTCTTTTACACTCAATAATTTATTTAAAAGGTAAAAATAAGCTCCATACTTCATAAGTATGTTAGGTGGGTGACTTTGAGATGTAATGGACAAGGTTGACTTGTCCCACAAGTCTCAAAAAGTGGCATACTATGAAAAATCCGAGTTTGGGAAGGGAAGAACTTTATAAACCGCCTAAATGCAATTAATTCATTCCACACCAAAAACAATTCAAGGACTGTCTACTCTATTTATTACCCACATGTCACCTCTTCCTTTTTAGTTTAAAATTTAAGTTAGATTAGCTAATTAAGACACATTAACAAGTATTAATAAAGTGACTAAATTTTCCCAATAATTAAATACATACTCCACAAAATAAAAACACACAAAATTAAAAGAAAGAAAATATTACACCCCATTGCCACACATGTGAGGTCACCCCATTTGAAACCTCTTAAAAAGCATGCAAATAAAAGAACATATACATTAGACACAAGTTGTCGTGTTGGCCATGTTACAAGACACCCAACACTAACCCTTTTTGATGTATAGTGATATAATTTTCCTACAATCACAACAAAAATACCTCTTTGGCCTCAAGGCCATATCAATATGTCATGGAAATCAATGCATATAAAACATCCATCATAAAATCCTTAACATACATCAAGCAATACAACACACACATATATCTGTCAATTAACATCATTGTATAATGTGGCTAAATCATTATCATCAAATTTATGATTTTTTATCAATTATTTGCAATCACTTAACACTTCAATTCTACTCTAGTAAATAATTTACAATCATCAATAATCCAATTTCACATTCTACAAAATCATGAAATTCCCTATATCTATTGTGACTCCTAACTACTAGATACACTCAACAACATATTACCAATCCCTAATACCATCATATTGTTAGCAATTTACAAAATCAATGAGACCACATGGTTAGTCCAACACTCTAAATATATTTAATATGTCAAGAATCTAAATGTTCGTATATAACAAAGTAACCATTCTATATCATCATCATATCCTTAAATGTCCATCAAGGTCCACAATACATCCATACAGTCCAAAGTAACAATCAGAACACAATAGTAATCATGATGTCCCTCGTATCTTAACAACATGCTAACTAAGACATAACAATCAAGTTCATGTCTCTAATCATTTGAAATTAAAAATCATAGTATAATCAATGTTGAAGAGGAGTGGGAAATACACTTTCCTTTAGAGGAATCGATATTTGGAGGAGCATTCTTCCCGGATCGATGGACTCGCCTCAAATGTGTATCAGATTTTGAAAAATAAAATCGTGCTCAACATCCTTCTCATTTATTTCCATTTAATCCCACTCTTTACTCCCACAACAAAAAAATTACCTAGCACTTGTTATTAAAAATGTGAATCCCTTTTCGGGAAGTGGTGCAGGGAAAATATTGTATCAAACCCATTAAGGAAGTTGTTAGCTCTCCTTCAATCACCTTTGGTAAGGAGGTGATTGGAGCTGAGAAAAAATCATCGAAATGGCTTGATATGCATGTTTAATAGATCGTGGTCGAGGATGGCCTCGCTACACTCCTATATTTATTCTCAATGGCTACCTATCATGGAAGGTAGAGTGGATATTTATCCATGTGCCATAGGTTTTTTTACCTGTGGTATTTCATTTGATCGAAGATAGAGATGGATTTTTTTCTAAGCTTTGGGAACTACATAATCATCTTCTGCTCATGACATTGTGGTTTCCTTCTTTCAACCCAACTACTAAAACCTTTCATGTCAAGATAACTGGATTAAATTACCTCGACCTTCCATTGCATTTTTGAGTGGAGGAGAGTGTGATTTCAATTTGAAATTCTTTGAGGAATTTTTTGGATAGTGATACCATAACTAAATTGTACAATCACACTACCTATGCTTATATCTAGGTGGATCTGGATACATAAGTTGATATAATAGCTTCATATGGAAGTTAGGGTTTTGGATAGGATAATTTTTCATTCTTTGGAATATGAAGGGTTACCATTTAGATGTAGGAAATCCTTTTTATGGGTCACTTAGCCTCATATTGTAAGATTGTGAAACACAAGGTGAATGAGAAAATTTCTAAGTAGAAGGATTATCACCTATTATGTTTGTTATGAAAAGCACTCCAGCATTATTCCTCGAAGATTTAGAAAGTGAAGAAGGATAGATTAATATTTCGGTTACAATTCCTGATCCCACTCATGTTGAGGGTAGTGATGGACTAGATTTATTCAGTTTGCAAAGGATAATAAACTCCATTCAGTCCTGTGTTCTAGTTTCCTTAAAAAAGGAATCTTGAAGAAGGACTCGATGGTGGTAAACTAGAGAACTTGGAAATTAAACTTCCTATCCATTCAGATGAAAACATGAATCCTAATAGAAGTGAGGTATGGACAATCATGAATAGATAAAAGAAAGGAAAGACTCTCACTTCTCCCATTAAGATGAACTTCAAGTGCCTCATGGGTAAACCACCCTAAGTGTCTTGTAAGGATATGTAACTAGAGGTTTAGAGTGATCTTATATGAAGGCCAAGTGTGATTGACCCGATTTTTGGAATGTTCTTTGTACTCTTGTTTGTCTTTGTTATCCAAAATGAGCCCCTGCTTATTTTGGCTAATTTTCCTTCATCCTTTCCTTCCTTGTGCTTCAAATTCAATTTTCACACATTTTGAGCACTCAAAATATTCTAGAAATGGCTTCAATAGATAGATAATTTCTTCCCCTTTCCAGAAAGGTAAAGAAGTCCTCCTAACTCCTTGTATTTTTTGAGTTATGGCTCATGAGATATTGGAGGGAAAATTTGCCAAGGCGGACCCGCGGGAAATTTTTGGCACTTAGCCCTTTTGGGCAAAAACTCAAAGGAAAATTTCAACCCGAAATCCCGCAGAGTAAAATAAATTGTTTGAGGCCCGCAACCAATCAAGATGCACCACGTGTCAAGGCGTCAGAGAGAACTTCAAGTTTTTGGATTTTGGTCAAAATGTTTCAAAGGAAAAAATAGAACTACATCCCCATGGCCAATCACAGGTGCCATGTGTCCACATCAACGGTGGGGAATTCACCGGCAGAAGACCTTGGAAAAATTTGCCCTTGTGGGCAAAATGGGCAGAATGTGATTTTGAGACCCGTAGACCAAATTTAAAGCACCACGTGTCATCGAAGTGGTGGGGCCATGGAGGATTTTTGGAAAATTTTCCAATTTCACGAAAAAGGGGAAAAAGGTCAAATTTTGATGCATGAGACCAATTTTTTGCCCTAATTTTGCCTTGTTTTTCCCTAAATCTTCAGAGGGCCATATCTTTTGTTCCGAGCTCAATTTTCACGATTTTTGTATCAATGGAAAGATTTCAAAATCCTCTACATGATGGACACTTCAATTTTGGATTTTGGTGAATATTTGGGGGATAAATTTTGTAAAACACATTTTGGCTTGGAAAAGACAAAAAACTAGTTCCAACCACCAGATTTAATGAAGTATGGGTCATTTTCTTTAGTCTGCGAGGTAGATGCATTGAAATATGAGCTTTTACATCAAGCCCATCAACAAATGAAGAATTAAAACGCATTTTGAAAAGTGGTTCGAGAAAATCCCATGTGTTTCCTCTTCCTTATCACACTTTGCTATATAATGTAATAGAGGCATCATTTTCAGGGTTATTTTTCATTCTTCTTCTCTTCCTCTCCTTTCTCTTCTTCCCTAGGGTTGAAATGGAGTTTGAATCTCCTCTCTTGCTCTATAATTGGTGTTTTTTTCCTTCTTGTGTATGATGTTCTCGTGTAAATTTCAAGAAATATAAGTTGTTTTTGTGATGCATTTGTCCATCCTTTGCTTATTTTCATTGCATACTCTTGCCTCTCATCGTTATGGAGTATTCTGTGCATGTTTTGGATGTTTCATTTGCAGATCTAGGAGTTGTGTTCGTGGGGATTAAAAATGGAGTTCTATGTGAATATGACATTGGGCATGTGATGTTGTTGTCCATCCTCTCCATTGCTAACCTCACCTCTCTTTGTTTCCATGTCCATTTTGATTGATCATCAACATTTTCCTTCTCTGGTGTATAACTGTTTTAGTGTAGGCTCTATTTTTTCCATTTTTCTTTCTCTCATTGTCTCCTTGGAAGTTAGATTAAGATTATATTAGCTTTCCTGCACTGGAATAACTTGTGGCAAGTATTTTAGGAAGAGGAACCAACCTTCTATGGAGATATTTTCCACTTTTTCAAGGTCCCACACCTTGGGGAAAGTTCAAATTTATGCAATCACACCAGATGATTCTACCTTAGAAAAGTATATTTTTAGAATTCATTTGGGGGTGTTGTGATTTCACACTAGCAATATTTACTAGCGTAGGTGTTTGGATGTTATTTCTATTGGTTTTGTTTTAGGCCCGTGACCTTGCTTTACTTTTTCTATGGTTTTTCTTTAATGGAAATCTTTGGTTGTACATGGTTACTAATCCCTTTAAAATATTTATTGTTTTCTTTTTTATTTTGTTCTTTTGATGGATTCTCTCTTTGTACATGGTTTTTGGTCCCTTAAAAACAAAAATATATATTTTATTATTGGTAAATGGTTTTGAAGGAACTTTACCCTAAAATAAAAAAGGCTCAAAACCAACAAAAAAATAGAAACAAAGTAGTTTTTTGATAAGTGGGTGTCCCATGCCCCAACAGAAAAAGCCAAGAAGAGCTAGATATTATGATAAAAACATAGGCAGGGGCCAACTACCAACAAGGAGAAAAAAACAGACACAAAATAGAAAATTAGTAGTACAAAGACCACACAAAAACAATAGCACAAAAATAATCAAGAGACTTGTTATAAAATTTTAAAGAAATCCTCGGGGCCTTATAAAGGTTGATGGTAGTTTATATATCGGATCCTGGTTGCTCTTAGTAACTATCTTCTTCTTGATTCTACCATTCTTTCATGCTAACCCGGGATACAACAAACAACATAAATCTACTTGAAATGGGTTTTTATAAAATCAAGAACATCCCTATGAATGAAAAGTGGTTGGGTTTCTTGCTTTCAACATGTATAACTTTTTCCTCCAAGGAATTGAGCTGATTTGAAATAATCTCAAGTGTATCTTCAATATTTATAAGAGTGGAGGTGTCTAAATTGCTGTTGTTACCTTCCTAAAGAAGGAATTTCACATTTTTCTCTAAACCCTTTAAAGCCTCGGCTTGTTATTTTAATTGATATGATAAATCAGAAATAACAAGAAGTACCCGAGTAGAGTGACTAATATTCAAAAGGTTTTCTTCCCCTATAATTTCATTACCCTTATAACTACTTTGAATGACTCTTTTGGCTAGAGGGGGATCAAATATGGGGCCCTTGATGTTGGGGTTCTTAGAATGGATCATCTATTACTAAGGAGGTGGGAGGAGAAGAGGGGGTAGGGTCATTGACGAATACATCAATGAAGTATTGGTGAAGGAGGAATATCACAACTTACTACAAGGGAAGACTCCTCAAATGAGCTTTAACATCACGCACCGATTTTCAAGAGAATGCATAGTATAGTAGGGAAAAATTACCTTAGAAGCATGCCTAAAATAGTTCAAAAGGATCAAGTGACGAAGCAGAAGTGTTGAACAGTTTCATTCCAGGATGGTATTGTGCACAACCATTTTAGCAAATTCACCATATAGGGGGATAGGAGAGGAGAGAATACTAGACTTCCCAATCTACAGAGCTTCATCTCCCTCTATAAAGCATTTCTCCTTAGCTTCTTTGTCAAACTTGTTACGATAGAATTTAACCCCTTCCATACCCAAACCAGTGATGAAAGAGATCAGACCCTCAGTGATGGTAAAATATTTTCCCTTGAAAGTGATAACATTTTCTTTCCATTTGTGGTAGAAATTTAGAGATATGTGATTGTCTTGACCTTTTATTCTTTGCATAAAATCTTTGATCCTATCCATGTTTAGGTCTTTCCATAACTCGCATTCTTATACTAGGATGGATGTTAAATGGTTCCACTCTATAAGGAGGACCCTTCATTTTGAAATAGCTCCTAGAAAAAACAACAATAGCATAGTCCCAACTATAAAGCGGCCTCAGAAAAAGAGCGATGAAACATGGGTGTCACCGAGCTTCCACACCTTTTAACCGATTTTAGAGAACTGTCTTAAAAACCTTATATACAAATCAAGGAATCAAAAACAATGAAAAGGGATCTGTTTGAAATGGTTAACTTTCGAGATGCTTTGGGAGTGCTAAAAAGTATTACCCCACATATGCCAAAACCACAGACTTAGCATGATTAGAGAGCTAGGTGACATTGGATTCTTTAAATATGATTACTTTTTTTGCGATAGAGATCTCCTCATAATCATACCAAGCTATATTTTAAAAATATTTACACCATCATTCACTAGTGCGTCAGAGGCCCCATTTCCCTCTCTATAAACATTGGAAATATTTATGTTTGTGAAACCTTTACATAAGGCCTTGGCTTCATTTATAAATTCTTTTATGGTCCATCTGAGGGGTTGAGATCCCATAAAACTGTTTAAAATGTTCATAGAGTCTCCCTCAATAATTAAATTGTTCACCTTGAGATCCCTAACCGTTCAATCCCATAGAGAGCAAGTGAGGGCCTTAACATAGTGGTTTGATTATTTTCCCATAGGACCTGCATAAGCAACAATGGGGTGTCCATGATGGTTTCTAATAAGACCACCCCCACCAGCTACACTTGGGTTACCCTTAGAGGCCCCATCAAAATTCAATTTGTGCCATCCATGTAATGGGGGATTCCACTAAATATTTTTTACCCTTATCTAAAAAAATTAAAATTTAGTTTAAATATTATATTTGAATTTTTTTAACTTATTATAAATAGTTAAATTTCCATGATCATGGTATATTTCTCTAAATCAATTTGATAACAACAAAAATATCAATTTTATTATAAATGTCAAATGTATATTAAAGTTTTAAATTGCTATGAATATTGTATTTATATTTGAAAACTAAAAAAATACTATAAATAAATTAGAATTTTAGTATGATAAGTTTTTAAATTTTGGAAAAAAATTCTAAGAATTAAATTTCAAATTTCAATTTGTAAATGTAGTTTTATATTGTAAATTACAATTATTATTCAAAAAATTGTGGGGTCTTGGTTTTTTTGGAAAAAACTATATTTTTTTAATTTCTAAATGGAAGTCTTGATCCTTCCAAGACAAGCAGGATCAAACATGTAATCTCACCATCTAGGTTAGACTATAGGCTTTACCTCTCGATATTTTGGAAAATTGAGTTCTTAATAGGTATATTTAAGGCCTTACATCACTCCTCGTTATTGATCTCACTACATAAGCCATAAGTAGTATGATGTTTTATAGGATGTGTATTAATGTTTCTCGGAAGGTCCATCTCCTACCTCAACCCATCTTATCTCTATTTGACTATCTCTATGGGTTCATCTTTGGATAGTCAACTAGATGGTTCATTTACTTGGAACATCTTTTTCACTATCTCTCTATTGATCTATGGGTTCATAAATTTCACTAGGAAACGCCCCTATTTTTGCGTGGGATTTCATGTTTCTAGACATGCTAATGGAAAGGATAGTATGTTTAAGGAGGAAATGTGGAAAAAAGGATCATTCATCCCTATCTGCAAATAAGGATATGGACCGAAGAAATAGTGGTGGAAGAGAGGTAACCATAAGGAAATGCTGAAAAGATATTGTATTAAATTATAGGAGACTAACACAACAATCTTCCATGGGTGGATGACTCGAAAAAAATTTGTAAACAAACAAGATATTGGGTGATGTGTGTGAAAAGACAGCTAGGTATGGACATTAACTTAGATAACACAATATTTAATGGCCCCCATTAAGGTATCACGATGATGATACAAGATCGAGAAGAGGCCACAAGAGAGATTTGGGAGCCTCAAGATGAAGCTATTAGTCCAAAGTCGAAGGTGGTGGCCTCTTCTATAGGAGATGACCAAAAGTGAGGTGGGTTTGGAGTCGAGACAGTGGATGAATGTGAGTCCCATCTTCCCCTCTTGATAATGTTTGAAATATAAAAATATAGAAATAGTGTTATGTCCGACTGGGACTAGCAACATGAAAAATTGGGAAGAAAAAAATCCAAATCATAAGCCTAGTGAAGAAAGAAAAAATAAACAAAGGGAACTCAAAGGCAAGATAGGGAGGCATCAAAAGACTTTGTTTGGGATAGTTTCATACCTCTAGTTGATCTCGTAAAGTAAATGTGTTGTGATATTGGGAGGGTCCAAGGAATATAAATTTTATAGGAATGAAGTAATGAAGAGGAGGGAACAATTCAGATATAGTTTAAAATAGATAACCCAAACACAATAGAATAAGATAAGATAATGCTAGAGTAACTAAAATTAATCATGGGGGTCGTTCATGTGCCAGTGTATGTTGATAGCTTGGTACTTTTTTGTTGACTATTGCCCGACATTTAGGTTGTCTCCAAGCCTATTTTTCATGCTCTCTCATTTTTATGCACGAATTCCTTATTCTATCTTTGGTTGGTTTGTAAAAGTTTCAAAGGATCCTTCAAAACATTCATTAAATCTAATTTAAAAAATCTTATAAATTTTTTATAACTAAAATGTTTCATTCAATTTTATATTTTAAATATATTGTTAATTTTTATTTATTTACTTTACATTCATTATAAATTATATTTTTTATATGTTTTATATTTAATAGAATTAAAATATACATTTGATATCTATGAGTTAATTATAAAGTATTAGGTTTGTGTAAATTGATACAAATTAACCATCATTAAATAATTATATTTCATTTTTATAAATTAATAATTAAAAATTTGAAATTTAATAAATGATAATAATAATAATAATAATAATACAATTTGAAATTACTAATCTATAAAATTGAAATCTATTTTGTGTATAGTTGAGAAACATCTAACTAATTTAGAAACTTAAAATGGATTACAAATTTGAAATGTATAATACATCTTAAATATAATATAAATTTGAAACTTTCATAAATACTATAATTAAAACAAAAATGATTATAAATTTCTATTTTATGATAATTATATTTGAAATTTGAACATGCAAATTTATAGTTTTATTTTAAATTACATTTTAATCTTCTTATAAATTCAAAATCAATATGAATTTTATATTTAAGATATATTAATTGCATATAAATTATAAAATTGATTAAATATTCTTATTAGGTTTATATAATATTATTGTATAAGAATTAAATTTCTAGTTTGAACTCGTACTTCATAATTTTATTTTAAATTAGAATTTTTTTGGTATAAATATACATTTATAAATGTAGTATTAATTTTATATCTTAATTTTTAAGTTTTGTAATGTTAGTATTTAATGCGGTTTAAATTTATCATTATTATTACTATAATAATAATAATAATAATTATTATTATTATTAATATTATTATTATTATTAACAATAAATACAATTTTATGAATAGGATAATAAATACTATTATTATAGTGATGGATATTCCTAGTATACCTTTATTGTAACAATATATGTAAAATATGTCAAGAGGTATAGTTTTCAAAGTTCCTATTCTATTAATGTCACACATCTAAAATAGGCACCTCGTGAATTATACCTCTCTACATATTTTACATACCACATTTTGATTTATTTTTATATAAATCTATGTATGTAGAATATGTCGAGAGGCATAGTTCACGAGGTGCCTATTTAAGATATGTGACATAACTCGAATGGGCACCTTGAAAACTAAACCTCTTGACATATTTTACTTGTATTATTATAATATAGGTATGCTAGTAGTAGTAGCATAAGAGTTACATTATACATAAAACTATATTAAAAATGAAGTCACGAAAATAAGGCGAGCATTTAGCTCATACATAAATGATATCGATGAGAACCTATCAAGTTGGTGACTCAAGACTCATATTATTAACAATAAGTATCTTAGCCCATGCAGTTCATGGTGTTCATCATCATGATCGTCATCTTCATCGTCATCATTATCTTTGTCATCATAGTGATCGCCATCTTTTTCATCCTCCTCATCATTATCACCACCATCACCAAAACCATCATCATCATCATCACCAATACTAATATTACTACTAATATTGATATTATTATTACAATTTGTAAGAAATAAAAAATAGTATTATTATAATTATTATTATTGTTATTAATATTAATGTATTTATTATTATTATAATTTATTAATAGTATTAATAATATCATGGTTATCTTCATCTTAATCGTCATCGTCGCCACAATTGCCATTGTCTTTGGTGTTGTCGTTTTCCATATCACCATAATCATTGACATTATTTTCATCATCGTCATGATATTCATCCTCATCAAGATCATCTTCGTTGTCTTCATCATCATGATCATGATCATCATCATCACCATCACAATCATCATGATCATCATGATCTTCATCATCATCACCATTTTCCTTCTCATCATCATCATGATTATCAATAATGACTATCATTCACATCACCATCATAATCATTGTTTTCATCGTCACAATAATGAGGATGTTGACGATAATAATGAAAATTATTATGATTGAAACGATGAAGGAGAAAATGATGATGATGACAATGGGGATGATGACATGAAATGATACCAAAAATAAAGTAAAGAAAATAAGGTAGGAATTTTAGTTCATGCATGAATGACCTCGATGAGAACCTGTCAAGTTGGTGAATTAAAAATCATATTATTAACAATAAGGATATTTTCCAACTTAGTTCATTCTTTTTCATCATCATGATCATCACTGCCATAATCTTCATCCTGTTCATCATTATCACCACCATCACAAAAACCATCATCCTCATTGTCAACATCATCATCATCACCAATACTAATCTCACTAATATTTTATTTATAGATTAGGAAAAGATATGAGTTTTAAGGGATCATAAGATCCCTATACAAACCAAAAGATAAAATTTGAAGGCTTCAAAGTAAGAAAATGAAGTGGTCAACATGACTATATAAAGGAAAATGGACAACCCAAGATCAAAAGTGAGAGAAAGAAGCGCCATCGAAAAAGAAGGCCACAAGGAGGTCAAAGCCACTATACCACACCTAACAGCCGCAAACTCTCATCCATGGTTCACCCCCAAATAGACCGAAGGTGCATCCTTAGAGGAGAATTAAAAAAATTTCCTTTATTTTTCTTTTCACAAAACCGCCATCCATCACCCTTATTTGGATCAGCATTTTCATCTAGATGAATTAATAGAATAAATTCTATGGACTCCTTGTTTTTGGGCTCGAATATTCATGTAATGGGTGGTTGAGGAAAACCAACCTCCTCTTTCTCATCAAATCGCTTCAACTACTTCACTGGGCTATAAGAAAAATTAATTTCCTTGCCATTTTTCTCTTCATGTATCTTAGAAGTATCTTCATGCACATCAGATAAAATTTATGAATCATTAACCAAACAACCTTTGACAACTAAATGTTCAATTAAAATATTTCCACCAAGAGACATGATCCTTAACCCACTTTCTAACAATGTGATAAGCCGAGGCCAAGTGACCAAGAGAAAAACATGTTGTGCAAAATAAAGGAAACCATTCATAATCAAGAATTTGTGTCTAGGTTCTATTATTAGCTTTAATCTTTATCGTTGTTGGGAAATCAACCATCATATCTATATCCACCGAATACGGGCCTATGTGTTGTGGTCAAATAATTTAGTTTGGGAGTCAATATCAATAAATTTTCTAAAGGAATTACCAACAGCTCTAAACATATCCTCCCCCATAATTGAAGAGGTAAATAAGGGAGTCTAATCCAGAACAATCTTGTATATTAAAAGTTTAGTTAATGGGTTGAATAAAGGGAACCAAGGTTTCAAAATAAAAAGATGAGACTGAAAATGCAAAAAAATCCAAATAACTCCTCCCCATTAGAAGGGTTGTCAAATAAAGAAATGAAAATACAACCACCGATGGATAAACATTAATAGTACCTTGTTGGAGCGGTCACCATTTATTTGAAATCAAATAGTACAGGGTGGAAGTCTCAAACAAATTGAAAAACTCGTAAATTATACCACACCGCAAGAAAAATCCTCGGCGTCAAGGACCTCTTCCTCAAGGAGAAAAAGGGTTCATCTTAGCATAAGGCATGGGTTTAGCTAGCCTTGATTGCATCCACAAAGAACCTATTTATCCTAAAGAGGCTCTACCCTATAGAGCAGATCTCTCCATGACCGTCGCCACCTGTGAGAGGATGGAGAGGATATGCATGGGTCCCCACAACCCTAACCACTCTCACCCAAACCACCATTTCAACTGGAAACATAGGGTTTCGGCTGCCATTAGAGGAAGGAGCTATGGTTTGTAAATCTCCATCACCATACGCATAGCTAATAATATTTAAGACTTCAAAATCCTATTCAAAACCCTTAGATCTTTCGAGAAGAATGGGAGGGGAGGTAGAGGAGTACATCACATGAGAAAAAGAACCCATGCCAAAAATATCGTTATAGCATGTGCCCCCGCCACCACCACCCATAGTCACCTTCTTGTGACCCAACACCGACCTGGGGCTGAATTAAGGTTTCTGAGTGCCCTAGGAAGTACTCGGAGCATGCACTCCCCTCCCACCCGAGACCAATGACCCACCTATATGTGAATGTTTTTAAAACAATTATAGACTTAGTATAACTCTTGACACATTTTATTAAAGCTATAAAGGTTTTTTTCTTGCCTTTGCCATAGCAAAACTATCAATGACATCATCATAATTTATTATTGTAGCGATGTCGCATTCAATTGTCAAAATAGAAAGGCTATTCAATCTAGTTTCACCCATTGTTGACCTTAAATTGCTTTTTACTCTTGTTAGAGTGGAAAATGCTCTTTCAGAACTGTAATTTCCAATAGGAATGCAAAGAAACATTCGTATTGCAACATCTAGATTTGGGAACGTGGTGTCTAGTCCACTTTTTTTAAAATATTTTGACATTGATGATATACTTGTCAAGTTTTCATGTCTTGCTAATGCTTGGAAATGGATGCATTCAATGTCAAGGGAGGTTTCCAAGTCTATGTTATATATTTTTACTAAAGAATTAGAGATTTTCAATATTGTCTCCTTATCAAGATCTTTTAAATTGTTCAAAAATCCAAACCTATCATTTAACACACTATATGCTTCATTTCTTCTAGATAATTCCCTTATTAAGTTGTCTATAATAACATAGAATACCTCCACCCTCATACGATCCCTTCCTGTTTGTCAAATTTCGACATCTCTCATTTTATCAAAGTGAGCTTTTCTTTTCTTTTTCTTTTATTATCAATTTTGTACTCTTCTTTTCCACTAATGATCTTAGCATGTTGCTCATACGTATCAAAATTCTCTCTAATATTTTGAATATAATATATTAATGAATTATACTGAGTCACAACCACGGTTAAGTCAATGTCTACCTTTTGTAGATATTTGCTAGTTGCATCCATTCTTTCAAGAATACTATTCCAAATACAACACATCACACAAGTTTCTAACTTGTCTAGTTTTTCATGAATACACTTTGCTTCATGTCACATGGTAGTTCTTTTCTTTTTGTCTTGTGCAATATTTAGGAAAACATCTTGAATTTTACTATATCCCAAGAAAAGTTCTTTAATTACATCAACTCTAGCTAACCATCTTGTTTCAGAAAGAGATTTTACAACAGGAAAAATTCCATCAAAAAAATTTAATAAAATTTCCCACCGATAAGTTGACGCACTTAGGAAAGTGTAAATAAGTTGAAGTACTAAAATAAAATCTATAGTTGTTGTACAACATTCGCAACTAAAGATCCAACAAGATTTAAGGAATGCCCTAAACAAGGTAAAAATCAGCCATACAAGCTTGTGATTTTTAATCCTATTTTGTAGACTGTGTATTTTCCAGACATGTTACTTGCATTATCATATGATTTCCCTGACAATATTTGATATTAATGTCATAGTCATCTAGTTTTGTAAGTACAGAAGCTTCAAAATCACATGATTTGTGTCCAACCGAAGGAATGTATTTTAAATATCGTTCAACTCGAAATCCTTCTTGAGAAACATACCTTACCAAAAATGCTAATCGGTCAAGTGTGAGATACATCAGGTGTTGAGTCAACAATAATTGAAAAATATTTTGTGTTGTGGAGTTCTTCAACTATTTTGTTTATAACTTTTTGTGCCATAAAGTCAATAAATTCATTACATGTTGTTGTAGATAAATAAGATGGAACTCTTTTTCCTACATTTCCATATTGTGAAATGTGATTTGCCAAAAATGTGTCAAACTCTGGAATAAGTTCTAAACACCCTAAAAATTTCCATTTCTAGAAGATCGTAATAAATTGTCACCACCACGAAAGGCAATACCTCTAGTAGTAAGGAATTTCACAGCATTACAACAATACACTTTAAAACATTCCTCCAATAAGCTACTTCATTTTGGTATTGAATTGAAAGTGTAGAATCAACTCTTCCCAAAACATTACTTGAGTGATGAAATTAATAATCAAGTCCTATGATCGTGGGAATCCTCATGCTCTTTAAACTACCCGATGCATTTTTCCAATCATTAAATCTAATTTTGGAAAATGTGGTTGATTTTGATTGAAAAAGGCGACAAGGAATGCAATAAACAACTCCTTTTGACTTTGAGTAAAGCAACCATTATCTTAATTTTCATTCATTGTTTAAAATTTTTCATTGAGAAAATATTTAGAAACATATATAAAACAACTGGTATTGGCATTTTGAATTTGAAAAATCAACATTCATATCTTGTTTTGGAATATTTAAAATTATATATTCTATTGTATCATTTTCTATTACCCATTTTGCAGGATCAGGATCAACAATGAAATGTTCATTAACGATGGGTTGAACAATAGTATTTTCATTATTATCCTCTTGTTGTGTGTTCTCCTTCTCTTGTGTGTTTTCATCTCCTATTGATTTTGATTGTGTATTTTTGTCACTAACCGAAGAATAATTCTCATTTTCATTAAAAACTACATTTGACTTTAAATTTTCATTTGATACACTTAAAAATATATTTATTTTAGGTATCTTTTTCAAAAGGTTTTTTCCTCCTCAAATTTTTGTTTAGCCTTTTTTCAAAATTGAGCACCACTTAATTTTTTAGTTTTATCCATTTGAACTAAACAAAATTTAAATCAAAATGTAATAATATAATTGATGCAATTGAAAACAAAATTAATGCAACGCCAACATCAAATGTAAGAATCAAAATGCTAGAGCAATTACTGTTAGGGTTTGATCACTTAGTTGTTAGGGGACCGTGGTTTGATCACTTTGACTTTAAACTTTGAAAGTTGAGCCTTGAAGGCCTAAGGCCACCACCAGAGGGGAGAACTCAGAACTTAGACTCAGAATGAGAACTTGAGAAGACTGAAGACTGAATTTTCAAGTTCCATTGTTCCAATCACGATTCACAATGTATTATGTAGGGCCAAAGCTACCTAGGTTGTAATTTCTCGGAGTCTCGAGTGCGGCTGGACAAGGAGTTAGGACTCAATGTAGGGCATTGGGTAAGGTGTAGCAGCACTAGGTGCAGCGCGACACACAGCCGCAAACTCAGGAGTCACTGTCACTTAGTGAGTCAGCACTATCAGTCTGTCAGGAGATTCAGAGAAGTAGAAGATAGAACAAAAAATGAATAGGGGGTTCCACTTCCCATGTCTATACCATGTCGCCACACCCATGACTTAAGATTCAGTAATGAGTAATCATGAATTTCTATGTTAATGTGATTCGTGAACAGTGAAGTGTGAACTAGAATAGTGAATTTGAGAATCAATTCGATCATTCGTGAAACGGAAAGTTGAAAAATTGAAACTGTAGACTTCTGATTGTGCCGCTGTGGTTTTAATATCAAATTTTTTTTGTAAAATTTTAAGTTTTAACCTAGCCGAGTGTATCTTTCGTGTGGCCGACATGGAATTTATTTTCAAAAAGTGGCACGCTCCTTTGTGCACCCTAGGCAACCGTCTAGGTTGCTAGGTAAGACACGCCCGACCGACCATCTTCCGCATTCGTAACATCACCGCAATACGAAAGTTAGGGCACACATGTATGCCATTAGGGCTCGTGCAAACAATTTTAGAGCACGTTTTCATCATTTATTACCATAAGAGAACAAGGATAAATATATGATATCACTACTAATATTGACATTAATTATTATTATAATTTGTAAGAAATAAAAAATATTATTATTATAATCATTATATCTTGTTATTAATTTTAATGTATTTATTATTATTATTTTTACATTATTGTACTTTTATTAATAGTATTATTAATATTCTTGGTATCATCATATTAATCTTCGTCATCATCTTTGGTGTTGTCATTTTCATCATCATCATGATATTCATCCTCATCACAATCATCATCTTCATCATCATCATCATCATTTTCACAATCATCATCATCGTCATGATCATCATTATTATCCTCATTTTCACGATGATGATGATAATGATGTTGATGATAATAATTGAAATTATTATGATGAAAATGATGAAGGAGAAAATGATGATGATGAACATGAAGATAATGACATAAAATGACACGACAAATAAATTCAGGAAAAGAAGGAAGGAATTTAGTCTATACATGAATGACCTCGATGAGAACCTATCAAGTTGGTGACTTAAGACTCATATTATTAATAATAAGGATCTTGGCCTATGTAGTTCATTGGTGTTCATTTTCATTATCATTATCACAACCATCACAAAACAATCATCCACATTGTCAACATCGTCATCATCACTAATACTAATCTCACTACTACCATTGATATTAATAATTATTAAAAAAATTAAGAAATTAAAAATTATTATTATTGTTATTAATATTAATGTATTTATTATAATTTATTAATACTAGTATTAATATCATGGTTAACATCATCTTAATCATCATCCTCTTCAAAGTGTTTTCATTTTCATCATCATCATCATAATCATTGTCATTATTTTCATCAACATCATCGCAATTTTATTAACAATATTATTAATATCATGGTTATCATCATCTTCATTGTCATCATCGACAAAATAATCATCATCCTCGTAATTTCATTTTCATCATCATCATAATCATAATCATTGTCATTATTTTCATCATCATCATCACAAACTTTAACCTCGTCACTATATTTTTATTCATTGTCATCATTTTCATTATCATCTTCATCATCATGATCGTCATTATCATCGTCATCTTTATCATCATTATCAATGCCGTCATCACTTTCTATTTCGTTGCATGATCATCCCTACTCACCATCATTAACACGATAATAATCATCGTGATGATGATGATGATAATGAAAATTATTATGATGAAAACGATGAAGGGAAAATAATGATGATGACATAAAATGATACCAAAAATAAATTTAGGAAAAGGAGGGCATTTAGTTCGTGTGTGAATGACCTTGATGAGATCCTATCAATTCAGTTGACTTAAAATCATATTAATAATAATAAGGATCCTAACCCACGTAGTTCATTGTTTTTCATCATCATGATCATCATCATCACCATTTTCATTGTCTTCGTCATCATAATGATCTTTTTCTTTGTCATCGTCTTCATCATCACAAATACTAATCTTAGCACTAATATTGATATTATTATTACAATTTATAAGAAATAAAAATATTATTACTATAATAATTATTATTGTTATTAATATTAATGTATTTATTTTTATTAAAAATAATATTATTATAGTTTTATTAATCTAATTAGTAATATTGTGGTTATCGTCATCTTAATCAATGTCATCATCTTTGGTGTTGTTGATATTTTCATTGTCATCTTTGTTTTCATCATTATCATTCTCATCAATATTATCACCACTATCACTACTACCACCATAATTGTCATCGTCATCGTCGTCATCATTATCATCAATATTAATCTTACTACTAAACTTGATATTACTATTATGATTTATAAAAATGAAAACTATTATTGTTAAGGCTATATTATTATTATTATATTAATAGTAATAGTAATAGACATCCTAAATGTCATCACATTATCATCATGGTTATCACCATTTTAATTGTGGTCATCATCATTGTTGTCGTCATCCTCGTCATCATGATCGTCATCGCCCTCGATGTGGTTGTTATTTTCATCATAATATTAGTAATTTTCATCATTGTCATGATCATTATCATCATCATTATGATCACTATCATTATGATCATTATCATCATCATTATGATCATATCATCACATCATCATATCAATTATGTAATATTAATTTTATCTACTTAATATTATTAAATTATAAACCATATATAATATAAATGATAATATATAATATAAATTTTAATTTATATTACTATTTATTATTTTAATTATTATTATATAATATTAACTTTATTTACTTAATATCATTAAATTATAAACCATATATAATATAAATTTTAATTTATATTATAATTTATTATTTTAATTATTAATATATACATATGGTTTATATAATATACCTATAATATTTCTTATGTAATTATTTTTACAATTTTTTACATTGTATCTACTTATTTATCTATATATTCACCTCCTAAATAATATGTTAAACTTATTTACTTTATTAAGTAATTTAGGCATCGAAATAATTTTTCTTATGTAATTATTTAAGTGCATTTATAAATTTATTATATTATATAATTTAATATATTGTATTAAATTATATAATATCTTATATATATTTTTAAAAGCGAGGCTCCTATAAATAAAATATTTTAGGTATTCCCTATATAATTTTCTTATGTAATTATTTAAAAGTGATATTATATTCTATAATTTATTTAAAAGTGAGGCCCCTATAAATATAATATTTTAGGTTTTCTCCTATATAATTTTCTTATGTAATTATTTAAAAGCGAGGCCCATATTCTTAGTAAATTATTTAAAAGTGGGGTCCCCTATAAATATAATAATTTTCTTATTTAATGATTTAAATTTTAGGCCCTATAAATTATAAATATAATATTTTAGGTTTTTTGGGTGAATTAGATTTGATCTATATAATGTTATATAATATACCTATAAATAATATTATTAATATGGTAAACTTTGTTTACCTACTTATTAATATTTAAAGTGTGGGTCCTATTATTTACCTACTTATTATTCTTTAAAGGCTTGGTCCTATTATTTACCTATTTATTAATCTTTAAAGTGCGGGCCCTATTTCATATGTATTTTTATTTTAAAATTTATTTGTTATTTACACGGGAATGACATCGACTCATCCACTCAATATATATGTAAATGAAGATTCCTCCCAAAGATAAAAAAATATTTTTTATTTACACGGGCATGACATTAGACTCCTTCACTCAATATATATGTAAATGAAATTTTTTTCGGCATAATTATAGTGCGGGCCATATTTTGCATTTATTCTTATTTTAAAAACTAGATTTTATTTACACGGGCATGAAATTAGACTCCTCCACACAATATATAAGTAATCGAAGATGCCTCTCGACATAATTATTGTAACATTAAAATTTAATTTACATTTTGAATTTATTATATATTTACACTTGATATTGAATTATAAATTTAACATAACTTTATATAAATGTAAGTTCAAATTTATTACAAAATTCAAATTTATTCTAAGTATTATATTTACAAATTATAAATTTGCTATGTTTAATTACTATTTTTTTAAATTAATAATTTATTATAACTTACACAAAATAAAATCCGTTTTTAATTTATTACATCTTTTAAATTTATTTCAATTACTATATTTTAATTTATTTTAATAAATTATAAATTTCTTGTGATTATATATATATATATATATATATATATATATATATATATATATTAATATGAATATTTAATTATAACATTCATAGTAAAAATTATAATAATAAGAGAAAAAGGGGAGAGAAAATGCACACATGTGAAAAGGATGGTGGATATGTGAATTTCAAATCTTCAAAAGGAGGAAGAATCAAATGGTTATCAATGGAATCAAAATGAACAAAAGTAATGGTTGGAAGCATGTGGTGTAATTGAAGGATGGGAGTATCAAAGAAACATAGGTGGATCACTCAAGCCAATTAAATTTGATAAGTTTCCATCCTAAAAGTGACACCATAATTGGAAAATTTGAATGTAAATAGCTGGCCATTCTTGTCATGTAGAAGTGGTATGATCATCAACAAGTGAGTGGTTTATACCTTCACTTCCTCGTGAAGGGTTTATTTGTCATAATATGCGGGAGCTAGGAACAAATATATAATTCTTTGAGAATACAACTTGTGACTAGGTTTTGGAAGATGATGGACAATATATACACCCATGAATTCCAAAAATTGATGTCCATCGAACTATTAGAGGTGATACCTCAATTTATATATGCCTTTATGCACTACCCATCTAGTATAGGAATAGGAAACATATGTGTATCCAAATGTAAGAGGTCGAAATGCCTCTAAAAATCACACACATGATTTGTTAAAACTCTAGAAGCTTCAAAATATATTCTTTTTCTTACCTTAATTAGAACTATAGTTAAAGCATAATAGCATGTCCCACTTGATGGAAAAAAATAATTCAAAATATGGCTAGTATTTATAAAATGTTTTAAAATACTTTTTAAAATCTTGTTCAGGTAAATTGTGGATCCACACCTTCTTGGTACATTTAAGCTCTTAAACATACATATTTGGTGATTTTACAATAATACAAAATACCTTTTATTTCCCACTATCACTAAGAAAAAATAAAATGAAAAACCCTAAAACAAACATAAATCCTAAAAAGTAAAACACCTACGATGGCCCCAAAATTTGCACACAAAATATTCCTGTAAAAATGAAGAATTGAACCAAGTCTCCTCTTATTACATAAAGAAGAGAAAAATATATTAAAACTATATGTTATAGACAAATCTATAAAAGGTTTTGAAGCAATTTTAGGAAACTAGATGAAGTAATTTGGCCCTAAAAATATGAAAAAATTGAACTTAAATTTAGGTAAATGCTATTCATAACATATTACTTATCAATATGTAACTCCCTCAAAAATTTCAAGATGATCTTCCAGTCGGATCAAAAGTTATGGTCTCCAAAAGTTATGCTCCCACATCATTCTCTAGTGGTTGAAGATAGTTTTACTCCTGTAAATTGGGTTTTGGAATTCATCCAATTTGAAAATTTTTATCATCTTCAACTCCCACACAGGAATATATGTATTTTAGTTTTGTTTCTATCCTTCCCGCTGTTCCAAATATCTATTCTGCAGCTCCCATGCCTAGTAGTAATCGTCTATTTTTCCAAGACATTTGTTACACTCTTTGTTTTATTCATCGAAGTCAACTACTCGCACATTACTTCTTCCTTATCCTCCACATTTTTTTCTCATGAATTAGAAACATATATAATTTAGAAACATTAAAAACTTGTGAAATAACAAATTTTTCAAGTAGATCTAGCTACATTCTAGGTATTATTAATCATTTTCATTAAGCATCCGACATTGCCCAATATTCTTATAATTTAGTTCATTATATTTCACTTTTGGAAAATTCTCCTTTATTAGGTGAATAATCACCATATCTCCTTCTTCAAACATGTTTATGCTCTTCCTGCATCCACAGTTTCATTATATATTGCATTATACTATCTTTCATCTTCTCCTCACTTCTTGCTATATTTATAGTTTTTTTCAACAACTGATATTTCTTCTTCACTAGTTCTTATCTTAACCAAGTACCACAATCAGATCTAACAATCCCTTAGGATTCATACCTTAGATAATCTAGAGATAACACTCAACATTAATGATTTTTCTTATCTATAATAAGAAAATCAACATCTTGTAAAGCCAAATTGCGTTGTTTCACCTTTTCTCAAACAATGCATCATAGAAGATTAGTCAACCTCATTAAAATACTACTTCTTTCAATTCATTTTGTTATTGAGAATAAAGGTTTTTGACTGGGGTCCCTACCCAAGTCTATAAAAAGTAATGACACACTAAAAGCAAAAATAAGCAAATCGTCCATTAATAAATATACAACTAGGTAAGAGAAACATTTATCTTGAGAAAATATTTTATCTTGCTATGTAATTTTTTCCACCCATCTACAACCTCCTCTAGAGGAAGACTTCAATAGATTTAATTTATAGATATGTGATTTTTTCAACAGACAATGAGGAGGAATATTTTCGTTAGACACTTTACAAGGTATTAGATCAACAATTTTATTTCTGAAATACATATTTTACATTCTCTTTGTTTACAACTTCTACAATTTTAGAAAAATGGGTTTCAAGGACCTCATCGGAAACCCCATCCATTTCATGATTTGAAACCATTTAAATCTGTAACATCAAAGACCAAATGTTCGGGAGGGCATTTTTCCACCAATTGTTTCTCTCATTGTTACACTTTTCAATTTTCTTCTATAAAGGTATGTCCTATAGTGAAACACCTTGTTCATCTCGAAGGGTAATCCTTCATAATCTAGAGGTTTAGTCCAAGATTAATTAGTGTGTTGTATTCTTACCTTGTAAATATAATAAAGAGATCTAAATGAAAAACTCAACCTTAGTATAAGACTGTGTATAACTAGCTTTCTTGTGTGAATGCTTTTAGTATGGAAAACTTAAACCTTAGGTTAATCTTCAATCGCTACACTCGATGCCACCTTATTGCTTGAGTAAACAAGATACCTATTTTTCATTATATGCATAGCTAGTATGTTTAACGACATTTTTGTAAACCCGACGGTTAGGAGCGATATGGTCAAACTAATTGTGGTGCAAGAAGAATAAAAACTTCCTTAGGCTCTGTTATCTCTCGAAAGTGCACCCTATAAAGAGATGAATGTAGGGGTTATAAGAATGATTCGGATCTCTCTCTTTCATAAATACAATGGAAACACCTCAGGTTTGTGGGTATACTTATTGTTGAGGTGATTCTCCAGTATCAAGGCCCATTCCTTCTTTATGTATCCTAAACTAATTTTTGGGGTTTTGAGGGTAAAAATATGATTGTAAATGAATTGAAAAATGGGGTGATACACCAAAATTATTGAGGGATTTGACTGAGTACATGCACAAATATTTGAGAATGGATTCTGGGTGCACAAACCAATAGTTTTCAGTAGAATATTAAGGAAAAACACTTGATGTATTGAGGGAAAGATTCACAACAATACTATTAAGATAAGCATGCACACTAATATTATGTAGAAATTACTAAATTTGCAGCAAGGTAAGATGATCAATCAAGGAATTTTGACATTCACAAGAAATAATAAAGTATACATGAAGTTGTAAATAATTGGAAAGGTAGAAATCAATTCTCATTCAAAGGGAAAACTGGCACAACCGCTGCTTCAAAGCACTCCCGTATCCAAAGTCCTCTTTGTGCTTTGTCAATGCACCCAATATATAGAAAAATTATTCATCCCACCCTTCCTAAAAATAGACTAAAATTGTACTCACCCATGCATCCTATTTTTATCCTTTATCATGAATAAATAAAGGAATAAAAATAAACATGCTAATACAATAAGGCATTAATAACCTTGATTACAAAAATACAAGTCAGTGCAAAGCAGCTTAAGTTAAGCTGCTTCTATTTTTAATAAAGTTGGATGAATAATTTAGCTAAAAATAAGCTTTTCTTGATGAGAAAGTCTTCTCCAATGCATGCAATCTTTGTCTTCTAGCTGATGATGTGACATCTACAACTGATCCACTTGAAGTGATAATATTAGCACTTTTGATATCGTCCCACTTGGATGCACATGTAAAAATTAATCTCCCTGTAAGTAAAAATAATGCCTCTACAAGTAAAAATAATTTCTTGTATTTTACACTTAGCAAAAGTTTATTCAATTCTATATCACCCATTATTGGGACCACTGTGAACACATGTGCGGTAAAATAATACTCTTTTTTAGGAAAATAAGGTAATAGGCCTCTAAAAGAGCTCCATGTACTCGATGTTGACCTTTGTATAGGATGATCCTTCTTGTTTTGTCACCATGTCTCACATATAATAAGCAAGATACCTATCTCTAATGTGGGGGCCACCTTTGCCAAGTGTAGAGAGACTTTTCTTTTATTTATTATGCCACCGCACTAAAAGTTATCATTCAAATATACTAAGGTCATTTGATTTGTCTAAGGTAATAAGGACCTTAGTTTGACTTGGTCGGCATACACTTGATCAAAAACATGTTTTGAAAGGCCCCATTTTTATTTTCATGGTCATAATGTTTTGGGATTCGAATAATTATCTCACACTTTACAAGGTCACAAGACCGTTCTTTGAATTTACATTACATGATTGATATTCGAGACCCATCAAATTATTGGCATGGAATAAGCTTGAGCATTGATTATTGGCTTTGATTTTTTATATGGTGAAAACTATAGTCAATAGGCTTAATAATTTTAATGCATCTTTGTCTCCTCCACCATGATGGCTCGACCCTTTGCATACGTTATCGGTGGCTTCCTTTTTAACTCTGGTTGAGTGTATTATAACTATGGGTTTGCATTGCGAAGATAAATCAAATGTTTTCCGTTGATTTTGGTACTTACCTTAACTCGCCATTGATACTAAACAAGGTAGGTGAGGAGTTGACTATGGTAACATGAGTGTTGCTTTGATTTTTGTGATTGAATTATGTCCATTGATATCTATACCCTTGTAAAACTAGGGCATTGATCTTTTAACTCATGGTGATTGAGGTAGTTGAAATGGTTTAGGTTTTTGATCGTTGATTTTTACACGGTTTGATCTTAGCCATTCAACAAAATTGATCAAACACAACCCCCACACGAGAAAATCTAAGGGTTGGCTCTGTCTTGAGAACTCACATTCAATTCCAAAAATAATGCAACAATGGGAATTTCCAATGGAGTATGGTCTGCGAAGGATCAAACGACCCCGCACGTAAGAAATATAAGGGACGCTTTCGTCACATGAGCCCATGTTTCAAATCTAACAATCAGGTTACAAATGGGATCTTAAATGGAGGGAGCAGGGTTGGCTAAGGAGGAAAACAGTGTCAAAGAAACCAAAGGCTCAAAGGAGATAAATAGGAAAAGGTTCAAAGTCTTTGGGCTTCACAAATGATTCAAAGTGATCCAAAATTGGCTCAGTATGGAGGAGATGGTGGAAGCTTCCACATTCCCCATCAGTGCATCTCCAATAAGTAAATCCATACGTGGAGACTCAAACAATTGCCAAACCTCCACATGTCTAGAGTCCCCCAAAAGTCGCACTGGCCATTGAAAAGTATTCGAATCAGTAGAAGGTGCTAAGTGTTGACTCGGTGTAACTTCAAAGATAAATCCAAAGAGTGGAGACCCAAATGAGCACGGGCTTGACACATAGTCCAAGTTAAAACATTGGATGGCCCCACGTGTCTCATCAGCGTTATTTCAAAGGTGCACCCCAAAAGGTAGTCCCAAAATGAGCGCATTCTCACCAAGTGTCTAGATCCAAAAAAGGCAAAAGTTGTCATGGAAAATTCAAAGCGAGGGGCAGGTTAGTGGAAGGACCCAAGTGTTAGCATGACACTACTTCAAAAGTAAGATTCAGAGTGAGTTTTCAAATAAGCACAAAGCTTCCACATGTCCAGGGTCAGACTTATGGCCCTGCTAAAGAAAAGGACTTCGAAATAACATAAGGAGACAAAACAAAGCCATGGAAGGTGCCATGGGTCTTCTCAGCGTAACTTCGAAAATAGAAACCAAAAGTGGTCCCCAAATGAGCACAGGCTCATCACGTGGCCATGTTTCAACTCAAGGAGGGAAGGTGGATTACCAGGGGAAATTATAACTTTTGACTCAAAAGGCGTAAAGTATAACAATGAACCGCACCTCTGCGATACCAAGGAGCCACGTGTCAGGCATTAATTGCATGTGGACCGGTGGGCTAGAGGACTTTTTTCCCAAATGGAAAATGTGGACCAGCGGGCCCGAAGATGGTTTTTTGAAAAAATGAGTTGCGGGGTTGTGGTGGTATTTTTGCATTTTGTAATTTTGGTGCCAAAGGGTGCAAAGTGAGTTTCGGGTCCGAGGACCCGTTTTGCTAACTATTTTTCACCATTTTTGTACTAACCCAACTCAAACATTCAAATGGACATATCTTTCGATCCAGTTCCCAAAATTCCACAAATTTGGCATTGTTGAAAGGACTTGACCTCCTTTAAGCCATTGAGCCTGAAAATTTAAAGGTCAAAAATTGGAAAATGTCTTTCACACTAAGTTAATGCAGAATATGATTGCTTCAACTACCAGATCTGATTTGATTTGATCTGGAATTCTTCCTTCTTCAACATGCCAGACAAACATAACAGGAAGACTTGAAAGGTGTGGGTGGATTTGTGGTGGAAATTGATGGTTAGTGGTTGAAATTTAAGAGTAGGATTGAGTTTCTTTTCTTTCCCTACGATTTTCATCATCTATATATTGTAACACTTCTCATTTGAGAAGGAGAGACATTTTGGGATGTGGGGAAACTTTTTCAAGTAGTTTCCTAACTCCATTTGAGATGTAAGGCTTCTCCTATGTCCTGGAGAGTGTATTTGTGCCTCTGAGCACGCATTTAATATTCTGTGCACCTTATACAACAATAAAATCTTGTTTTGTGGCATCTTTCAACCCTTTGCATTGTTTTGTTTTTTCTTCATGCCTCTCTATCTCATGTTTGTTCCCTATGTATGTATTTCATGTTTGTATGTGTATGATGTCGTGCTTCATGGAGTTTCAATGGCATATTTGGATCTAGGCCCGTGTCACTTCTTTCTGACCTCCCTCAGTCCTCTTTTCACTATTTCATTCTCCCTTGACAGAGTATCTCACCACTTCCTTTTCTAGTGTATCACCACTTAGTGTAGGATCTTTCACCTCTCTCTCTCTCTCCCTATCCCCTTGGAATGGTTAGATTAGGAATACATTATTTTGGCCTACACATGAGTAGCTTATGGTAGGTAGATTATGAAGCAAGAACCAACTTTCTCAGGAGAGGTCCATCTCAAATTTTGTAAGTCCCACATCTTGAGAGATCATCCCATGTTATGCAATCATATATAATTCCCCATTCATAATGAGGCCATTCAGGGGTGCTATGATTTTGTACTAACAATTTTGGCACACCTAGTGGGACAAGTTTGAAGCACCTTACAACTTTATTTCATCAAGTTGATGTGTTTTTGGTAGGATTCAACCTTTAGAGGCACATTCAGAGCACATCTTGAACCTCCATCCGGTAAATAACCCATCCTATGAGTTGTAGACCTTTTCATCCATTTCCACTCATTTCCATCCATTTTCTTCTTCCATTTATTTCATTTTATTCCATTCCATGAAGTTGTGCAATCATGACTTCATTTGCTTCATGGAAATCACACTTACAACAAAAATACAGTTCACCTCCAATGGATTTCTCAACTCGTCCATATTAGCATTATGACAAGATCCAAGACCATTATGCCTAACCATATGAGTAGGGTGAAAACCAGTTTGGCTATGAAGCTTATCAAGAACAAGGGGACACATACAATGGTGACAACTACATGGAGAATGTTGGTTTGTTGGAGAAGATCAAAAAAATGGAGGCTAGCAAGGTGCATTCCAGGGATACATCACAGATGAAGGCATACAGGATTGGTTTCAGGGAACCTTGTCCATAGGGAGGCCCTCTTCTAAGAAATTACAGACCTTAGGAGAAGCTTGACTTCATGGTTGAAGTATTGCCTTAAATTACATGGTTGATTGAGGACATTGAGGCATATGAGTTGGACACAAGACAACCTTGTCAATGGGTGAGTCCACCACCTCCTAGATTTTCTTTTCCTCTTTCTCAATCATTGTCATTTCATCATAATCAAGAGTCAATCCCCTCACTTCCTGCCCCAAGTATTGAATTCTTTTCTCCATCTCCTGATCTTCCATCCCATCTCAGTTCTTCTTCCCTTTTCCCTTACTAGCAATCATTCCCTCTAAATAAACAAGTACTTCCACTTCCCTCACCTCCAAAAACAATTGCAAAGCTAGTTGAAACCCCATCCACCCTTCCTCTTGCCTTCCCAATTCAATGTGGGGAAGAGACTTAAGAATGCAGTCAAGAAGAACAATAAGAAGAGGAACCCAACAAAGAAGAAATGATAGAAGATATGAAGTGTTGGGCTTCCAGGTTTGGGTTTACAAATATTCCTTGATGGTTAAGACAACAAAAAGGTCATAGTTAAAGAGCCAGTGGTGGCTGAGGCTGAGTTTGGAGCAGAAGAAGATTAAGAACAAGAAGGAGAAAATCAATAGTCCATTTGTGGCATTTTATCTGAAGAGGATGTTGATCTAACCCAAGCTACACAACTAATTAAGGAGGAGGAACAACAAAAAACTACTCCAAATCTAAAAGAAGAGGAGTACATTCTAGTCATGGATGACTATATAGTTTCGAGGCTCCAAGTGCAGAGTAGGCTACAAAAGAACCTTTAGTCCTTCCTCCCACTTCATCCCTTCCATTCTCTAATGTCGAAGAAGAGTTTGAGCTTTCAAAATCCATGTTTAAAGAAGAGGGGAACCATGGTGATAAAGTTACACATTAGGAGGACACCATGGAGGAGGTCGAGTAATTGTAATAGGAAAAGATGGAGGCATATTATCTATCGAATTGGAAGATTGCTTTGATGGAGAGGAGCCTAAGGATATCACATCATTTTCCTCCAAGCACATGATCCTACTACCATGAAGGAGAAAATTCAAGTGTATTGGGCTACACTTCATGACAACCTCTCGGAACCAACGTTGGAAGATATGAATCTTCCATGTTCTTCAAAGAAGGAGGAAGAGAAATAGCAAGAGGATTTCATCATCCCTCTCACACCATCCATCCAGGAAGGTCAGCAAAAAAACTTCATTCTTGGAGTTGAAATTCAGAGCCATGGGCACATCCAAAGGATCATATTGTTCCCTATCGTGTACTTGGCTTCATTAGAGCCAAGGGAGAAGCCAAAATTAGTTATGCATACTTCAGGGCATGAGGATGAGTATCAAAGCACCAATGGTCACAATCAAAACCTCCAAGAGTCCAATGTAAATTAGCTTGAGTTATTTTCCTTTATTGTTGATACCTTGATAATATGGGTGGAGGATCGACCCCTTATAAGTTTTTCACTCATACAAGCAGCCATATTCAACATCAAACCATTTACATGGCTGCCTTTTTTGAGAAAGGGAAGTTATTTCTCCCTACCTATGGTAGGCTTTGTTTAATATTTTCTTTGTTAGGGTTAGTATAGGAGTAGGAGTAGATTTTGTTTTCAGCAGAAGAAGTTCTTGTGCACACTCTACATGTCTCATTTGAGGCATGTATGATTTTGTCTTTGTACATACATTTTATTCATATTGCTCGGAGGTGTAAAGGCTAGGCCATTCAAAAGTATTCACGACAAAGAGACCAATAGTTATCTGTAATAGTTGCTAGTTTCAAATAAAACTCAAATACCTAAAAATAAAGTTGGATTCAAGATAGTCCCTTTCTCTAGAACGGTGAATCCCTAACAGGTGAGTTCAGGTAGTTAGTAGGATGTAAGCAATCAGAGAGAAGTTTCAAATCAAAAAGGATTTGTATCATGCTATCATTCTTGACTCCACACCCAATGGATGCTTCAAGGCTACAGTCCCTTTATCTAGTAGGAAATTATCCCCTTGAGTCACCAAATTGTTATCCCAATTTCACCCCCTGGAAAAATTGATCAAACATGACTCTGCACAAAAAATCTAATGGTCGGATCTGTCCTAAGAACTCACATTCAAATCCAATAATAAGGAAACAATGGGACTCTATAATGGAGGAGCAGGGTCTACAAAGGATCAAATTACCCTCCACAAAAGAAATCTAAGGGTTTCTTCAATCACATGAGCCCAAATTTCAAATATAACAATCAGATTACTAATGGGCTTTAAAATGAAGGAGTAGGGTCGGCTAAGGAGGCAAACAGTGTCAAAGAAACTAGAGGCTCAAAGGAGATAAATGGGGAAAAGGTTTAAAGTCTTTAGGATTCACAAATGATTCTGAGTGATAGTAAACTGGCTAAGTATTGAGGAGACGGTGGAAGATTCCACGTTCCCCATCGACGCATATCCAAAAACTAAATCCAAAAGTGGATAATCGAACAAGCGCTAAGCCTCCACATGTCCGAGTCCCCCAAAAGTCGCACCTACCGTTGAAAATTCTTCAACTCAACGGAAGGTGCCAAGTGTCAATTCAGCGCAACTTCAAAGATAAATCCAAAGAGCGGAGATCCAAATGAGCACGTGATTGACATGTAGTCCAAGTTAATAAATGAGAGAGAGTGGGCCCAAAATGACTAAGTATAGAGAATCGGCACACGATGTCACGTGTCTTATCAACATAATTTCTTGGATATGTGTGAAACATTGGTATGTGCACTATTGGGAATTCCATGTTTTGATAGTATTCTTATGTTACACCATTCTTTGTTGTGTCGAGGGAATGTGTAATTGGTACTATGTTGTGAGAGCTATGTATGTTCCTTCCATGGTTTAGTTGAGTTCTTAGGATGTGATATAATCTTAAAAGTACATGCCATGATGTCTTGTAAATGATTAATGTTGTGTTTGGCCCTGATGTGGTATTGTGATGTAATTTTTTGTTGGTAACTGACAAAAATAATTAAACTAAAATCTTTAAACTATGAAACATTGACATATTAAGAATAAGAAATTTTGCAAAGGAAAAGACTAAGTAATAAAAGTATCGTAGAGAGTTTCCAATCTTCTAATAACATTAATAAGTTGTCAAGAGTCACCTTAAATCTTGTGGTCATGTTTTGATGACATAATTATTTTCCCTCCACAAGATTTTTCATTACGAATCGTAGCCTCGCTTTGTACCATATTGAGGATGATGCTCTTATAAGGGGAGGGAAATGTAATGCCACATCAAATGAAAAGGAATAAATAAATAAATTAGATAAGAAATGGGTTTTGAAATGCACGTAAAAGGAAATTGGGTGAATGTAGTAAATATTTCCATGTGAAGGCACACGAGACTCTTTGACAATGAATGAGCACCTTGAAAAAAAAATCAGACAAGTCATCTTCCTTGTATAATAATGCAACCACTTCAGCTGAGGTTTAGAGGTGTTAACTACACTGAGACACAAGCTAATGTTGTAATTTCTAGTAGTAATTGGTTAGTTGTGGTGACTCAAAACTATGCATGGAGCTATGGAAAATGGAGCTCAAGCTCTAGCCATAGCAATATTTGCACCAATGTAGTGATTCAACACTATACACAAGCATAAAACTACTACCAATATCTTCTAATGTCACTATAGGAATATTGATGGATCTGGGTCTTTATTTGTGTTAAAGAATTGTTGACAATTTTTGCACTTGTGTAAAAATGGCCAACTCAAAACTTTGTTACTACGATAGCATTTGTGAATTATACCTAAGATAGGAGAGTTTCTTTTAGACAATATTGTTACTCTTGAAATAATTAATGATTACATGAAATCTACTGACTATGTGTCTTTGTTATAAAACATAACAGATCACATAGTCTATGATTTCATGATATCTTAAGCAAAATAACAAAAATCACTAAAGAATGCTATGTTGTCTTGATGAAGACACCGAATTGCAGAATAGATGAAGTGTTAGGTTTTGGAGATGCAATCATGACTGTAGATGATAGAAATCAGAGTTAATTATTGGATGATACAGGTATTCTTTAATGTTCTTTCCTTCATGATTAATACATTCAATTATATTATTGGGTTGTTTAGTTCATCATATAATTCATATCGGAAAGCAGAAATGCAGAAATAAATACACAACTCAATTTCACAATTCAATGTTTTATTCATAAGGAATTTCAAAATGCTCCCACACAAGCCATGGGATGTAACCGAAACTAAAGTACAACTACTGAAATAAGAGGTACACATGCATGAAAGATAAAATAAAGGAGTATGAGTGAACCCATCATTACCTTGGAGGTTTCTCCCTCGGTTGATTCATATTCATCTTCAACTTCTTTCCCTCTTCATCTTCATTGCTAAAAGCACCGTACTTGAAAATGGAAAAGAGAAAATCATAAGTTACAATCTTAGGGTTAATCCATATTCCTATACTATCCTAATTCATGCACATGGATCTCTTAATAATAGGAGATATATATTACTTGAAGATCAAACAACATACATGATTTACTCACTTAGAAAGAAGGAGAGAGAAGAAAAGAAAACCATGGACATAAGAGAGGCCAAAAAGCCTAAATATTTTCTAACTATTTTCTCAAGTGTGTAGGTACAAGTTGCAACCAAGAAGAAATAAATCATATCTTATAGTCCTCACTATAGATAAAGATTGCATATTTCAATGAATTCTACCGTATGGTACATGAAGCAGATGGGTCATAAGTACATGCTAGAATGAGGGAAGAATGAAACTCAAAGGTGAAGCTGAAAAGGATCATATTTTGAAGGTTAAAGTTAAATCAAGATAAGATTACAAATTGAAACAAAATGAGAAGGAATTTTGAGAAAATTTTTGAAAGGGCTTCGCAATGTAAAATGGAGATTTTAAACATTCCATCATGTTGTTTTTAACTAAAAACATGCTTTAAAAGTTGTATGTAAATCAAATAAGTGATATAGAGAAGCGAGAAAAACATGCCATTATCAAGATAACTTGATTATTATGTTTCAATTTCCAACAATAAATTAGCTTGAATAGAAAAGTGCTACATTTTGTATTCTAAATTAGAAAATACATCTATTATAGATAAAAAGGGGATAGAACAAAGAATTATGGGAAATTTTTTAGAGGGATTCACCTGTAAAATAGACATTTCAAATTTTCTAAACACGCATATCAAAGCTATAATAAAAAATAAATGCAGTATGTAAACATAAATGAAATTGACTACACTTTTAGTCATCAAATTGAAGTACTTTGGAACATTCATTATAGCTTAATAGCTAAATAACATGAAGTTTTAAGATAATCCTACAAAGTTCAGCCATTTTACATTGTAGTTTTCAAAATGAAGTAAGTAAGAATGCACTGTAAATTATACCATTAAAGAAGTACAATATTTAAGCAAAAGAAATAAAATTATGTATTTAAACAAAGTATTTGAATCAAGGCTTATGCCTACTAATTGTGTTACAAGAATGAGAAACTGTTTATAACTTCCAGAAGGCCACATACATGGTACAAAGATCTCATGCAATCAAGAACAATCAAAGTAATAATCTGTAAGTTCAAGAGTAAAATGAACAAGCCCATCTTTCCATCAAGAAGATGTCAAATCTCAGCAGATCCATGGATGTATCTCAAGCTTACATGTATGAACAAAAAGTCACTACACAATGCAAAAATAACAATGCACAAAAGAAAATAGTGAATTTTACAGTAAGTGAAAAGAATTTCATCCTAAGCCATGATGAACCAAATCAGTGAGAAGAAGAATGGTTAGAGAAACCTCCAAAAGGAATCAACTTATAAAAGCTCAGAGTGGTTTCACCAATAACAAAAAGATCACAAACTCAGTGGGTATTAATGGTTGAATTGAATGATAATGCAGAACTTAAGATAGTATGAAGTGGATTTCAACTTTTCAGAAAATATTATTAGCCTCAAGAGCAGAGTTTCAGAGATCAAAAAATGAAGGTCTAGGGTCCCAGAGAATGAATAATAGGATGAAGAATTCTCCAGGATCATTCTTAGAAGAAACCCAAAGGAGATAAAAATAGGAAATAAAGTGCAAGAAAATGTTCATGGTGGAGCCATTCAAAGCCATTCAGCAAGTACACAAAAGATGGAATACACAACATAATGAATAATATCAAGGGTTTCTAGAAAAGGCTCAAGGATTGACTAAGAACAAGCTTCGAATCAAAGCCACATGAATACCCAAGGCCAATAGTCAAAACCCTCGCCACAATATTCAAAAGAAAAATCAGTGCAAAATGTGAGTTCCAGCTCTAAATACACCAGCCAAGGTGCCTTTTGCACAACATGTGGATGGGTGAGTCACCATAACAAGGGGGCCAGCCATATTATTTTAAAATTATTTAACATATCAAAAGGGATCTCAACTATAGTTTGAGCACCGAATATTCCAAAATGCCAACCAAATAATTTTCATACAATGATTACCCAAAAGGTAAAGTATAACCTTATTCCCTTCAAAATGCAAAAGCCGACAAGTAATTGCATGGTCATGTGTTAATCAAAGGTGGTCGAGTATGACATGGTGGCCTTTACAAAGTGCCCCCATATATATGTTTAAAACCATGGCAATGTCCCAAGTCTACAAGAAGGCCAAACTCAACAAAGACAAGTGCACCTATTGAGAGTGGTCCCCACATGGAGTTAGCACAAAACAAAGGTATTGTATTTTGCAAATGATATATTTAAAATATGGAAAAATAAATCATGTTACTATACTAGAAGAAAAAGGAATGTCAACATCGAACCTGGGCTTGGAGGTGGTCCCCATCAAGTAGATGTTTGGATGGATTATTTTTGCAAGTATTGCAAAAAAATGTAATTGATTTTGCTCACTCACAGGGAGATGATTTTTTGCATGCCTCCATAAAAGGACAGATCAACATGAAGAAAAATTTGCATGAACAAGGAAAATTTCTCATCAAGAAAGATTTATTATTAGCAAATTAATCACCCATTTTTTTCATAAAATAGAACAGAAAAGTGTAGTTTGAATGTGATGTAATCAAAGGCTATTTATGCCTCTTTGTATTAGTTTGATTTATTTTATTCCTTTATTTATTATTAAATAAAGTGTAAAAATAGAATGCATGGGTGAGTACAACCCTAGTATATTTTTAGGAAGGGTGGGTGAATCAATTTTGCTATATATTGTGTGCCTTAACAAAGCGCAAGAGAGGAATTTTTAGATACATGAGTGCTGAAGAAATTTTCTGAAAGTTTTACCCTTTGAATGTGAAGTATTTTCTTCCTTTCAAATATTTTGCGATCTTGTGTATGTTTCCTTTAATCTTGTGAATGTTGAATTCCCGATTAATCATCCGACCCTGTTGTAAATTCAATAATTTTTACATGATATTAATGCATATGTATAACTTAGTAGTATTGTTGTGATTTTATTCCTCAATACATCAATGTGTTTAACCTTAATTATCTTAAGAAAATTGTTGGCATGTGCATTAGAAATTCATTCCATATCAATTATGCATGTACTCAGTCAAAGACCTCATACAAGTTTTGTGTATCACCTCAATTTTAATTTCATTTTACAGTCATCTTTTACCCTTAAACCCCCAAAAATCAATTTAGGATACATCAATAAGGAACCGGCCTTGATACCAGAGACTCACCTCAAAATAGGTATACACATAGACTGAGGTGTTTCCATTGTATCTACGAAAGAGAGAGATAAAATTTGCAAGCTTAGAACACCTGCAGCCATATCTCTATAGGGTGCACTTTCAAGAGATAACAATTTTTGGCATGCCCGGTGGGACAACGAATCAGATCTGCATGCAAGTTACATATATTCATAGCAGATCTATGATAGATTTACAATAGATAAAAGTTACTTTTAGGATAGCAAGCTGCAACAATTTATTCTAAAAGATTTAAAGATCTATTTGGTGACTCGTAGGGCTGATTTCATACCATTATTGTAGCATGTTCCATGCCTAAAGTGACTACAAGATCATCAGTAAGAGGAATTCCTTCTGATTTTATTTATTTATGTTTGAATTCTGCAAGAAGGAGAAGAGTTGGTAATACTTTACCTTATAATAGGCCTGGTTTTGATAACCCTCCTCCTAATATTCCTTCACCACGTATCAATTTCTCTATTCAGATCCCAATTTTTCAAATGGCTATTCAACCACCTAGGAATTTTGTGACCTTTACTAATGGCATCCCATTAGTAATCCCAGTTTATCATGACATCCCTAATACCGCCATGAAAATTTTGCCATCCTTCACTGGTGAAAATAACGTTACACCTACAGAGAACATTAAATATGTTGCATTCTTTTGTGTAGTTCATAATATCACTCATGAGGATGTAGCTTTGATACTTTTAGCTACATCCCCTTAAAGGAGAAACCTTGCAATGGTATAGAAATCTAGAGATTGGGTGCATAAGAACTTGGGATGATTTAGGTGGTAAATTGGTGAAACAAGTTCAAGATAATTCAAATAATTTATCTCTCATAGAAAAACTATCTACTATTAAAAGAGATCCCAATGAATTTATGTCTAGTTTCAATATCCATTTTTCTAGAACTTGGGAAAGAATTCTAGCAAGTGTCAATCCTCAAGCTGATCATGCTTTTATTTATTATTTTAGGGCATTAAACAATGATATTTCAACTATGATTCAGTCTATGGGAGGAGAGACTCTAATAATAGCCTATGATATCACCATCTGAGTTGAAAAGAGTCTTATTCAAGCCGGAAAATTAGCACCAAGGCCTTCAATGCCTTTTTTTGTTCGATTTAGCTCCAATCCCATAGCCTATCATAATTATAGAACTTGTTGTTGCAGAACCATCGATGATGTTTTTAAATCTTTGTAGAGTATGGGGAACAAAATTACTTCAATCAATAATAGGCTTACATTACCTAGCAGACCTTATCAATCTCTTTATCAGCAAAACCAACAAAATAGGTAGCCTTACTAGCATAATCAAAATTATAGGCAGCCTTATCAGCATAGGCATTTTGACCCAAAGGCTCCTAGTTCATCTAACACTTTAGTTCCAATTAATATGGATACAAAGGAGTGGTGTCAACATTGTAATCAACCTCATTAAGTTACAAATTGCGCAAATGATTTTTTGAATATAAGTCTTGTTACACAACCTCAATCTGACACATTGTTCATGCCTCAAATGGAGGGTGGGAAGCAAGATACTCAAGTTCAGAAGGCACCTGAGAAGTAAGTCACTTTTAGTGAGGATTATTTCATTGCAGTTATTACTATGGCTAAGGAAAAGGCTGTAGAGAGTAAAAATAGTAGAATAGGCATGTTCTACCTACTATCACTAATAAAACAATAACTATAAGCCCAAAACCAACTAATAGTGTTGTTGTTACTAAAAACATAGCAGGTGTTATGTTACAGCTTGTAAATAACATCAAAAACAACTATAGTATGATCCAAGAAGGTTATTTATACCTCAGATATGAAAAGTAGCTGAAGGAGAATCCATTTTTTCCAAATCCTATACTAAAACAATAGAATATATCTCTAAAACTATTGCTTATTTTAACATTGTTGATGTAATGAAAAAGCATAATGTTAACAACTCAATATGGGATGCTCTAAGTATTTCAGACAATAAGATATACTTTCTCATGAACTAGCTAAGCTACAAATTTCTTCTAAAACAACAGAAAAGAAGTCTAGAAAGCAAACATGGTCCTTGGAACAATGGAACAAGACCGCATCAAAGAGGCTAAATGGATGGTTCAAAAAGTATTAAATGCTCATGAAATCAAGAAGCCACTACCATTTTATCTATCATTGATTATTGGAGAACATCTTGTTCATAACTGTATGGTGGACAACGGTGCAAGTAGCATAGTTATGCCAAAAGCAATTGCAAAAAAATTAAGTCCGCAATATGAACCTATAGAAAATATAGAGGAACCACAACTAATACAGTTGGTGTCATCAGAAATCTAGAGGTAATATTGCATGCTTGCCCAAATGTTGTCATTCTGTAAGATATTACTATTGTAGATTTACCATGTTACTTTGTTATATGTTTATCAAGAGATTTCACAGAAAGATAGGAGGCTATCTCTCTTGATTGGTCCTTATTTTTCACTACACATTATGGCACAAAGGTTACTATCAATTCAGCATTGTTTTCCAGATTTCACATTGAGCCTCACGCTTCTAATGCATTAGCTAATTATGTAGCCTTAGACCAATCTGATTTTGATAATATAACTCATATTTCAGCATTGGATGATGTTTCTAACCTGTTTATGGATGAAAAGACACATGAGGAACATTCTCATGATCCTTTCAATTAAGTTTAAGAACATTTGATTGGAATGTATTGTTTGCATCAAAAAAAGACACCAATTCCTTTCATGTCCAAAATAGAAAATGCAACGGAAGGGATTTAGAAGCTTCATTTCGATGGAGCTAAAAACAAGAAAGGATAATGAGTAAGTCTAATGCTCACTTCGCTAACAAACGAAAGGTATTTCTCATCTTTGAGTCACTAATTTTCATGCACTTGCAACCTAAATAAATACGAAACATTAATTCATGGCTTACTTTGGTCCGTAGAAGAGAGGTATTAGCATGTGCTACATATCTTTGGTGATTATGAGTTGGTTATCAATCAAGTAAGAAAGTTTAATGTTTGTAAGAATCTATTAATGAAGTCTTAGAGACAAAGAGTTTTCAGACTTAATGGAAGATTTCAAAGCTATTAATATCCAGTCCATTCCTAGAATAGAAAATAAGCATGCAGATAAACTTGCAGCAATTGGTGTTAGTTTTGAAGTGCTAGAATAAATTGAAAATAGAAAAATTCATCATCATATAAAGTGATTGATGTGCCTTCGATACCGATAATGACTTGAATTGGAAGGTTTTGAAAGTGCTTGATCAAATCTATAGGTTTTTGTAGCAACAAGCTGAATTTTCTGTAGTAAATCAAGATAAATTACATCACTTATATGGTGACTAGATTATTCAATTAAAGACAAATAAACTACCTCGATGTCTGGTCACATTAGAATATATCTTCAGAGTGATGATTAGTTAAGGAAGGTCAAAACTAAGATGTCAACACATGTTGATAACTATGAAGAGATCTCACTTGATGAAGGAAAAAATTTGTTTCTCGGAAAGATATGTTATTTAGCTAAAAAAAACTTAGATTAATCTTTGCAATGAATTTAAGGATGTTTTTGCTTAGAAATACCAAAACCTGAAAGGGTTTGATCCCAATTTAGGATATCAAACTATTGAATTGCAGCCAAATTCTAAGACAGTTAGGCAAAAATAGAGGCCTATAAATCCAAAAATAGAACCTCTAATGAGGAAAGAGTTATCTAAGTTGATTGAATCAGGTATTATCTTTCTAGTTAAGCATTCAAGTTGGGTATCCAATCTTGTTCTTGTTAGGAAGAAAAATGGAGAAATCAGATTATGTGTGGATTTTAGAGATCTTAATAAAGCTTCATTAAAATATCACTACCCACTTCCAAATATGGATCATATTTTGAGAACAGTTTCTGGTTCAAATAGACTATCTCTTCTAGATGGCTATAGTGGATACAATTAGATTTTAGTCCGAGAAGAAGATAGGTACAAAATAGCTTTCACCACTAAGTGGGGTACTTATGCTTACAAAAGAATGTCTTTCACCTTTCAAATACTGGTGCAACATTTCAACGTGCAATGGACATGGATTTTCGTAGCTTGTTAAATAAATGCATCCTTGTTTATTTAGATGATGTTACTATATTCTCAAAAAAATCAAGAAGAACATCTAATACATCTAAGACAGACTTTTCAGTTATGCAGACAGTTTGGAATATCTTTGAATCTGCTAAAGTCTATCTTTTCAGTACATCAAGGTAAATTTCTTGGTCATATTATTTTCAAACAAGGTTTGGAAATTGATCCTTCTAAGATCGAAGCTAGATCGCATATATCATTACATCATAAAATAAACTTTGTTAGAAGATTTGTTCCATATTTTGCAACATTGGTGAAACCATTTATAGCTATGTTAAAGAAAGAGAAAACTTTCTCTTGGACCAGTGAAGGGAGAGAAGGGTTTGAAGCAATTAAGGCAGCCATCTCTCAAGTTCCTACTCTTGCAAATCCAAATTTCGATAAAGATTTTACAATGTATGCACTTGCAGGATCTGAAACAATATCAACCATATTAACTCAAGTTAATGATGAAAATATTGAGTAGCCAATTGCTTTGTTTGGACAAGAGCTTGTACGATTATAAAAACATACACATTTCTTTAAAAATAAGTACATTCAAAGAGTCATAGGATTAAAGAATTTTAAGTACATTCTTTCAAACAACAAAATTCATGTTCTTGTTTCTCATCCAAGTGTGAAAGCTTTATTGTTAAATAAAGAATTGAATGAGAAAAGAGTAGGCTAGATAATGAAGGTTATGGAATATGATGTTGATATTCGTGTTGCAAAGACAGTTCGAGGAAAAAGATTGTGTGAACACCTAATTGCTGATATGGAAAAATAGCAAGATGTAGAACTAGAAGATTCAAAAAAACATGCTGAAATTACGTATCAGCAATCAGACATCATGGTTCATCGGAAAATCAACAACCTGAACTTGCTCAAGAAGTCCAGAATCAAAATGGATGACTCGATTTAGTTAACTATCTACAACATGGCATATATTTGGAAGGTATGCACAAGAACACATGAAGGCATTTCACATTACAAGATGTACCCTATAATTTTATTGATGGTGCATTATTCAAAAAGGATATAAATAGAATCTTTCTACGATGTGTTGACTATGATAAAATTTAGAAATTATTATCAGAATTCCACGAAGGACCTGTAGGAGGTCATTTCTCAACACTTACCATAGCCTTAAAGATTATGAAAGCTGGTTACTATTGACCCAACATATTCAAGGACTATTTTGAATGGATTAGAAAAGTGTAAGAAATGTTCTTTCTTTGTTGAAAAAGAACATTTAGCTTCACCGCCTTACAATCGGTTTTAGTTGATCAACCTTTTATGTAGTTGGGCCTTGACTTTATTTACATGATAAACACACCTTTGTCACAAGGACACAAGTGAATTTTGAATGCTACAGATTACTTTACACGTTGGACTAAAGCAATAGCCTTAAAAGATGCAAATGAAACTTTGATACTATCCTTTTATGAAGGTATAGTTTGTAGATTTTGTGTCCCAACAACTATCATATCAGATAATGCTTTAGCATTTCTTGGTGCAAAGGTAACAGATTAGGCTATTAACCATGGAATTTATCTAAGTTCTTCATCTAATTATTACCCACAAGGTAATGGGTTAGCTGAAAGTACTAACAAGAATATTTTAAGGATCATCAGAAGAACACTCAAAGATAACCAGAGAGCTTGGCATCTAATGTTGAATTCAACACTTTGGGCTGATAGAGTGACTCCTAAAAGATCAATTGGCAATTCACCATACAAGCTTGTTTATGGAAGAGAAGCAAGAATGCCTATTTCAGTTGAGTTACCCGCATTAGATTTGTTGCATTAAATGGAGCTACTTGAAAATGAATAGTTACTGGAGTTTGTTATGTAAAATTAATGGAATTACAAGAGCTAAGATATCAATCCGATGAGAATATGGGAAAGAATATGAAATAGATGAAGAAGAATTTTGATAAGAAAGACAAATTATTATTTTTTAATGAAGGAGATATTGTGTTAAAGTGGGATGTTGATCGTGCAAAGCTAGGAAGACATGCGAAGTTTGATACAATATGGAGTGGTCCTTACATGATTTCAGCTTGCAAAGAACATAATGCTTTTCAGCTCTCAAAGCTAGATGGAGAGGAACTTCCCATTCATATGAATTGTATGTTTCTCAAACATTGTTATTGAAAATATTACAGTGACTAGTTAGAGTAGGATTTACCTTCAATAAGTGCACTTCCTACACATTGTAATGGTTTTTCAATTCAATAAGTTCATTCATGCATGCGATTTGGTTTACAAAATCCTTTCCAAGTTTTAGTTTGTTTTGGAAGGGTTGGACCTTGAAGTCATATTTTGGTTACATGCTTTAGACTCCATGCCCAATGGATAAGAGAAAGGCACTAGTTTACAACTTAGCAGTGTGTTTCCATGCAGGATCACCAGAAATGTTGACAATTTTTATACTTTTACAAAAATGGCCAACTCAAAAATTTGTTATGATGGATATCAGTGGTGAAGTATACCTAAGATAGGGGAGGTTCTTTCAGACAATATTATTATTGTTGAATTAATTAATGATTACATGAAATCTGTAGCTATGTGTGCTATTAAAAAACATAACATATCACATAGTCTACAATTTCATGCTATCTTCAACAAAAGAACACAAATCCCCGAAGGACAGCTATGTTGTCTTGATGAAGACACCAAATTACAGAATAGATGAAGTGTTAGGTTTTGGAGCAGAAATCATGACTACAGATTACATAAATCAGAGTTCATTACTAGATGTTACATGTATTCTTTAATGTTCTTTCCTTCATGATTAAGACATTCAATTATATTATTGGGTTGTTTAGTTCATCATACAATCCATATCAAAAGCAAAAATGCAGAAAGAAATACACAACTCAATTTCACAATTCAATGTTCTATTCATAAGGAATTTCAAAATGTTCACAAACAAACTGTGGGATGTAACTAGAAAGTAAAGTATAGCTACTGAAATAAGAGGTACACATGCATGAAAGAGAAAAAAAAGGAGTATGAGTGAACCCATCATAACATTGGAGGTTTCTCCTTCGGTTGATGCATCTTCATCTTCATTCTTTGAAAGCACCATACATGGAAACAGAAAAGAGAAAATCATTAGTTACGAGCTTAGGTTTAATCCATATTCCTATACTATCCTAATTCATGCACATGGATCTCTTAATAACAGGAGATATATATTACTTGAAGATCAAACAAGTATACATGATTTACTCACTCAGAAATAAGGAGAGAGAAGAAAAGAAAAACCATGGACATAAGAGAGGCCAAAAAGCCTAAATATTTTCTAATTATTTTCTTAAGTGTGCAGGTACATGTTGTAGCCAAGAAGAAATAAATCATATCTTACAGTCCTCACTATAGATAAAGATTGCAGATTTCAATGACTTCTACCCTATGGTACATGAAGCAGATGGGTCATAAGTACATGCTGGAATGAGGGAAGAATGCAACTCAAAGGTGAAGTAGAAAAGGATCATATTTTGAAGGGTGAAGTTAAATCAAGATAAGATTACATCTAAATAATAATGAGAAGGAAATTTGAGAAAATTTTGACAGGATTCATCATGTAAAATGGACATTTACAACTTTCCATCATGTTGTTTTTAACTAAACACATGCTTTAAAAGTTGTATGTAAATCAAATAAGTGATACAGAGAAGTAGAAAAGCATGTCATGATCAAGATAACAATTATTATGTTTCAGTTTCCAACAATAAATCAACTTCAATAGAAAGTGATACATTATGTATTCTGAATTAGAAAATACATCTATTACAGCTGAAAAAGGGATAAAAGAAAGAATTTTGGGAAAATTTTGACAGGGCTTCACCATGTAAAATGGACATTTTAAATTTTCTAGCACATGTATAAAAGTTGTAATAAAAAGAAATGGACAACACTTTCAGTCATCAAATTGAAGTACTTTAGAGCATTCATTATATCTTAACAACTAAATAACATGAAGTTTTAAGATAATCCTACAAAGTTCAGCCATTTTAAATTGCAGTTTTCAGAATGAAGCAAGTATGAGTGCACAGAAAATGCTACCATTAAAGAAGTACAATATTTAAGCAAAAGAAATAAGATTACAGTATTTCAACAAAGCATTTGAATCAAGGCTTATGTCTACTAATGGTGTTACAAGAATGAGAAACTGTTTACAACTTCCAAAAGGCCACATACAAGGTACAAAGATCTCATGAAATCAAGAACAGTCAAAGTACTAATACTATAAGTTCTAGAGTCAAATGAACAAGCCTATCTTTCCATCAAGAAGATGTCAAATCTCAGAAGATCCAAGTATGTATCTCAAGCTTACAGGTATGAATAGAAAGTCACTACAGAATGCACAAAAACAAATAGTGAAAATTTTTACAGTAAGTGAAAAGAATGTCATCCTCAGCCATGATGAACCAAATCAGTGAGAAGAAGAATGGTTAGAGAAACCTCCAAAAGGAATCAACTTACAAAATATCAGAGTGGTTTCACCAATAATGAAAAGATCACAAAATCAGTGGGTATTAATGGTTGAATTAAATGATAATGCAAAACTTAAGATAGTATGAAGTGGATTTCAAATTTTCAAAAAATATTATTAGCCTCAAGAGTAGAGTTTTAGAGATCAAAACAATGAAGGTCTAGGGTCCCAGAGAATGAAGAACAAGATGAAGAATGCTCCAAGATCATTCTTAGAAGGAACCCAAAGGAGCTCAAAATAGGAAATAAAGTGCAAGAAAACATTCATGGCTGAGCCATTCAAATTCATTCAGCAAGTACAAAGAAGATGGAATATAAAACATAATGAAGAATATCCAGGTTTCCATAAAAGGCTCAAGGATTGACCAAGAACAAGATTTGAATTAGAGACACATGCATACCTAGGGCTAATAGTCAAAACCCTCACCATAATATTCAAAATAAAAATAAGAGAAAAATGTGAGCTTCAACTATTAATACGGCAGAAAATTTGCCTTTGCACGATAAAGTAAAATACAAGTACCCACAATACAAATCAGAAACCAAATATGGAGAAAATACGAAACCCTAATAAGCATCAAATTATGGTGACTTTGTTTAGGCACAATACACAGTGAATAAACCAGAAACCAAATATGGTGGTTTACAATAATAGATCAAAATCTCAATAGCTCGAACCCGAATAATCAAGTCAGAGAATAGAGGTGAGAAAAGTTGATACTTCCATGATTTTGGTTTATCACCATTCAATAGAGAAAACAATATAGAAGTTCAAACTTTGAATCAGAAACACATGCACCTCTAGGCTAAAGAGAGTTTCAAAGTTTTATTTCTAAAATTTGTTAATCCATTTGAAATCAGTTTCAAGTTATAGTATCAGAGTGAGAAGGGTATATCTCTAGCGAGAGACCAAAAACCCATTAATGGGTATCAAGAAATTAGAGTAACAGACAAGAACTCACCGTTTATAATCGAATAGTAGAAACTTTTTGAGCAACTGAATGATGAAACAAGGAATCCATATGCCCATGAGAAGTTTCGAACTTGGGAGTCAAGCAGGAGCAACCCATGAACAATTTTCAGCTCAAGAATCCCCAAAGGAACCACATGACCACAAAAAATGCAAAGAAAAATGAGTATCAGTTTTGGAATTCAAAATGGAAAAGACCAAGTAACAACAAAACTCAGGAGATTAAGAAACTTACCATCCTCATCAAACAATGGTGCCAGTTGCACAGTCCAAAACTAAAAGTATTCAACAATGGTGGCCACTCCGGATGGAAAGCTAATGAAAGCTCGTAAGTGACCAAGGCACGACCATAAAAGAAATCAAGGAGCTTGAGCTCATTAACCCCATAGACAGAGGCTGAAAAATAAAGTCCATTCCTAGAAATACAAAGAAAGTGAAACCTACAGAATCCTCACAGAAGCTTCATAAGACACAAAGATCTTTGTGAGGAAAATCGAGCTCAAACCCACAAAATGGTGACCACATTGAGGAGAAGAAATAAATTAGCTCGCAGAAGTTCTAAGAAAATCTATAACACATCGAGACAAAATATACAGAGATGCTCGAAGGCTAAGGGAAGTCTATAAAATGGATGGATCTGAGCTTCAAAACATTCAATAATGGCATCGAGCCAAAAAATTTCCAAGGCTTCTCCCGTAAGCTGAAAATACAAAATGAAATGATCATTAAGGTCAATTGATCTTTACCATGCAAACTCAAGAGATGAGTTAAATGAAAATCAACCACAATCAAAGAATCAAAGTTAGAGAAGGAAAAATACACAGATCAATGCTCGAGGATTAATCCCCAAGTTCAAACAAAACCATCATGGTTAGATGCTAATCTTATGCTAAACTCCAAGTCAAATATCCTAACCACAAGTCAAAGATTGACGGCCTGAGATTCAATGGATCAGAGATCAAATATTTTAAACTGATCAATAGAGTTCAATGCAAATCACCATGGTCACATTAACATCTAGCACATTGAATGCTAAATTAAAAACCCTAATCATGGGTTAAGGATCAACGACTACAAATCGAAAGGATACCGATCAACAATTAAAAATTGATCACCAAATATCAAAGCAAACTCAACCTGAGTTAACCATGTCACCGAAAAAGCATGTGGAGGGGTGAGTCATCGTAACAAGGGGGCCAACCATATTATTTTAAAATTATTGCATTTGACATATCAAAAGGGATCTCACTATAGTCCGAGCAATCGAATATTCCAAAATGTCAACAAAATTATGTTCATACAATATTGATCACCCAAAAGGTAAAGTATAACCTTATTCCCTTCAAAATGAAAAAGACGACAAATAATTGCATGGTTATGTGTTAATCAAAGGTGGCCAATTATGGCATTGGCCTTTTACAAAGTTCCCCCATATATATGTTTAAAACCGTGGCAATGTCCCAACTCTACATGAAGGCCAAACTCAAAAAGAAAAAGTGCACCTATTAAGAGTGGTCCGCACATGGAGTTAGTAAAGAACAAAGGTATTGTATTTTACAAATGATATTTTTAAAAGATGGCAAAATAAATCATGTTACCATACTAAAAGACAAAGGAATGTCAACATCAGAACCGGGCTTCGAGGTGGTCCCCATCAAGTAGATGTTTGGATAGATTATTTTTCCAAGTATTGCAACAAATGTAATTTATTTTGCTCAATCATAGGGAGATAATTTTTGCATGAGTCCACAAAAATATAGATCAGCAAGGACACAAATTTTAATGTACAAGGAAGGAAACTTTCTCATCAAGCAAGATTTATTATTAGCAAATTATTCACCCATTCTTTTCTTAAAAATAGAATAGTCAACTGCAGTTTGACTGTGATGTAATCAAAGGCTATTAATTCCTCTTTGTATTAGTTTGCTTTATTTTATAATAAATGAAGGATAAAAAATAATGCATGGGTGAGTACAACCCTAGTCTATTTTTAGGAAGGGTGGGTGAATCAATTTTTCTATATATTGTGTGCCTTAGCAAAGCACAAGAGAGGACTTTTTAGATACAAGAGTGTTGAAGCAATTTTCTGCCAGTTTTTCCCTTTGAATGTGAAGTATTTTCTACCTTTACAATTGTTTGCACTCTTGTGTATGTTTCCATTAATCTTGTGAATGTTGAATTCCCGATTAATCATCTTACCGTCTTGCAAATTCAGTAATTTCTGCATGATATTAATGTGTATGTATAGCTTAGCAGTATTGTTGTGATTTTATCCCTCAATACATCAAAGTTTTTACGCTTAATTATCTTAAGAAAATTGTTGGCATGTGCTTCAGAAATTCATTCCATATCAGTTGTGAATGTAATCAGTCAAAGACCTCATACAAGTTTGGTGTGTCACCTTATTTTTAATTTCACTTTACTGTCATCTTTTACACTTAAACCCCGAGAAAATCAGTTTAACATACATTAATAAGGAACCATCCACGATACCGTAGACTCACCTCAAAATAGGTATACCCATTGCACACGAGGTTTTCCTATTGCATCTATGAAAGAGAGAGAGATAAAATTTTCAATATTAGAGAACTGCAATCATCTCTCTACACGGTGCACTTTCGAGAGATAATAAGAATGTTTAATGGTCTACGAGAGGAAAAGACACTTTTTGTTTGATGTTATTTCGTTGGTTGCATCGGAAAAGAAGAAGAATTTTTGAGGCATGTTAATACTCATGTGACTCGCTTGATATAATTTCGAAGGGTGGGTTTTTATTATGCCCATAACTACAAATTTGTATAGAAGACATGGATTTCTTCACGATACATGCACAATGTTTCACCTATGTAACACATAGGCTTCCAACGTGGGTAGTTCACTTTTCCCTACATCTTCTGGCATGTTCCAAAATAGCAACACTAGACCGTGGTCGGACGTCCATTCAAGAATTAAATATAGAGCAATTTTGTTAGATGTTATAGTTGCATGATGACAATAAGGCTTTGGGTTGACTTACCAAGTCCAAAGAAGCAGCATTACTTGAAGCAGAGAGAACGTTAAAATTTACTTTGGCAAAGGATTCAATGGTTGATGATTTACAAAATAGGAATCAAGAGTTGGTGAAACAAATCAAAATTTATCAGGAAGAAAATAAAATATTGGACAAGATGCATCACCAAAAGGTTGCAGAAGTTGAGAAGCTAGGTCAAACAATTCGTGAACTAGAGGAGGATTTACTTTCAGGGGGTGTTGTTGCAAATGTTGTTCGTTATTATCAACGAAAAGTGCATGAATTAATGGTTGAGAATCCTTTTTCTTAAAAAAATGGCCTCTTGTGGGATGGACATTCACATGGGTTTGTTAGAAAGGTCATGGAACCCATCAAGAAATGAAAATTTAGGCTTCACAACCTTTACCAGCATCCTCCACCCTGTGCCAAAAAGGAGGATTTAGATCAAGGAATGGACATCCACCACAACATAATGAAGAAAGGGACAAGATTTTTTCAGATGTTGTAGTTACAAGTGCTCTAGTAGGTATGTATGTAATGTGGTGGCAAAAATATTGCTGGTTTATTGTTCAAAAAAATCATCCATATAAAAATGTAATGTCACTAAGTGTAATTATTGCATGTTTTGGTATGCATGGGAAGAGTGAAGGTGCACTAGAATTATTATCAAATGCAATATTCTGGTATTTAACTAGATTTCATAATGTTTATTGGACTTCCTTCTGCATGGTGGACCTTCTTGGTTAAGCTGGGAAACTACACAAAGCTCAAAATTTAATTAAGAATATTACATTAAAACCTAGTTCTAGTGTGTGGGGAGCCTTGCTCAAGGCTTGCAGAGTTCATGGCAATTAGATTGCATCCAAGTGGCTTCTTGAGCTAAAATCTGAAAAGCAAGTAAAATAAAAACTTTTCCATCGACGTGTTGTGAGTGTGTTGGTTGGTCCTTGAGGAGCATGTGCATTGAGTCACTTTGGCTACAACAATGCTCGTGAACCGCTTGAGGAAATCCTCTTCTATTGCATGATTCTGTTGGTTGTGACTGTGGACCACCTGGAGCCCTCACATACCCTACTTCACTCATTGTTGTCAGGCATGGTTTCCTTACCTTTTCTTTCATAATTTTCATAATTTGGGTTCTTCATTTGCAATATAATAGAAATGTTAAACCACTAGATAATCATACAAATGGATATGTAACCAAATTTAAATAGTGTAAAGAAATAAAACTTTCACCTTGTGATTGATGAAACTATTTTTTTAATTTAAACATTAAATGTGGTTGCTACCATAACCTTATACGATGATACTCTAGTATCGAATTATTGCTCGTATCTGGTGGTATTGGCGAGAGTTAGATGATGTCATCAAATCAAACAACCTTTTTCCTACCTTGTAAAGTTAGAAAAAGAACTATTCCATAGGCTTGCAAAACAACTATTTGAGCCCATAAAGAGTTATCGAACGTCATATTTTTCCTTGTTACGTAGATAGTCATGTAAAACATTAGCTCGATCTCATGTGACTATTTGCACTCTATTCGCCAATTCTATAGGAGCCTTGTCACTTCGTTTGTACTTTTAGGGAGCTTTAAAACTGAAAAATTGGCTTTCATTTTGACCCCATTGTTTGATCCCTAAGCAATGAATTCTTATACAACTTTGAAAAAACCTAGTATTTTTAATATAAAATTTCTAGAACCTTCGATCTTGTGAAAAACACTATTCTTGATAGTTTTGCAAAGGCTTTTTAGGCCTCGGTTGTAGTTTGACTAGGTCAAACTTGACCAATTATGAAGGTAGGTTCAGAAAACCCGTCATCATTTGAAAATCGTTCACCAATTCTGAATTCTATCGAGTTCCTATGAATTTTTGGTGTATAGGAGGACATGTAGAAACTTACGAGGTTGTGTGTTTTCTCATCGAAAGACATACGTTTGAAAGTTGTTTTGTAGCCTTCGAGACTAGATTGAACATTTTTGCAACTAACAGGAAAACATAAAAAGAAAGTTGTAGGACCTCCGTCAGATTACCAAACCACTATGGAAAATATTCAACACTTGTTAATGATTTTTGTGACTATATCTTATGACTTGTGTGAAATTTGACTTTTGGGAAAATTGTTTTTCTCTCACTTTCTATCTCTTTCTCTCTCCTTGGTTACGAAATGATGTGAAATGAAATGAAATGAATACATACCTCTAAATAATTATTATTATATGTAAATTGGAAACTGAAATACATTAATTATGCTAGACTTAGGTAGATGTCATGCCATCGATATATCAATGATTTCATGCTCACATGTTTTTGCAAGGTGCAAGTAAGATGTCAAAACAATGTGGGTGTGATTCATTGTATATTGTTAGAATATTATGTATTCTAGTAGAAGGAAATTTTGATGTAAATTGTAATGTTATAGTATAGTTAATAATTTAAATTGGGCAATATGAATGAGATGCTAGTTTTAGGGGTGATTTGGAAAATGTGCATGTGACTAAAGGTGTTATTTAGATTCATATTTACATATGGGAAAAAGAGGATTGGATATATGTATGTTAAATGAATTTGAATTTAAAATATTGTAGTGCATTTCCAATGTTCAATAGATGATTAATTAATTAGTGTGTTGTATTCTTACCTTGTAAATGTAATAAAGAGATCTAAACGAAACACTCAACCTTAGTATAAGACTCGTGTATAACTACCTTTCTTGTATGAATCCTTTTAGTGTGGAAAACTAAAACCTTAGGATAATATTCAATCGCTACACTCGATGTCACCTTTTGGCTTAAGTAAATAAGATCCCTAGTTTGAATTATCTTCATAGTCGGTATGTTTAGCGACATTGTTGTAAACCCGATGGTTAGGAGTGACATGGTCAAACTAATTGTGGTGTAAGCAGAGTAAACACTTCCTTAGGATCCTAGTGGACTACCTTGTCTTACGAAGTTAGATCTAGAAATCAACTTCATGATCAAAATGAATTCCTTGTGGGATCCAGATGACACAAATGGAACTAGTGAAATAGTTGTGTTATGACTTAAACTCTGGTTAATGATCCTTTTAGTTCCTCGTAGATAAATGTGTTACCTTGGTTACTAACAACTTATCACCTTGGTATTTCATGAAGGTTGTTTAGCATAAATATGTACTCTCACCTTAAACTCATTTACAGTTGAGGTGTAGATCCTTAGGTGCAAATGGAATTAAACCAAACCTTGGCTAATTAAGGGGTTAAATTGTGGGTAGAGAATGGTAAGTAACTCCTTACAAATGAAATTGATTAGAATTATGTTGACTTTAGAGAACCCAAGGAAATAGAAACTTGGTCTTGTAATCCCTTGTTATGCCCTTTTTGACATTAAGAATAAAAGAAATTTCACATGTGGAATCATGAAATGCAGAAACATGGGATCTTACCTTGAACACAAATCACTTGTGGGTCATGCATAGTTTATAATGCTTCCAATCATGTACTTCTACAAGATGTTAGACAAATACTTCCGTAACTCCTTTTGTTATAAAACAATGCTAATAATGAGACCATAATGTGATGTAAGAGTAAAGCATACAAGAGTGAAATGAGATTTGAGGTTAGGAATAATGTAACTTTTTGATTCCTTATAACTTTATTAAACATTTCCTTGTGGTACAAATAATATTGTTTGCCATGGCGAGATCAAATTCGAGAAAACAAAAATATTTATAAATCTAAATAAAATTTCTTGACTTGGAAATTTTGAATGGATTCAACAATTTATCAAACTATATTAACTATGGTAGGAAGATTGTTGTAAGACATGAAGAGCCAACATAAAAAGGTTGAACTATAAGTTGAATGAGAAATGAATTAAAGAATCTATAGGTGGAAAAAGGATAAAATTACCCTTGCACAATAATGTTCTTGGAATGTTAATCGTAACTAAGATGTAATCATGGTAATGACGTGTTGTGGGTTTGCCAACCCTTGAGTCATTTTCTTGTGGTTGGATCATTGCTAGCATTCGTTCATTAGGGAAAGTGTGGCATTGACATGTATATGGTGTAGTCGTGTGTCTGTGTTAGTCTATGACTTATGTAAGTGTCTTGTGTGTTGTTGAGTTTCTCTTCTTGGAGCCCTTGTGGTGTTGTGTAGTGAGCAATGTAAGTCAAAAAAATATATTCTAGTATTTTCATTGTTGTATTTATGGGTGTAATTTGTGGGTGTTACATTGATCTCGATGTTTGCAAGAAGTTCTATCAATTCATTAATTTACGGATCATATGCACTATTTAATTGTAGATGTATCCCATTTTTCATCCAAAATGATTACTAAAAGTGACTCAAATAGTTTACATGTCACGATCTAAAGTGATCATTATTAGAACTCAACGCAACCTAACCACTTCTGAAAATACAAAGATGTAACTCTAGTTCAAAGCATCATTATTTTTCCTACAAGAAATGAAATGTTCCATTTACGAGAATTTATTGACTACGAAAAAGATAAAATAATTTCCTCATTGTGTTCTAGAATGTTTGAACATGAAATCTATACTCAAAGAAACCCATGGCCCTATACCGATCGGTAATGTCATATACAACCACATATTATGTGCATTCATATTAGCCATTTTACACAATCTACATCTTTATATGATCATACTTATGTCCATCTTTACATTCATCCAATAATAATTCTCTACTACAAGGTCATTTTTCTTACTTATATAAAAAGTTTCCAGCCAAACCCCCAATTCATAATTCTCTTATAATATTTTCTCTCTTTGAACCAACAAGCACGCATAATTATTTTCCCTTTAATTATTATCCATCCTACATCAAACGATCACAAGAACCACTACCTAATGCAGGGTCCTTACATTGTCTCGCAACATGACCAAAATATGGATCACTTTCATATAATTATGTAACTACCTAGAACCCTACTACTTTTTTATCATTGTTATTAATATTGTTATACGGCTACTTAGGAATCAATATCTTGATTCTCCTTAAATGATCTATTCTTTAAGAAAAATTATAGTATTACAAAAATTAAACCCACTTTAGATGGCTACTATTTAGTTTCTTTTTGTATTTACATACCTCAATTATTCATCATCAAGTAAAGAGTATAAATTCCTTAGCTACCAAGTAATGTATCTAATGCCTTAATGTTTGAACAATAACATAAACATTCCACATCATAAGTATAATATTTCCTCTTAAAATCATTTAAAGTTTCACTATCAAATATTATATATTGTCCTTCTTTACTAAATAAAATTCCAATCATGACATGAGAGGCATCATAATCAACCTTAAATTCCTTACTAAAATATAACAATACCAAAATGGGATCCTCTAACAGTTTCTTCTTCAAGAATTCAGAACTATTTTTACTAAATTTTTTGATAAAAACTCCTTTCCCTTTGAACACTCTATTATGGTTACGAAAATGTCACTGAGGTTTTGATGAACTCCCTAAAAAAATTTCAAAGGCATGAAAACTATGACCCTCAATCATGTTCCTTGGAATAGGCTATTCAAAAATTTCCTTGACCTTTTCCTCATCCATCCTCACCCCATCCTCTAATATGAAAACCCCCAAAAACTAAACTTTAATGAAAAAATCTACACTTCTTTAATTATTTATACAAACTCTCTTCTCATAAGAAGTATAACACAAATTTAAAATGTAATAAGTTTTCTTCCACTATCCTACCGACTATCAAAATAACATCTAAACATTGAGAAATTTACCATTGTATTCTCGTAACACACTATTCATCAACTTCATGAATGTATTGGGTGCATTAGATAAACATAATGACATCACCGTCCACTTTTATAACCCATGTTTATTTTGAAATCCATTTTTCATTCATTGCCTTGGTGGTCTTAGATCTAGTAATACCCACTCGCATGTCAATGTTGCAAAAAATATCAGAGCTCTCACTAGAACATCCATCATATCCTAGAATAATTTAATTGGGAATAGATACTTAATTGAGAGTTTATTTATTTTCATACTTTCCACACAATTCGCTAATCTACATCTTTGCTCAAAATCAACAGCTTCTTGATTTATACACAAACTCCCTCTATTTATAATTAACCTATTCTTTATTAGATCTTTCACTTGTATATTCAACTCCTCACTCCATGTCCCTCTATTCCTACATGTTTCTTGATTTAGAATGGATAATCCTAGTATCAAATCAAAATGGTGTTATATATATCTCTTTGGAGGTAACCCATATCGTAGATAATCCGATATGAAATCTTTGTATTATTTTAGTACCTCTACTACTGCAAGGGGTATACCAAAGGCCTCTATTTTCACATTATTTTCCATAAATTCATAACACTAACCAAATTATTCCATTATTACAAAACACTTCTTTGTAGCAAACAATCCCCGAGTCTTCTCTTTTCCCTTGAAGGGTATCGATACAACATTTAAACCATCCTTCCAAAAAGTATATGTATGCTTCCCACAATCATCTATAACCTTCATGTCATATTGTTAAATCCTCCCTAGTAACATATAACATGCATTCAATGGGACAAAATCACATCATATCACACATATTCACTGTAGATATTCCTAATTAAAAACTTTACAATGCATCTTTTATATATGAAATAGGGATACATATACTTATCACATTTTCGACTTTTTTATCAACAATCCAAGATCATTCCATATTTTAACGACTTCTACTATCAATACTAATTTTACATACCTTCCCTCTACATGTGAATATCTTTAGATCAAATAAATCACATAGACAAATGTAATATATTTCCTTAACAATCCATGGAAAATCAAAATCTTTTCTCTACTACCAATTGATGCGATCAAGTTCCAAGGGGACAAAATTCCTCTAAAACACACACAAAATTTACAAATAGTTTTATAAGCATAAACATAGTTTCATTCTCATTCTGGAATCAACATTAATCTTTTATAACATTACAATTTTTATTTTCTCTCCCACTATCTCTAAAAAATCCCTAAAATGTAAAAACCCATAACAAAAATGGAAAAAAATTAAATCACCTCAAATGGGACGAAAAATATATGTATAAATCATTCCTTCATAAATGAAGTCTTACATAAAATATTAATTTACTCAATAAAGTATAGAAAACCATGTTAAAACTCTATGTTCTATATAAATACATAAAGGATCTATGCCAATTTTATACCACTAGATGAAAGAATTTGGCACTGAAAAATATGCCAAAATGGCACACAACCTTAGTGAATATTTTTCCATGTCATACTACGAATCAAGATCAAACTCCCTAGAAAATTTCAAGATGATTTTATGGCCAAATTAAAAATTGCTAAGGTTATTTAATTTGACAATTGAACCATAAATGTGAACTTGTAATAATATGCAAGGTTTTGTGCATGGTAAATTTTAAGATCCCATTAAAAATGATAGATATTAATTGGAAAATTTGAAAAAAATGACTTAAAAAATATTGGTGACTGACATGAGTTGAATGGAAATGTTTTCATCCTGTAACAACTTTCATCCAATACCATAATTATATTGGCCAACAACATTGTGCTACGATCCGAAAACATGATGTTAGCGGATGGTGGTATTATGTTAAGGCCAAAAACATTATGCTACCCGATGTGAAGATAATGCTAATGGTGGTAGCAATTATTCTATTTTACAGTAGCATAATGATGTCAAATGGTAGTATAATTCTATTGAATGATAGGAAAATATTGTTATATGGTAGTAAATTTATATTTTATGCATGTTTTAAAGGTGATTATAATATAAAAATTATGCTATTATTCTAAATATTAGGAGATTCATCCATATCACCTAAAAATTAAGCAAATAAAAATATAAGAAAAACAATTACTCATCAATTAACGAAGATTTACCACTAAAATTGGCACTAGGTTTTTATTTTTATGGATCTATTATAACCCTTGCCGAAAAAAATAAATATTCACTCCAAGGAAGGATGTTAGCACTAGGTAATTGACTAAGTGAAGCTCCCTTTCCAATGTTTCATTGATCACCACATGGATCACCTCAATAGGTAGTTCCCAAAGGTTAAGAAAGTCCCCTTGATTGGAAAATTGAATCCGAAACCTGATAGTCCCTTTTTTATTTCAAACAATTGAATGATCGTAGGGAAGGATGGGATCCCATCATATTTGTAAGAGGGTGATGATCATCCTCTACTAGTGGAGGATGGACTTATGATTCCCCATCACTCCTTAAGACCCCATTTCAAAAAATAAAAAGACAATGTGGCTCGTGAATAGGCTTGTTTGTCCTTAATAATAAAGTTTGGAATTATATTTGGGAATGAGCGATTCCTTAAAATGCTAGAAGATTTGACATCAATAGAATATATTAATTTCTCAAATAATGAATACCTAATTAATAATCATACTTGAATGTTGTACCTATACAAATAAAAATTCTCTAAAAACCAAAAATTGTGGTCCCATGGGAAATGTAAGAAGAAAATACAATAAGGATAAAGTTAAGGTAGATGTGGAAACTAACACCTAAAATGTCACTAATGTAGTATACAATCCTAAAACGTAAGGGGGTGTAGTGTCCCATTTTACAATGAAGATAATCTCATGTAATTTTCGAGGTGTAAAAACTTGTAACAAGTAATATATTATCACGGAATGCATAATGAAAAAAGTAGTAATTTTTCTTCTCTAGGAAACTAAATTTCTAGAATAAAAATCCAAAAATATTTGGTGAAATAATTTCTATTAATAGAATGGTTTGTTTTTATTGCATCGAGAGCCTCTAAGGGGTTTTGCATATTATGGAGATCATGCAAAGTCTTGGTCCTGAATCTTCATATCCAAAATAAAATTATTTGTAGGGTTTCCTAAATTTGTGATGGCTTAGTTTTCTTAATTTCAATATATAAAGCCTAATAATCCTATCTTAAAGAATCATGTATGGAATGACATGGATTTGAACAATATAAATAGTATGAAATATGTACTTGGGGAAAATTTTATTACAATACTTGGCAATAGGGAAAAATGTGGTGGTTTGTATAGGAAAATAAATACCAAAAAGATTTCATGGGATTTATTATGTCCAACTAGTTGATTGATATAAAACCTAATCACGAATAGTTCACATGGAAAAAAAAACATATAGGCTTCAATAATATTTGAAACATTTTCATAGATTCTTGGATAAAACTTAATGGCTCACATTTGATTGTATAATTTAATGTTCATTTCTTCCTTTCTCATTATTTGAACACTATCCAAGTGTTCTTGTATTTATGGAGGCCTTACCTCCTTTGGACTACCCTTTCAAATTCCTAATAATGTTACTCATAAACAAATAAATCCATTCCCTAATGGAATCATGGTAGGATTCCTCTAAAATTATAGGTTCTAAAACTTTGATGCATGCAAATAATGTTGAGAATAAAAAAATATAAGATCCTTGAAAAATATCCATTTTTGGAACATATTTGGTAAAAAATACTGCGTGGAAACTAAACTCAAGGTGCTTAAAAACATCTTTTGAGAAGAAATGAACCAAGAAAACCTTTCAATTAAAAAATTGATCTTGGATTTGTTTTGAAATATGCTAGGGTTGGGAAGGAACATTATAATTCAAAATTCTAAGGGCTTTGACCTGATCCAGAGCCTTAGATCTCTGTAGAAAATGGTAAATGAACAAACCAAAGGCTCTTGCATGTATTGTCTCCTAGGTGTTAGATTGGAAACATTGGATTTACCCCCCTTATCTTTGGTGTGTAACATTGAAGGCCCATATTTATAAGTTCCTGAATATTGGGTGGAGAAAGAAAAGTAAAAGTATAATTTTACACTCATTTGGAAGATTTACAGGGTTAAAATGAATATAAATTAACCTAGAGAATGGGTAAATATAAATTGGAAGTTATTGGGAAGTTTAGAGGTTTTGGAAACTTGTTTCAAATATTTCCTATTACGGTTTTACATTTAAGAGGAACTTTTGATATTGATCAATAGAGGACCTTGGATTTTTGGTAAAATAGTTTTACAAATCAATAGATGGTTCCCTGGAATAGACTTGGAGAATATGGTATTGTTGATGCGTAATCACAGAACCCTTGATTGTTTACAAATCGATAGATTGAAAGCTCACTCGCTCATTTCATAACATGGAGCTCTTCCCAAAGTGTGGGATTTCTCTATCGGGAAAGCTCTCTGGATTAAGGTTGAATTCCTATCATATCCTAGTGCCAACTAATCCAAAGTGCGAGAGAGTTACATATCTATCTTGATCTAATTTTTCCATCGAGATAGAGATAGAGAAAATGCATGAAAAAACCTACTCTAAGGGAAGGTGATGCACCAAGAAGGAGTGTTTAAAAACCTTTACAATAAACACAACACAACTAGAATATTGCAATGAAAACCAATAATACACAATAACCTGCATGTAATGAAAGATTTGGAATATGCAACATAGAATAGAAGAGGGTTTGAAAAATCCAAAAATCTAATTTTATTGCTTTCAAGTTGACACAATACATCACATGGAAAAAGGCACATATTTTGCATTACAATGTCTAGTAGGGAGGTTTGGATTCTACACAAAATTTATTATAGATAAGAACAATAAGGGAGGGGCATATACAAGGTGTTAAATTTTTGAAATAATCCCCTCCTTACAATATATATGAAGAATGAGAGAAGGAAGAGAAAGGAATTTGAAAATCTTGCTTCAACCACCCAAAGATGCATTAAAATAACCTAAAAATGATGGATTCCATTACAAACCAATACCTCCTTGTACTTTTCCTTTTTGGAGAATAAAGGAAACCCATACATCATAATTTTGGTAGGTGAGAAAACTAGAAACACGTTGTAAAATGCCGGACTATATTTATTAAGTTTGAAAAAAAATCAGTCATAGTTGTGTAGAGAACATTGAGAGATTTCCAAAAGGTATGATTTTGTGTAAATCTAAGCTCTCAGTCAAAAATTATTGCCATGGGAAGATGAAGGTGCAATACGAGAAATAAGTGCAAGTGCTTAGCTCTATTTTTGAGCTTTCAATTACATCGACCTCCAAAATTCAAAATTTTTGACTTTCGAGATATTGGACTTCAGCATTTTTGATTTTGGAGTTTGGCTTAGAGTTCTTCTCTCAAGACGTCTTAAGAGTTCCAAAATGTCGAACCTACGAAGTCCATAATTCAGACTTTGGAGTTCAAAATCTAAAACCATATCACGTAACACCTGTTCATCGTTAGAGAAAATGTTCCAAAATTCTTAAATTTTGATGTCCAAAATTTGAACTTCTGGTTTGGCACCATTGCCTTTTCGAGGGGTTTTAGGTTGTAGGGATTTTGAGGATTTGAGTTTCAAGTTTTCAGGTTTTCGGGGTTTTGAGGTTTCTTAGATTTTGGGGTTTCTAGGATTTTGGGGTTTCTTATCCATCCAAATCCATGAAACCTTCGAAAATCTGAAGTCCAAAATTCAAACTTTAGGTTTCAGACCTTCGACCCCTCCTCCGCATGACACTATTCACTACTTGAACCTACTGAGACCTCTGAACCTCTAAACCTTCAAAGTTTGAAATTTGAACTTTTGAATTTGGAATCGACATCCCCGATCTATGACACAATTGATCCTAAAAGGGGATTTGAGCAGAAACTTCGATCCTTTGTGGACTTTGGGTTTTTTAGGCTTTCGAGCCTTTAATTATTTTTACCTTGTTTGTCTGCCGAAAATCGAACTATAAAACCTCGAATTCTGAAAATTTCTAAGTTTGGGGCCCCATATTTTCACTTATCTCGACTACGAGATTCCTTCAATTTCTTTCCTCTGACATCATTTCCATTACAAAATCCCCACCTACAACCTAATTGTTAGAATCAAAATGTGAGCTCCCATGGTTGAATGATCCCTCCAATTTCTTAGTGTGCAAGTTCATGTTTGTTCAATTTTTCCTAAGGGGAAAAATTGGATAATAAGTATCTTGTGAATTCCTTTGTCTGGTCGGGCTACATGCTATGGTAATAGAGTTCTAGGACAAGAACATATTAGAGGGGATTCATAAATCCCTCGGGGACTGTTTGTTGTAGATCCCACAACTCGGGTTAGACCCAAATGGTTACTACTAGGATATATGTTAATGTGTCATTTAGTAAATTTCTACCTTCCTCCATTCGGATCATCTCAACGTATGGAGGATCGAATAACCTATGGTGTATGAAATCTTTGTTTCCATTTGTGAAAAATGTAAGTCTTGTTATCCAAAATTCACCCCGAGGTAATTTTGATAACATGCATCAAATTATTTAGTCCCAAGCAATTATTTTGAGTCGGACAAAAATTCATGTTTCTAGGGTCCCCTCATATTTTTTCTAACTCCCCTGTCAAGGAGAAGAGAGAAAGTTCTGAGAAAATGTGAAAAATTGCAAAAAACAAGCTCGGGCCAGGAAAAATCATGAAAAATGGCTAAGTCCAGTCCTCCTCGCATATTGGGACAGTTGGGACAAAAGGGCACGAACTCAGCCGAAAAGGCCAAAGCGGTCTCTGCGCAGCATTTGGGACATTTGGAACAAAGGGACGCGCGGGACGCGGAAATCCAAACTGGCCGAAAAGTTGAAAAAATTGACTAACTGTTGAAACAGGCAGTCTGGGACATCTGGGCAAAAAGTACGCGGATCGGCCGGATCGGCCGAAATGAGTCAAGGCAGCCCGGAACAGTTGGGCCGAAGGTACGCGAAGTACGCGAACAGCCGGATCGGCCGAAATGAGAACTTTCAGTCCGGGATGCGCGGGACAAAAGTACGCGAACCAACCGAACCGGGTGAATCGGGAAAATTTGTCCCAGATGGTCCAAAATAAAATGGTACATGTGGGCGCGAGTATGTGAACCGTGACGGTTCGCCGAAACAGGAACTTCAGCCTTTGGGCAAGTGGGATAGAGGGACACGCGGACGCTGATGGCCAAGGAGCCGAAAGCCAATCGAGATCACGCCACGTGTCACTTTGGCGAGAAAAGGGACATGGAATCCCATTTCGGGTGGTTCGGAAGAATTTTCCCGTGTAGCACTAGGACATTTGGGACAAAGGGATGCGTGGGGGCCATGGCAAAGCGAAGCGGCCAAGGCGAGAGGAGAAAAGTCAACATTTGACCCGTGGAACTTCAAACGGCCATAACTTTTGACTCCGAGATCTGATTTTCACAAAATTGGACTTTCTGGAACGAGAACGACATCCTCTACGCCACAAAAACATGTTCAGCTTCAGTCAATTAATGCTCATTCCCGTCAAATGATAGAAGACGCCTCTGGGGCCCAAAATAGCTGCCCACACTCAGAAGGCCATAACTTCACGCATTTCTCAACGGAATCGCACAAAATTGGTACCGTTGGAATCGTGGTTCCAAGAAAAATGCACAGAAATAAATAAATTATAAATTTGATCAGAAATTGATTGAAATTTTTAAGAAAACGTGGACGGGTTCGAGCGAGTGTTTTATTTGGTAGCTGGAGTGCAATTAATGGTCATCATTCTTTCTCTCTTGCAAAGACATGGGACGAGTATGGGGAGCCTTTTTGCAAGTAATGTATGACCATTTCACTCAATTTAATGCCTCTTAAAGGTGGTTGAAGGACAGATTTTGGGATTTCCATTTTCCCTTCTCTTTTCCTTCTCATTTTTCTATAAATTGGAGTGTTGGGCTCATTGTAAAGAGAGAGTTTTGGGTAAGAAAGCTCTGCCAAAATTGTTTAGTGAAGCTGAGTGTGTTGCGAGCCCTGTAGTGGACTCCTTGCATGGTGATCCAGGCCCTTATCTTGTAATAGACTCGAACATGCATACCAGAAGCAATAAAATACAAGTTTGTGGATGTATCTTCCCCTGCTGTGTTTTCTTGCATTCTTCTTGCCCTTTTATCTTTCCACAAGAATATTGTGTCTATTTATGTTCTTGCAGGAATTCATTATCATTGTGTGTGCTTGGAATACTGATGTGAATGCATTTTGCTAGATTATGGAGAAGCTGTCATCACCTCTTCTAGTATATGCACAAAGTGTCTTTGTGATTTGGTGATAACAAGTCTATTGGACATAATACAGTGGGTGTCTCCTCTGTCAAGAGTAGAAGAAAATAACTCATGAATGCTCTTCCCCTTCCCAAGGCCCTGTTAAGAAGGCCCACCTTTTAAAATTGGGAGCTTTGGTTTTTAATGGTCATGAAGCATAGCATGTTTTGGAACTATTAGGGTTTATGGATGAGGCAAAGGACATGGATCTCAAGGAAAAGCAAAAACAAATTGTAATAAGGGGGCGGGGGTCACCGACGGAAGATCATGTGCCGCTTGTGTTGATTCAAGTTAAACCATAGTGCGTATAGAACATTTGATATATGTAATATCACATGAAGGAAATCAAGAATAAATTGAGGATGCGTTAGATGAGTAATAATCTATTGTTGATGATGTTGTGGAAGATGAAAACTCAAGTGTTGACATATCCCTTTCCCCAACATCAAATTATGTTGGTTTTTCAATTCTCGCCCTTCGACTGTTAGGGATTACATTAGATGAAGAATTTCAACCTCTATTGCATTCAACTAAATGATGTATAGATTTTTTTCTCCTAGGAAAGACGTTATTTCGGTCTATGAGTGGAATGAGAAGGAAAATTTGGAGGATTCCTTCAAACAATAAATATTGATCTTTGGAGGAAGAACGATGCTTGAAAGGACAATAAGATTTTTTTCAATTGTGATAATGTCACTAGATTGTTATCCAATTATACAGTGGATTGGACCCCATTCATCTAGATCCGGACTCTCTAAAAATTATTAATATTTGGGAGGGCACTATATATAAAGACTACGAGGATGAATTTTAGATTACACACGAAACTTGCGGATCTCGCTTGAGGATAATGGTTTGAACATCATCTGCCATAGGAATTACAAGATAAAGTGATTGTTTGGTTTTTTCTTATATTCTGTTATTGTAGCTAGGCTATTTGATTTTTTTCTTCTCTTTTTAAATTCTAAATCATGGCGTTTGGCCCTTTTGTACCTAGGTAGGATCCTGGTCATAAAACCTTTATCCTTAATAAAAATCGGGTTGGTGGATTTTAAAGAGATATTACTCAAATAAGAAATTTATTGTTAGTAAAAGTACATGGAGGGATGGTTAAAAGAAGGAAATCATAAAATAATGTTTTCCAAAAAAATCTTAGATATCATAGAAATCGAAACAAGATCTCCTCAATCAAAAAAGTAGTGGAGAAATTGTTTTAAAAGTGAAAGCTATAAAACATGAGGTTTTTTTTTTTTTTGAAAACCTATTTAGATGCACTAATTCATCAAATATTACCTCCCAAACTGAACTATTATGTATCGTCTTGCCTCTCATCCTCCAAGAAAAAAAAGTGAATAATTACTCATTTTTTCGAGGAGGTTAAATGAACCCTATTATGAATGGAAAGAGGTAAGGATAAAGGTAGAAATGTCTTCCCTGATTGATTTTTTTCAAGAATTTTGGAACATTGTAGGAAATGATAAAATTGAATCAATGGAGGAGTCAAGAAGACCCAAATCCATATTAAAGGACTTAAATTACACTTCAATTTTTCTAATTATAAGAAACTAATAGGTGGAAACATTCGATCATTTATTTCTTGTCTCCTTATATAATAAAATTTATAAAATTATAACCAAGGATATTACACTATAACTCAAATCCTTACTAGAATCCGTGATTTCTCACGATCAAGGGACTTTAGTCCCAAAAATTTAATCTCGAAAGTAATTGTCATTGGACATGAGATTGTAGACACAAAACATATGTACTTAGGTACATTTAGGGTCGAAAGCATGTAATTGTATACATGATTCCTAATCAACAAAACTAGTGGTTCAAAACTCCTTTCTTCCATTTGGTTAATTTATATCTTGTACTTTACTTTATCGATCTTGACTAATCATCATATATGCTTTCTGATTCTATTGAAAATTGGTGAATTTACCTATCGATGGCCTCATACACTAGTGCCTAGTTAGGATGAAGCACCAAGTGAGATATTTATTCTTTTGGGTACCTTTCGCTACTTGGTTACCTTTAAATACTTTATTTTGGATTTTTAGTTCTCAATTACGAAATTAAAATAAGGGAATCATATATATACATATCCACTTCTTTCAAATAAGGGTGGAAAGAAATATAATCATCATCAATCACCACTTAAGGTTGCAAAAATACGCAATTGCACTACAAATTACATATCTAGCACATCCATACAAGTAGTAAATGTTGCATTAGTCTTCATACACCACACGGGAGGGGAGTTCATTATATTCCATCATGCATTCTACATATTGTGGCAATCTAGATCTAGTTGGATATCATTGTACAATTTACACAAGCAAAACCTAGGGCATGGGAAGTGGATACAAACACACACAAACACATAGAACTACATGGATTCTAAGATGTAGTCTTGTTCTCGTCGTAACTTCACTCTTTGGGTGATTTGCCAAGGTCATGTTGACTCTCCATTATTCATATTAATTTATTATATTTGATGTGGTTTGTGGGAATGTATAATTAGTAGTATTTTTTTGCAATTTACTATTGTGATTGAAGATCTAACAATGAAACTAGAGTGACAAAGAGTGACTAACAATGAAGATATTACAACCTAGAAAATATTTGAACCTAATAATTTTAGGAGAGATAGGCACCGAGATCATTTGTTAGCGCCAGGAGCTCCTACCCTTATATGGTATCTTATTTCTTGTACATTCATGAGGTTGTTAACCCTCATCAAACTAGTTTAAAATTGTTTCCAACTAGATTCAATAGAAACATATTCATGATCACTCCGAGGTTGTAATATATTAGCTAAGTCATCATACCTCTTTCATTTTCTTATGGTTGTACATCCTTAAATTCTTAGTGCTTGTATATTGATATGTTTAAAAATTTGAATATCATTTATTACAATCACTTACTATGAAGTAAGGTTTAATAAAAATTAGATTAAATAATTTTGTGAACCCAACCGCCTCAAACCCTACCTTTCTTCAAGGGCTTCTTTTTATTCCCATCACCCATATTTTTTTTTCCTCTCAAGTACATTAAGCTTCCACTATCTTCCCATAAGCTCTCGAAACCAATGGATTACTATGATAATCCAATGATTAACTCAATCAACATTCGAATTAAAAACATTGAAACTTATGAGATTGAAACTCATACAATGAGGAAACTAATGTTTATCAAGCTTAACTTGACAAGCTCACTAATTTATGTTCATTTTACACATCAACCCTAATTTTGTTTTTAAGTGATAATAAGATTGGATTGGATTTGTGTTTGATGACTTTGGGTATGTGCATGAGGTAGTTGGGTTTTATAAAGGGATTGATAGGAAAACATAGGTTGAAATATTCTTTGGAGTGGAGGTTGATTAGTTTGAGTAAAATACAAAGGGATATGTTATGGGATAGTTACATTGGGTGGAAATGGGATGCTAAAATAGGCATGAAAACTTGAAAAATTTGGTTGGGTGGTGGAGGATGTATGTTGTAGTCTAGACGAGTTTTGAGGGAGAGTTTGAGCAATTGTAGATCATGAGGTAATGTGAATGGAGGTTGTAGGTATGATCTATAAGAGATAGAGTAATGGTAAAAAGGGGCTTTTCTTGATATGGGGATTATTTTGAGGCATGGGGGAGGGAAAGGATGAGGTAATCAACATTGTATGAGAAACAATAATGAGCATGGGTGTATGTTATAAGGGGTTTGTTGAAATGGGGATGTCATTAGAAGTAGTTAATTATTCCATTCTCTTAGCTTGGGAACAAGTAACAACAGTATGAAATAAATAAGAAAAATCCTATGTAAAATATTAATGCAACATGCAAGTCAAACAACAACATTTTTTATCTTGATTAATTATAGAATGTTAATAGGCACGAGGCTAAAGGGAACAAAAATAAATGGTGGTCTTTGGATGGTGTCGGTGTGTGTAAGGATGTATTCCTCATTATACCAAAAGTTATGTGATGCTCAAATATATGTTGACTATGTGTATGTGTCCTCGTATATGGGCCTACCCCACACTTAACGCACCACAACGATAATGGTTTCATGCACTTAGTTGATATACATAAATAAATGTACATAGATAAATAAAGGTGCATAAATAAATGTTTTGTTTGATTAGTCTTAATAGGGTGTTTTAGGTTTCTTTTAGGTGTTTTGGTCTGGATGGACTCCTCATAATGTAATAAGTGACATTTTGGAGGTTTCCCTCCAAAATCCACATTTGAATATTCAAATAGCGTTGTAGTGTAATCTAGTCATAAGTTAGTATGTTATTGAATTAATTGCTAGCTTATAATTACATCAATGTAATAAGAGTGGTCATGTTATAAAACTCCATTTCATTACCATACCTAGTTATAAACTCAATATAGGTAGTGAAATAATGTTTAAGTTAGGAGTTGGGTAAACACAACTACCTTTCATACTTAAAAATCGGGTTCTATAATTTGAATGAGGGTGATTGTTAGTAGTATTAGATGTGGTAATAAGGTGACGATCAACGTAATAGAGCCTCATAGGCTCGGGAAGAAATGAATATCAATATTTTAAAAAAAATTAAGCCTCATTAATATGCCAAAATCTATGTTGAAGTTCCATTATGCTCTTGTGTGTTTAATGTTGTAAGAACTATGTATTAATTCTCTTAAGTGATTTTGAATGCATGTTATTACATGATCAGAAACTAGGACAAACCTTAAGGGGAAAGAAAATAACTTTAGATAGGAGGTATTGACTATAAGGTTGTCTAATACAAGATCAAGAGTCGACATCAATGTAAGAACTATGATTGATAAATTAAAGAAATTTTTGTATTCATTTATGCATTTATTAATGGTTAAGAGGATTTTACTGAGTTTTTGCGATATTTTAAATGTTTGAGTATCAACTTGAAGGCTATACAAACCCATATGAGTGTAATGAAATGTTGAAACCATCTTTGGTTGAAGATATTCTATTTTAGAGGTACAAAACCATTTAAATCTGTTATATTCCAAGGAAGCCATCAAAATATCATGTCGAAATTTGTTGAAATCATGACTTACTAAGAATATCAAGAACTTGATGCCGAGACTATAATACTTTGTTGCAGGGGGTATGAGACAAGAAATTGGTAAGTAAGTGTCATGAGTATACCTAAATGGTATATTAGGAATAATTAGTATTTAATTTGAACTGATATCATTATATGCATGATAATAGAATGGTGGAATGTGTGATTGAATTATTGAAATCTCCATAAAACCTAATTAAGAGTAAATAAGCTGAAGAAACTATCCTATACGGAATGTATCTTAAACTTGAGATTAAAATAAGGTAATTTGGTATAATTTTCAAAGAAATGATTGAAACATATTCCAAGGGTCATATCAACATGAATAAAATGCACAATTCATGGGCATGAAGTTCTATTTTCAACAATAAGGTAGATTGAAGGTCAAATGCACAAGCAGAGACTTGGATGTATGAATATGGTGTACAAAATTTAGATAAATGGAAATGTTTATGAATGTTAAAAACCTATTTCTTGAAAAATATATTAGAGCATGGCTAATATGATAAGTAAGGCGAGGATTCATTTTCATCAATAAAAATCTTTATCTATGAGAGTTTTTTCAAAATGTGCATGTACAACTCGTGAAGAAAACTCGTGATAGTCATGAACTATAAGATATTTTTAATTGCTTTTAAAAAGAGTATAATGAGTGAAGCCATTATATAGAAAATTGAATATGTTGTAATTATAACTTTATCTTATAAGAAAGCTTAATTAAATTTGGAGACAAGGTATTAGGATAGATCAAGAGTGTACTACTATAGTACATTAAGAGATGCAAGAAAGAGAAAAGGAGAGTTGAGAACAAGTCACGGGAAAATGTAAAAGCATGAAAGAATGAAGGAATGAGTGATTAAGAATATTAGATACAATGAAATTAGAATGATAAATCCTCTTATTGGAAGTTAAGAGAGAGGAAAACAAAGCAAGATAAGAAGTTACTAAGAGAAAGAACAAAGCTAAGCCTAGCAGAACATAGAAACCAAGAAAATGAGGAAAATTAAGATAAAGAGGCAAGTGGATGAGGGGAATACTTTGAACAATGCCAAATAATATATTTCCATGTTTCGAGTAGGTTATGTCGTAAAAAGAATCAAAACCCTAGGTATTTTCCTTCAAATTTGTAACTTTAGCTAGTAAACAAGCCTAAAAGGTGAAAATTGGAGTTTGGAGTGATAGAAGAAGAGTTTGGGCATAAAATTTGGAAAAATTAAGAAGATACAAAATCTGATATCATCTAAACCTAACGAAGACCATGCTACAAGTTACAAATGCAAATAGTTTTTAGAGAAAATATATTAGACATGTAATTCAATGAAGTATACGTTGTGAAATCATCGATGCCAAAAGAAGTTTGTATTGTAAAATTAAGAAGATCCTATTCAATATGAACAATCAATTTATCTCATGGATGTAATTTCACCTTAACCAATCTAAGAGACAACATACATCAAATAAAAATTGGTATATAAAACTATCAAACCTAATGGGAAAAAAATATAGTGAGCATTTCAGCAAAGAGGGTTTTTACTTTAAATTCATTCAAGGACCGAAGGAAAAGTGACTTGTCATCTATAAACATAGATATTCCATTACAAACCATTGTTGTGAAATCCCGATTGCATTTAATTTAAAAGCATAGACTATTGGGCATCAATTCCAATGGAAGTCAGGGATTTAAAATCTAATGGGTATTTTAGATAGAAAATTTTATGTGTATCATAAAATGCTTTGAATCTAGATTGTTTCAAAGTATGGGTATAGTTCGCTAAAATTGAATATTTTTGAAAACTTCGGTACTATACACCGCATGTACATTTGTACAATATATTTTCAAAACCTATATATATATATATATATATATATATATATATATATATATATATATATAACAACAAGATTATAATATTAACAAACCATAAAACAAGTAGAAGCCATCAACACACTTATTATGAATTAGAAGGCATTTAAAGTAAAATTTATTTGATTGAATAAAGGAATACCAAAAATAGTAAATCTATGATTCCATCTACTAATATGCACACAAACATTCCACTTATTGTTAAGGCCCAGGAAAGGTTTGTGGTGAATCCAATATTTTCATAGATTTGTTTGGAGGTGGCCCCAGAGAGGGGGTCCTTTGAGCCACCTCATAGTATCCAAAAATCATTCTCATCCTCTATAATTAGTCCAATAGACAAAGTTATGAAAGCATTTTTCAGCATTGTATAAATTCTGAAATTATATTAAGGAAGCTTATAGAAATATTTAAGGTCTATCCATTTTATCCATTTCCCAAATCTATGAAAGTCATGATATATTTTAATTCTTTTATGTAGACACAAAATATATGCACTTGGGTACATTTCGGGTCATAAAGAATAATAATATATACATGATTCCTAAGAAAGAAAACTAGTGGTGGGTAAGTGCATGGAAATAGTTTTCCTAAAATCAACAAAACCTAAACTTCATCTAATAATTTTGCATGAATTTACTAAAATTATGACAATTTCATAAGAATAACTACTTTTGGCCACTTTGGTTTATCTCTTGCTTTCTTTTAGGTCTTATACATCTTTCTTGTCTGCCAAAATTAACTTATTCATCTATTATAGCCTTGGACACTAGCTGCAAGAGCTCATATTCCACCAGGTACTCGACCCTCTCTCACATTTTCATACCCTTTTGAGTTTTTAAATATTTTGGGCATCTTTCATAATTTTGGGGTGGTCTTGAGTTGTTAATTATGAAATTCAAATAAGGGAATCATATATATATACTTAGTTACTTCTCCAAAATCAGGGACTAAACACTAGTATTTTATATTTTCACCTAATCTTGCATCCAAAGGCACAAGAGCACTTCAAAGGCATCATCTAGCACATTCACTCAATGGAAAATGGTTACGTCACTCTACACATAAATAATATAGGAGGGAAGTTTATTATATTCCATTGCATCATTTGGATCATTCTAAATTCAACCCACTATCATAGTGGAACATGCACAAAGGAAACCTAACATGTCATTACACACACTCGAGATAGAACTACATGGAGTCCGAAATGTGGTGAAGTTATTCGTACTAACCGCACTCTTTGGGTGACCACTTGGGTTAGTTGGACTCCACATTTTCCATCTTTTTATTATATTTTATGTGGTTTGTAGACATGTATCGGTAGTAAATGTGTTTTATAGGGTACATGTAGAATTAAATGCATTGAATCTGTTTGTGCTCATTTTGATCTCTCACTATTTTGCCCTAATTTTCCTTTGTCTGCGTGTTCGAATTTTTTTCTCTTGATGTGGGTGTTATGAAAGTTTCTACTTCCTTTTGAATGCTTGGAATTTCTTGTAGAATCCACTGTCATATTCCTCCTTAAAGAAGTCTTTAATTTTGCCCTATTTTTGCCCTAATTTCTTCAAAATCTATGGGTTTTGGTGCTTTTCCTATTTTTCCTTGAATATGGAAGCTCGAGAATGGTTAGTTTATATTTATATGCCTTTGAAAATCCAAATCCATGGTTGAAAAATTCTCAAAACCATGATTCACTTGGTTTTGTTTCTAAAATTTTTCATCCTTAGAAAAAAAATCAGGTTCTGGGCATGAATGGTGAAGTTTAGAGTATTTGACATCTAACGGGTGCCTTCTTCCTATCAAATTTATTCCTCAAAGCATTCCATGGTCATATGGTTTCTTTTGGTTGCCCAAGGGATGACGGAAAATTCTTCAACTTATCATTTTTTGCTTTTTTGTCAAAAAGGCAAATTTGGTCTCATGGATCTACTCAATTTTGATTGGTTCTTTTGGTGCTTATATGGCTTCTCGATTGGATGGGGCATGACGGGTTTTCTTTTGAACTTGTTTTTTTGGCTACTTTTGCAAAATGTTTACTCTCACCCCACGACTGCCAAACTCTAATTGAAGCAAATTTAAGTGGTGGGGAAAATTTCTTATTTTTGCCCCGAGGGTGTCCACATGTTCATTTTTTAGTTTATGTGGCTTGGTAGGGCACTCCTAAACTTTGTGGAAATTTTTATCCAAAACTTGTCCATCTGGAGGAGTGGCGCTCATTTTAATATTTACTTTTTGGTTTGGCCTTGGATTAGAGCCAAGAGGACATGTAGAGGCTTCTGTTGGTTCTTCTTCTACTTAATATTTTATAAAAGGGTTTTGGGAGACTTGGGACACATGGAGGAACCATGCATGTTTGGGGACTGACCCTTAAGTTTCATTTTAAAGAAGCGCCAAGAGGATACTTAGAGGGCTCTGCTCACTTTGCATTTTGCTTGGACTTTTCAATGGCCAAGGGAGATTGCCTCGGACTCGACATGTGGCGCCTTCTACTAAGCTTCAAGCCTTCAAAAAAAAAATTCTAAGCTATGACACATGTTGAGGCTGCGTTCATTTAGGATCCCATCTGTTGGGGACCATCTCAAGATGCACCATTGTGATGCATGGTAGTTTGAAAAGTCGAGGGGCGGGAAAGTGGACCATCGGGGGAAAGTTAGGTTTTTTTCCTCCGAAGGATTAAAACATCAAAATGACCCGTAGACCTGATAGGAGATAGTAAAAAATTTTCCCTGGTCAATGGTGGAAGGGTGGAGGTGTGGGGGAAACTTGGAAATTTTTCCCTTTTCCAAAAAGGAGGTGAAATATCATAATTTGGCCATGGTTCATTTGGGACCCACCTTAGGACACGTGTCGGGCTAATTTCTCAAGGGTGGGGGTGCGAAGAAAAGTGGATATTTTTTCCATTTTTTCAAAGTGTTGTAAAAATTCAAAGGAAACCCCTTGGCCTGTTTTAAAATTGAATCTTCCACATGGATGGCCCAAATTCAAAGTGATGATCAACGACAACTATACGTCGAATCTGATTTTACCCCACTTTATTGAAAATCTCTTAGAAGTGCGAGTCTTCATGATTTATTGAAAATTTTTATATATGAGTTTGGTGGGGGGATATGGAGACATCTTTTGCCATTAAAATGGTCCGACTATCGTGGTTGATCTGATTTTTGTTTTTTCTTCTCCGAGCATGCAAGGAACCAAATTTGAAAAATTATGGTGCAAGTGGTTGGAGAATTGAAAGAAGAGTGATTTGCTAGAGGAAAGATTTTAATGCCAGAGAATTTTGAAGAGATCTGTCCCCCGAGCACTGACATCTTTTTGAAAATCTAATTTTGTGAATCACGATAGTGGCCATGGAAAACAGTGGTGGCACACAATGTCTAGATTTTTGGGAAAAAAAAATCTATGCTGCAAATGTTATAAATGGCACAAATTTATCATGCAAATGGTTGGAGTGTGAGGGGTCAGGACTTATTTTCCTAATAGAAAAAATGCTTGATAGAGCCCATACTTTTGAGAAGCTAATTGAGAAGCCTATATATCTCTTTTGTATTGAATTTGATCATGTGAAGGTGGTTGTGAGTGTATAGCCATTGACAAGCACTGAGATTGTTCTAGAGACATTCCCCTGCTGATAAATTTAATCAAACTTGAGTTATTCTTTGTGAATCTTATGCAAAATGTGTGGCTTTACTTCTGAATGTATGCAAATAGTTGTTCTTGTTCCTGTTGCAATCTTGTGTCAAAATTTGCCTCAATCACATGTATCAGTTCTTGTGATAGTTTAGTGGCATCTACAATTTCATTTTTAGAAGAGATTTCATCTAGGACTGAAATAAATGATTTAAAATCACTTTTCTCTCATCTATTGACAAAGATTGTTTGTAAGCCTCTGGGTGTACCTCAGGCATGATTGGGCTCAGATCTTGATGTTTTGTTGGGTTTTCTAACTCGATCCTTCGTGTTAGAATCTCATAGATTATATGAAAAAGTGCTAATCTGGGCCTCCATTGAAGCACATATTCTAGTTAAAGAAACATTTTAGCTACTTTGTGGCATTCTATTGGTTTAGTTTTCCATTTTGCAAAAGTTCTCAAAGATTAGGTATAATCAACTTTATCCTGCTTCACCTCCCACCAAATTCACTCAAAATAACTAATCCTACCCATACTACCCCTGTTTGTCATGTGTGTATATAAATGCACAAATTTTACTACCAAAACATGCAGAAACAATCAGGATTCCAAATGTCTTTAGTAGCCTGAACCTTACTTAGAGAATATCTCCACTATTTAGAGTGAAAACTCGTGAGAGTTAGAGTTTGTTGCATTGATCATATTTTCTTCAAGGTATCCTTAAAAACTTCATTAGGAAGGATATCTCCATCTCCTTCATGAAAAATGTTGGGGTGTGGAGCATGTTTTTGGTCTTCTTGAATAAGTGTTGAAGTGTTGGAGCTCGAATGGTTCAGTTTGGAGACTTCAGGAGCATTCTACTGAGTCCTTTGCTATGATGTCATTGTGTCTTCATTGTTAATATGATGTTAACATGTTGTTAACTAGTTGTTAATGTTGGGATTGTTTTTCCAGCCATGGGAAGTTGAAAGTTCGCGACTTTCAAACTTCTAGTGTCGGCTTTAGGACTTCTTAAAAGGATTGTAATCCTATAAATAGATTTTTTAGGGTATCTTGAAGTTATGTTGATTGTTCAAGAGGTCTTGAGTCTTAATGATCAAGAGGTGATCAAGAGTGATCAAGGTTAAGAAATTGGGTGTCAATTGTGGTTTAGATGTGGTTTAACATCTTTAGAATTTTGTTGTGAGTTCATAATCGAGAGAAGACTGTGATATTTTTTTACTCTTGTTGATGATAAAATTTGAGCAAGTTCTTGGTGGATGTAGCCCACATTGGGTAAACCACTTTAAATATTTTCTTGTCTTCTTCGTGCATTATTCATTTATGCTATTATATTTCTGCAAGTATAATTCTGCTATATAGTTTCCTATTGTTGTGGTTTGAGGAATTGTTTCGCATATTTGTTCTCTAATTTCTAACAATTGGTATAAGAGCTTTGGTGGTTTTTTGATAAATTTTAAATCATAGGGAAAGTTTATCTTGAGTGGGAGCTATGGTAGATGAGGGAAGATCAAGGGTTGAGAAGTTCAATGGGAAAAACTTTGGTTTGTGGAAGATGCAAATGGAGGATTACTTATATCAGAAGGACCTCCATGTTCCTTTAGCTAGAAAAGAAAAGAAACCTACAACCATGTCGGATGAGGATTGGGAGTTGTTGGATAGAAAGGCACTTGGGGAAATTTGTTTATGCCTTGCATCTTCAGTTGCTTTCAACATATTGTAGGAGAAGACCATGAAAGGTCTCATGAGTGCATTGGGGAAGTTATATGAAAAACCCTTTGCCTCTAATAAAATATTTTTGATGAAAAATTTATTTAATATGAAGATGTCTAAGAATGGTTATATTGTTGATCATTTGAATGAATTTAATAAAGTTGTGAGTATGTTAAACTTGGTAAAATTTGAATTTGATGATGAGGTCAGGGCTTTGTTGATTTTTGCTCATTACAAGATAGCTGGGACAACTTGGTTATGGTTGTAAGTAATTTAGTCTCTAATAACTCAAAGTTGAAGTTTGAGGATGTAATAGGTGTGATCCTAAGAGAGGAAATGTGAAGGAAGAGCACCAGAGATTCTTCTACTTCTGGAAACACTTTGATGGTGGAGAGTAGAGGGAGACAAAAGAATAATGGGAAAGGTAACTATGGGAAGGTGAATGATCATGGAAGGTCAAAGTCCAAAAGTAAGTTAGAATGTTGGCACTGTGGGAAGGTTGGTCATGCTAAGAAATATTGTTGGGATCTTCGGGTTAAGAACAAGAACGACGGAACTAAAGATGTAAATTTGGCAACAAGTGATGTTTTTCATGATGCCTTAGTTCTTTCTTTAGATAATATTCTTGAATCTTGGGTGTTAGATTGAGGGGCTTCTTTCCATGCCACCCCACATAGACATTACTTTACTGATTTTGTTCAAGGAGATTTCGGACATGTATATCTTGGTGATGATCAACCATATAGCATAGTAGGAAATGTTGTGTTTGGGTGAAAATGTAGAATGGGAACACATGGCTACTTAAGGATGTCAGAATGTACCTAAGTTGAAGTAGAAATTGATATCAGTGGGATAGCTAGGTAGTGATGGCTTTATGGTTAGTTTTATAGCATATTCTTGGAAGGTTACCAAGGGAGCTCTTGTGGTTGTGAGAGGTAATAAAACTAGTACTTTGTATTTAACCAGTGGTGCTAATTATTGCAATTTAGTTGCTGCAGATGGAGATGCAACTTTTTTGCACTAGAGACTTGGTCATATGAGTCATAAGGGCATGCAAATTATAAAGGATAGTTTTCCCAGATTAAAGGAGTTAGATTTTGACTTCTGTGAGGACTGTGTTTATGGTAAACAGAAGTGGGTGAGATTCATCAAGGTTGGACCTGCTAGGAAAGAGGGTAAGTTGGAGTTAGTGCATACAGATGTATGGGGGCCAGCTAAGGTAAACTCTACTACGGCTCATGTTATTATGTCACTTTCATTGATGATGTAACTAGAAAAATTTGGGTATATTGCATTAGAAAGAAATTTGATGTGTTTAAAACTTTCAAAAGATGGAAATCCTTAATTGAGAATGAAACGTGTCTCAAGTTGAAATGTCTCAGGTTGGATAATGCAGGGAATATTGCAGCAATGAATTTCGGATTACTATTAGTAAATGGGATGCGCAGGAAAAGAACGATTCCAAATACTCTATAGGAAAATGGAGTGTCGAGAGAATGAACATGAAAATCATGGAGCGTGCTAGGTGTATAAGGTTACATGCGGGGATGCCACTCATGTTTTGGTTGGAAGCGTGAAGCACGGTTATTTATCTTATTAACAAAGGACCCTCTATGGCCTTGGATGGAGGTATACCTAAGGAGACTTGGTCAGTAATAAAATTGATTACTCATTTCCTAGAGTATTTGGGTGTGAGGTATTTTTTCGAATTGATAAATATGATAGGACCAAGTTAGAGGCTAAGTCCGAGAAATACACCTTTTTCGATATGGTGAAGATGATTTTGGTTTCCGTGTTTGGAGTCTTAAAGACAAGAAAATATTTTGGTCTAGATATATTGTCTTTAATGAAAAATTCATGTATAAAGATTAGTTGCAGGAACAAAAAGAGGATTCAAAGAAATAATGCACAATGTTATAAGACATTGCAGATAATAAGGTGTCCGAGGGCGGTTCGATTACAGTATGTCCCGACATAGCAGTTCAGGTACCTACTCATCAGGAACCCCAAACTCCTGAGGTGAGAAGGTATTCTAGGGTAAGAAGGGAACCTGAATGATTTACTCCATCTTTGAATTATTTATTGCTCACTAACAGTGGAGATCCAAAGTTCTTTGAGGAAGCAGTGTAGGTGGATGCTAGGAAGAAGTGGGAGTAGGCCATGGATGAAGAGCATAGATCTCTTATGGAAAACCAAACTTGGGATCTGGTGGAGCTACCCGAGGGCAAGAGAGCATTGAAGAAAAAATGGTTGTATAAAATCAAAGAGGAAGATGGAGGTAGGAAATGGTACTAGGCCCGGTTGGTGGTCAAATGATTTGCATGAGAAGAAAGGTATAGACTTTGATGAAATTTTTTCTCCATTTGTTAAAATGACTTATATCAGGACTATTCTTGGTTTAGTTGCAGTAGAAGACCCGCACTTAGAATAGTTGGATGTGAAAATTGCATTCCTTCATGGTGAGTTAGAGGAGGAATTTTACATGCAGAAACCATAGGGTTAAGAGGTCAAAGGGAAGGAGAGGTTAGTGTGAAAATTGAAGAGGAGCTTGTATGGCACGAAGCAGATCCACGATAGTGGTACATGAAGTTTGAAAGTTTTATAAAGGAGCAGGGTTACTCCAAGTGTCACTTAGACCATTACGTGTACATCAAGAATTTTCTTGATGGTAGTTATATTATTTTGTGCCTGTATGTAGATGATATGCTTGTTGCATGGAAGAACATGCAAAAATTAAAGTACTCAAGAAGTAGCTAGGTGATTCCTTTCTTTATGAAGGATTTGGGGAAGCAAACCAAATCCTTGGTATGAGAATAACTTAGAACATGAAGGAGAGGAAGCTAGTATTATCTCAAGAAGAGTACATAAAGAAGATCTTGGAGAGGTTTAGTATGTAGGATGCTAAACCAGTTAGTACTCCTTTGGCAGGTCACTTTAATTTATCAAAGGACTAGAGTCCCAAGACTGAGGAGGATAGAATCTAGATGTCAGTGGTACCGTACTCATCAACAATTGGTAGCTAGATGTATGTTATGGTATGTACTAGGCCTAACATTTCCCATGTAGTGGGAGCGGTGAGAAGTTTTATGAGTGATCCGAGTTAGAGAAGCTGGCGGGTAGAAAAGAGGATCCTTTAGTATTTGAGAGTTACCATGGGAGTAACATTGTGTTTCAGTGGATTAGACACTGCATTACGTGGCTATGTAGATTAAGACATGGTAGGAGATTTGGACAGCAGGAGGAGGATGACGGGTTACAAATTTAGGGTTGGTGATACAACGATGAGTTTGATTTCATGGTTACAAAAGGTTGTGGCTTTATCAACCACAGAGGTTGAGTATGTTACGCCATGAGGGAAGCAAGGAGATGATTTGGCTATAGCAGTTGCTTGATGAGTTGGGTCATAAGAAGGAAGTTGGGAGACTACACAGTGATAGTTAGAGCACTATTCATTTGGTGAAGAACTCCGCTTTTCACTCTAGGATGAAGCAAATTCAACTGAGATATCATTTCATCAAGGTAGCTTTGGAAGAAGATAAGTTGAAGTTGGAAAAGATTCATACAAGTTAGAATCCTATGGATATGATGACCAAGGCGGTCACAATGAAGAAGTTGAAGTTGTGTTCAACTTTAATTGGTCTTCATGGTTGATAATGAAGGGTTAAGAACTTTTTTCAGTGGAAACATTATCCAAGTGGGAGATTGTTGGGGTGTGGAGCCTATTTTTGGTCTTCTTGAATTAGTGTTGAAGTGCTAGAGCTCAAATGGTTAAGTTTGGAGACTTCGGTGAGAATTATGCAGTCATTTACTTGTGACGTCATTGTGTCATCATTGTTCCATTGCTGTTAATATTCTATTAACATGTTGTTAATTGGTTGTTAATTTTGGGACTATTTTTCCAGCCGTGGGAAGTTGAAAGATCGTGACTTTCAAACTTCTAAGGTCATCTTTAGGACTTCTTAAAAGGATTGTAATCCTATAAATAGAGGTGTTAGGGTATCTTGAAGATATCTTGAGTGTTCAAGAGGTGATCAAGAGTGATCAAGGTTAAGCAATTAGGTGTCAATTGTTGTTTATATGTGGTTTAACATCTTTGGAATTTTGTTGTGAGTTCATAACTGAGAGAAGACTGTGAGAGTTGTTTTAATCTTGTTGATAATAAAATTTGAGTAAGTTATTTATGGATGTAGCCCACATTGGGTGAACCAAGTTAAATCTTGTCTTTTCTTCTTTTGTGTATTATTCATTTATGTTGTTATATTTCTACAAGTATAATTCGCTATATAGTTTCCTGCTCTTTGTGGTTTGAGGAATTGTTTCTTCATATTTGTTTTGTTGGGTTTTCTAACTCAAGCCTTCATGTTATAATGTCATAGATTGTATTAAAAGTGTTAATTTGGGCCTCCATTGAAGCACATATTCTAGTTAAAGAAACATTTTAGCTGCTCTGTAGCATTCTATTGGTTTAGTTATCTAGTTTTCAAGAGTTCTCAAAGATTAGGTATAATCAACTTTATATTGCTTCATCTCCCATTAAATTCAATCAAAACAACTAATCCTACCCATACTACCCCTATTTTTCATGTGTGTATACAAATTCACAAAATTTATTACCAAAACATGTAGAAACAATCAGGATTCCAAATGTCTTTAGTAGCCTAAACCTTGCTTAGAGAATATCTCCACTACTTAGAGTGAAAACTTGTGAGAGCTAGAGTTTATTGTATTGATCATATTTTCTTCAAGGTCTCCTTAAAAAAATCATTAGGAAGGATATCTCCATCTCCTCCATAAAAAATAGGCTACAAAAGGGTTCTCTTACCTTGGTTGAAAGGCACAACCTAAAATAGTGAGGATAGATCAAATCCTCTTGAGGGTGTTATCCATTTCTCCACATCTGAGTGACTAAGGGCCAGTTAGATCCCATCCTTGGCTACAAAATGACTCATCATGATATATCTATCTCTAAGCTTCCTACTAAACCTGTGATGTTGCTCATACTTTGAAGGAGAATCAATTTGGGTACCGACACTTTACTCGTGCCATCCCCGGGGAAAATTGTGAGTATAGTTCATATTGGACCACAGTAAACACTTCTTATATGTGTTATGTGTTATGTGCAGTTCTTTAAGTTCCTACACCAAATGCACTAGCTTTCATTGATAAATATGGGTAAAGAAAAGTCAGAATCTTTCCATTTACAGTTTCTAGTGTTGACAGACATTTGATAGATCATATTTAGTGCATTTGCACAACTAAGGTGGAAATCCTTAGTGGCGACTCCTGTTGATTTGATTCTTGATGAGTACCAGTGTCTTAACCTCTGTCAAGTGAGATTTTTACTAACTTTTACAAAGCTAGAAGGAAGGTCTTTCTTTGTTAGGGATCCTGCTAGGACACTATTTCTAGATGTAGGAAAACCAAAATCAAAAGGAAGAAAGGAATGGAGAGTGTTAGAGGTCAGTAGACAAGAAAAGGGATCTCCTTTGATGAAAGTTATCACCTATTATTGAAGACTGCAATTCAAGTGCTTTTGAATCGGGTGGCCTCTTTGTGGAATTGAATTTTCCAACTCGGGAGGGGCCTTCATTTGAATTTGAAAGGTTTGCTTCTCATTTTGCCGCTATTTTTCTCAAGTTGATAGGGATTTCCAAGAAGCAAGGCCTTTAGGGATATCCATTTTGAAATTTATACCCCTCTGTTTCAAAAATCTCTACCCCTTATCAATTTGTCACCCCTCAAGGGTCACCTCTTCAAAAAACATGGCCATACCCCCACCAAGACCTCCATTTGTTGTAAATACCTTTGGACCTATAAATTTTGTAGGGATGGCTGGTTATCCAAATGTAGTTCCCCAAGAAGTAAGGAACAAACTACCTAAGTTACAAGGAAACAAAGCTATCACTGGTGATCAACATCTAAAGATTTTTATCAATATGATGGAATAATTTGAGATTGAACATGAAGATGTGTATATCAAACTGTTTATCCACATTCTAGAAGAGAATGCAAGGGACTGGTATAAAGCATTACCAGATAATTCAATTGGTTCTTGGAAAGAGATGAGAAATTCATATAGATTGTAGTATGGTGATAGAATTAACCCTAGGTTTCTTTTGTGATTTTGAAAACATAAAAAGAATCCTAATGAGTCGAACATGATTTCAACACAAGGTTTAATAAGACCTTGAGTAAATTTCTTGTTAGGATAAGGTCATGTGATGAATCATGTTTGATCAAATATTCAGATGCATTTGATAAAAAGGCTTCTTACTACTTGAGTGAAAAAAACCTGCTAATTGAGAGTAACATCAAGGCAATTGGAAAGCCTCTAAAGAGGGAGTGTGTAAAACTGATTAACCCGAGAGAAACTCCAAACAAGAAAGGCTACAAATTTGGAAGAAGTTGTGAAGACTTTGGTAGGGGTTGTCAAGGAAATATCATATAAACTATCCCGGGAAGAAAAGGGATTGGGTAGAGATCACAAGGTCAACACAAGAAACAAGGCTAAGACAGTTCGAAATCACCAAATATTTGATGATAGATGTAAGGGACTGTTGGATTTGGAAATAGCTAGCCCCAAGGCAAGGAAAACGAATGGTGCCTAATCGTTTGGCTGTAAGAGTTGATGTTGTGGAGGATAAAAATTTCATTGATGGGTGTGATAGATGTTTCATGCCTCATGCTCCTTGTGAAGAATATAAACAACAAGAAGAGAAAGTTGATGATGATGTCTACATGATGGGTTGTTCCATGAGCTCACAACAAGGGGAAACTTCAACTGAATTGATAAGTGCCCAGACTGCTACCGCTTTTTGGGATTGCATTCATAGGGTACCTATTCTTTATCCCTCTCATATTTTAGAAATAGATATTGTACAAGATTTTTAATTTCCCAATAATGAATTTGAATATCTAAGGGCTTTAATGATAAATAATTATGGAGGAATCATATATGAGGAAGATATATAGTTACTGATGAATGTTGTTGTTGTGCAAGAGAATGAATATAACACAAGAAATAAGGTTATCAAATGGGTAGGGACTCAGGAAAATCCAAAAGCTCCCTTATTTTCAAACATTCCTAAAGAGGCCCCTAAGAAGGATGCATCTGTTAAAATCCTGCAGTTCCAAACAAAAATCATACCCCTCATCATGCCCAAGCTGTAAAAATCATGTACCACCAAGTGAGTGTGTTATCTTTCCTTCCAATACTACCTTGCGAAGAATGTCCCATATGACATTGCTCAAGTTTTAAGTCAAATCAAAGTCTTTGTTCCAATTGTTGAGTTTCTTAGGATTCCTGAGCACAAAAAGAGAGCATTTGAATACTTGGGATTGAAATAGGAGAAGGCGCCACAGGTAGAAACATAAACATTATGGAGACCCCACCATTCATTAAAAAAATAGAAGCACCACTAGCATCGAGGAGCTAAATGAACCACCTAAGGTTTATTTGGGAACATCCTTGGTAGATTCTCAACTAAATCTAGATACTTTCTTCACTACTCGATTATTAAAGAAAGATTACTACACAACTTTATGTTTGACTCAGGGGCATCATGCAATGTCATGCTTCTAGAGGTCATGAATGAGCTAAACATCAAAGTAACATCCGCATATCAGAAGTGTACTACCATGGATTCCAGAGGAGTTCCAATGGTGGGATGTGTGAAGGGTCTGGTGGTATAACTTAATGCCTATCTAGGAATAAATTTGAAGCTTGATGTAGTTATTGTTGATTGCCCAACCAAGTGGGGTATGTTGTTATCTACAAAATGGGCTGCAATTATTGGTGGGAGTGTTCAAATTGATATGTCCTATGACACAATCCCAATTGATGGAAGCCTTGTCAAGTTGTATGGGGAACATAAGATGTTGCACCTTATTGAGGATCCCAATAATGCATCTTATGATGTTCTATACACAAGTGTTGATGCTGATAACTTTGTAGGATTTGTTGATGGAAAGGAGCACAAGATTTAAGAATGTAAATTCCTTGATAAAATGTGCTCTCCTTTGACTCTATTGTTTGATGGAGCTTGCTCCAAGTTTGGGAATGGTGCTGGTGTTGTTCTACTTTCTCCAGTTATGAAAAATTGTTTTTTCCTTCAAACTCAATTTTGAGTGCACTAACAACATTGTTGAGTATGAGGCACTATTGTTGGGTTTAAGAATTTCTTGGAAATATGGTGTCAAGGACATCATTGTCAAAGGAGACTCAGAATTAATAGTAAAACAAGTCAAAAAATTGTATGCCACAAAGAATCAATGAATGAAACAATACAAGCATGCAGTTTGGGATTTCATTGAGATGTTTGATTCATTCAACATTGTGCATCATGATAGGAAATTCAATGACTTGGAAGACAAGCTTGCAGTGTTGGGGTCTCATTTTGAAAATTGTGTAGTGTCCCCATATTGTGAATATGATGTGGAAGTATTGAAAAGACCCTCTATCCCTGACAACATTAAACACTAGTAGGTATTTGATGATGATGCTCGAGATCGATGATGATTTTTGCGAGAAAAAGGAGAATTTGCTCATCAAAGTATTGAATTTGACCTAATAGTATGTGCCACAAAGGGGAAGGAGAACTTGTTTGGCAAGGGCATCATCCAACTAAAGACTAATACCATTCCCAAAGGGCTAGTTGCTCTTGAGTTCAATTTTGATAATGTTAAATGCATTGTTAATAGATGCATGACGACCTCAAGTTATATTGAGGAGCGTGACCTTAGCATAAAGGAGAAACTACAGAAGATTTGGTTAGGCATAAATATCAAGTAAGGAGGAGAGGCATTCATACATCCAATTGTTGAAAAGGTATCAAGATTGCATGGCTTGGACTTATTTTGAGCTAAAGGCATACGAGAGAGGATCTGTTTCAACATGAGATTCCCTTAGAATCCAATACAAACCCATTTAGGAAGAAAAAGAGGCCAATAAATATTCTCATGTCTCTTAAGATGCAAGAGGATCTGAAGAAATTGAGAGATGGAGGGATTATTGAACCCATAAGGCATTTTTTTGGGTTACTGAACCTAGTACCGATCAGAAATAAGAATGGTGACATCGGGCTATGTGTGAATTTCAGGAATCTGAATACATCATCTAAGAAGGAAAATTATCCTTTACCAAATATTGAAAACATGATGCGATTAATGACTAGTTCTTAATTATTCTCCACCCTAGATGGTTTCTCTGGTTATAACCAAGTGATGGTGAAGGAATCGAAATGACCAAGACAACCTTTACTACTCCTTGGGGAACCTACATACATGTCGGGATGTCCTTTGGTTTGATGAATGATGGAGCCACCTTTCAAAGAGTAATGGATGTTGCTTTTATTGGTTACATCAATGAATTTATTGTTTTTTATCAAGATGATGTAATCATATTTTCCAGGAAGAGAAGTGATCACTTGTTGCACTTGGAGAAGATGTTGATAAGATGTAGGGAATATGGCATCTCACTCAATCCAAAGAAGTGCCATTTTGGAGTGTAGAAGGAAAAATTGCTTGGCCACATTATGTCATAAGAAGGGGTGATGATTGATCTAGAAAGGGTAGAGGCCATCAACAAGGTCCCAATTCCAAGGACCAAGAAAGGGATTCAGTCTTTCTTTGGGTAAATAAACTTCATCAGGAGATTCATATCAAACTTTGCTGAGTTGACCATTCCAATCACTTCCATGCTAAAAAGGACCAAGCCATCAAATGGGAGGAGGCTGCCATCTAAGATTTCAATGGGATTAAAGAGGCACTAAAGCATGCACCTGTTCTAGTAGCTCCAAACTATAAGAATCCCTTTCAACTATTCTCTTTTGCTTCAAAGAACACTATTGCTTATGTCCTGCTGCTTTGCAGGAAGGATGATGAAGGGAAATTTGAGAGGCCAATTGCCTTTTTAGTAAGGTATTGCAGGGGCTAAGCTCAAATACACTCTTATGGAGAAATAAGCATTTTCCTTCGTAAAAGCAACAAAGGTTTTTAGGTCTTACATTTTGTGTTCTAAGATGGTTGCTTATGTTCCCCACACCATGGTGAAGGACATCTTATCGAGATGGAAGTCTCAAGAAAAAGATGTAGATGGGTGAACAAGTTGCAAGAATATGACATGCATATCCGGACCACGAATTTGGTGAGAGGTTTGGGTCTTGCTAAGCTTATGGCTGAGAGAAACTTGCAAACTATTGAGGTAAATGAGGTAGAAGAAGCTAGGGTATATTTTTTTCAAAATTTGATGAGTTTTGAGTGGTACAAATATGTAATTTTTATCTTAGACATCCGAACTACCCCGATTACTTAAGTAAGAACCAAAAAGAGCCCTTAAGTTGGCTTCCTAGAAGTATGTCATTATTGATTATGGGTTAGCATGGAAGAACCCAGAGGGAGTCCTCTTAAGGTGCATTTGAAGAAGAAGCCCCGGGATAATTGTTGATCTCCGTGGAGGAGTCTGTGGGGGGAATTTTGCTACAAGAGTCATAGCACACAAGATTCTGAGGGATGGTTATTGGTGGCCAAATCTCTTCAAGGATACAACCTTGCTGGTTAGAAGATGTGAGAGTTTCTAGTGCTTCTCTAGAAGACTAAAAGCTTCAGGATCCCTTCATTTTGCGGCTGTATCAATTGAAGTTCTATTCAAGCAATGGGGAATGGATTTCATTGGTGAGATTTCAGACCCTTGAAGTGATGACCATAAGTGGATTCTTGTAGAAAATGATTAATTTACTAAATGGGTGGAGGAAATCCCCACCGAGAAGGAAACACACCAAATTTTCATGGACTTTGTGCAAAACCACATCATCTGTAGGTTTGGGGTGCTAGTCAAGGTTGTTAATCATAATGCCATGAAGTTTAGAGATAAACCTTTAGTGGAAATTTGTAAAGAATATGGGATCAAATTGACTTATGCCTCTAATTACAACCCCCAAAGAAATGGACAAGCTGAGTCTAGTAATAAAAACCTGATGAAAATTATCAGAAGAACCTTGGAGCTGAACAAGAGAAAATGGGGTGAATAGTTGAAGTTTGTTGTTTTGCGCTAATAGGATCATTATTAAAAAATCCACTGGAAAGAGTTCATTTGAGTTGGTGAATGGAACTCGGGCCCTTCTTCACTGTATATGCAATCATCCTCATATCAGTTCATTCAACAAGTGGAGGATCAAGAAGTAAGTCCTTATGATGCTCGCATTAACCAGATTGTTGAACTTGATGAAGAAAGGAGGGCCTCCCAGTAGAGGCATGTAAAGTTCAAAGAAAAGATGAAGAGGTTATTTAACAAGAAGGTCACTCATATAGCTTTCAATGTTGGAGATCTTGTGCTGCTATGGGATAGCAGGCATGAAGATAAGGGAAAGCATGAAAAATTTGACTCATTATGGATGGGCCTTTACTCCATTGATATTAGAATTGGTGAGCATGCCTTCTTCTTGAAGGATTTGGATGGTAAATTGCTTGAGGTTCTTGTTAATGGCATGCATTTGAAGCATTTCTTGGATTGATTCCCTAGGATCAAGGTAAAAACCTTTTATGTACAGTTTATAGTTTGTTGTTTGTTTCCTGTCTTTTGTGTTTTCGCTCGCTCTGGTCCTTGGTGACCTATTTTTGCTTGGTTTCTCTATTCATTTTTGGAAGATGGATTTGTTTCTCTGCTCTACAAGCTGACTCCTTTTCCCAATGGATATTTTTGCACTTGGTCTACTTTTATTCTTGTGGCACTCATAGGGAGTGCCCATCCCTGAGTTGGAGCCGATGTTGGTGCTCGTTTTGATCTCTCACCATTTTGCCCTAATTTTCCTCTATCTACGTGTTCTCAAATTTTTGTCTCTCGATGTTAGTGTTCTAAAATTTTATACTTCTTTTAAATTCCTTGAATTGTTTGAAGAATCCACCGTCATATCCCTCCTTGAAGAAGTCTTTGAGTTGACCCTATTTTTACCCTAATTTCTTCAAAATCTATGGGCTTTGTCACTTTTCCTATTTTTTCCTTGACTATGGAAGCTTGAGAATGGTTAGTTTATATTTATATACCTTTGAAAATCCAAATCCATGGTAAAAAAATGCTCAGAACCGTGATTCACTTAGTTTTTGTTTATAAAAAATTTCATCCTTAGTGAAAAATTAGGTTCTCATGCATGAATAGTGAATTTCTATGTTTTTGATGATCGACGGGTCCCTTTTTCCTATCGAGTTATTCCTCAACATTCAGAGTCACGTGGTTTCCTTTGGTTGGCTAGAAGATGACAGGAAAATGCTTCAACTTATCACTTTTTGCTTTTTTGGAAAAAGGCAAATTTGGTCCCGTGGTTCCGCTCAATTCTGATTGGTTCTTTTGGTGCTTACGTGGCTTCTTCTAATTGGATGGGCAACAAGTGGGTTTTCTTTTGAAATTTTTCTTTTTGGATACTTTGGCAGAAATTTTGAACTCACCCAATGGCCCCGCTGTGGCTCGATTGAAGCAAATTTAAGTGGCGGGGAAAATTTCTTATTTTCGCCTCGAGGGTGTCCATGTGCTCATTTTTTATTTGATGTGGCTCATGGGACACTCCTAAAGTTTTTGGAAATTTTATATCCAAAACTTTTCAATGTGGAGGAGTGGCACTCATTTGAATATTTACTTTTGGTTTGGCCTTGGAGTACCATCGGGAGGACATGTGGAGGATTCCACCAGGTCTTCTTATACTTAGTCTTTTTTCAAAGGGTTTTGGGATGCTTGGGACACGTGGAGGAACCGCGCATGTTTGGGGATTGGCCCTTGAGTTTCATTTTAAATAAGCTCCAGTAGGAGACTTTGAGGCCTCCACTCACTTTGCATTTTGCTTGGAATTTTCAATGGCCAAGGAGATTGCCTCGGACTTTGACACGTGGCACCTTCTAGTGATCTTCAAGCCTTAAAACAAATTTTGTCAAGCCAAGACATGTGGTGAGGCCGCGCTCATTTAGGATCTTAAATTTTGGAGACCATCTCAAGATGCGCCATTGTGACACATGGCAGTTTGAAAAGTCAAGGGGTAGGGAAGTGGACCATAAGGGGAAAATTGGGGGTTTTGCCTCCTAAGGATTAAAACATCAAAATGGCCCACAAGCCAGACAAATGTGAGGTCAAGGTTGAAAATTCAAGGGGCAAGGAAGTGGACCATCGGGGGTAACTTGGGTTTTTTTCCTCCAAAGGATTAAAACATCAAAATGGCCCGGTCAATGGAAGAAGTGCGGAGCTATGGGGGAAACTTGGAAATTTTTTACTTTTCCAAAAAGAAGGTGAAATATCATAATTTGGCCATTTGTTTTTTGGGACCCACCTCGGGACATGTGTCAGGCTCATTTCTAAAGGGCAGGCGGTGTGAAGCAAAGTTGAGATTTGTTCCATTTTTTCAAAGGGTTGTAAAAATTCAAAGGAAACCCCCAAAATTGTTTTAAAATGGAATCTTCCACGTGGACGACCCAAATTCAAAGTGAAGATCAATGACATCTGTGTGTCTAAATTAGATTTTCCCACCATTTTACTGGAAAGCTCCTATAAGTGCGAGTCTTCATGATTTCTTGGTATTTCCTACATGCCATGTAGGGAGGGGAGTAAATTTTGATATCTAAGTTTGGTGGGGCAGACTTGGAGATGTATTTTTCCATTAAAATGGTCTGACTATCAGGCTTGATCTGATTTTTTATTTTTCTTCTCCCAAGCACACAAAGAACCATATTTGATAGATTAGGGGTGGAAGTGGTTGAAAAATTGAAAGGAGAGTGATTTTCTAGAGGAAAGAGTTAAATGCGGAGACTTTAAAAGACATCTCGCCCGAGCACTGCGAATTTTTGTAGATCGATTCGGGAATCACGATCATGATCATGGCATGCACTAGTGACACTCAATGCCCGGATTTTTGGGGAAAAAAAATGATCTCGTTGTAAATGTTATAAATGGCACAAATTTATTGTGTAAATGGTTGGAGTGTGAGGGGTCGGGACTGATTTTCCTAATAGAAAAATGACTTGATAGAGCCCATCCTTTTGAGAAGCTGATTGAGAAGCCTATATATCTCTTTTGTATTGAATTCGATCATGTAAAGGTGGTTGCATGAGTGTACATCCATTGATAAGATTTGAGATTGTTTTAGAGACATTCCCCTTGATAATTCTAATCAAACTTGAGTTATTATGTGTGGCTTTACTTCTAAATGTATGGAAATAGTTATTCTTCTTCCTGTTGCAATCTTGTGTCAACATATGTCTAAATCGAGATAGGTCTTAATCCTTTTGATGGTTTAGTGGCATCTGCAATTTCATTTCTTAGAAGAGATTTCATCTAGGAGTGAAATAAACGATTTTAAATCACTTTTCTCTAATCTGTTGACAAAGATTGTTTGCAAGCCTCTAGGTGTACCTCAGGCATGATTTGGCTCAAATCTTTATGTTTTGTTGGGTTTTCTAACTCGATCCTTCATGTTAGAATCTCATAGATTGAATGAAAAAGTGCTAATCTAGGCCTCCATTGAAGCACATATTCTTGTCAAAGAAAAAAATTTAGCTACTCGTAACATTCTCTTGGTTTAGTTTTCCATTTTACAAGAGTTCTAAAAGATTAGGTATAATCAACTTTATCCTTCTTCACCTCCCACCAGATTCACTCAAAACAACTAATCCTACCCATACTACCCTTGTTTTTCATGTGTGTATACAAATGTACAAATTTTACTACCAAAAATGTAGAAACAATCATGATTCCAAATGTCTTTAGTAGCCTAAACGTTGCTTAGAGAATATCTCCACTATCTAGAGTGACAACTCATGAGATTTAGATTTTGTTGCATTGATCATATTTTCTTCAAGGTCTCCTTAAACAAATTCATTAGGAAGGATATCTCCATCTCCTCCATAAACAACATGCTACAAAAGGGTTCTCTTACCTTGGTTGAAAGGCACAACCTAAAATAGTGAGGATAGATCAAATCCTCTTGAGGGTGCTATCCATTTCTCCACATCTGAGTGACTAAGGGCTAGTTAGATCCCATCCCTGGCTACAAAATGACTCATCATGATCTATCTGTCTCTAAGCTTCCTGTTAAACCTGTGATGTTGTTCATACTTTGAAGGAGAATCAATTTGGGTACCAACAGAATCAATATTAGAGTGACAAATGGAAACTATAATTGGATCTCCTCTTGCACATACTATATCAAAACTTGAGCACTTTTCTAGAGACTAATGCTTAGATCCAATCATTAAGCACCCATGCGCTCTTGTCATCATATGGGAAATCTTATCCTGTAAATTACCGAGTCTCGAACCTCAAGTCAACCTTAAGGATACAAATTTAAGTATTTTCTAGTTTTTAACCAATCCAAGTCATCTCTAGATTTCTTTTAAATCAACTAATTCAATCTATCTCCTCCTCTTTCATGGGGTTTTACATTTTACATGATTGTTTGCTTGTGAATTACTGTATATTATCATTTTTATATCATCCATTACATGAGTTAATTTGAAATTAAGATTTAATTTAAATTATATTAAATCATTTTGTTAACCCAATATGAAAACCTACCTTCTAAACATGCATTGAATTCTCATTCCTTCTTAATACATGAATCAATTTTATGATGCATCATATTATCAAAAATTGTTTCTAGCATGACTACTACCACCGCTAATTTTATGCAAGTTCATACCCAACATCATCCCCACCTCAATACTCTAATTCTTGATCCAACTATCAATGTAGTAAACAATATTCACAATCGGCCTCCTACTACTCCACCTTTCTCTATATCCCTCCACATATTACCTTTATAGTTCCTACCTCAATCTCAAAAGGTTATGATATCATTGAGAAACTTAAGAAGACACCACTAAAATATCTCTTTATGATTAGTTATGCATTGCACCATATTTTCGTAATACACTAGAGTTTTTACATGCTTAATACTTATTGAAAATGAAAACTCCCTATTTCCTTCACTCATATTATTCAATCCCTAAAAAACCTCCCACATGTCATATCCTTAAGTGATGAGGAAATCCATCCTACTATCATTAGTGATCTTCCGCACCTTTTCTTATCACCTGCTTACTATTGGTTCTCATTATGTAAGGTGTGTACTAATTGATAATGGCTCCACTATAAATTTATGTTCTCTCTCACTACTCATTCAATTGCAAATAACTAATAGTATTATCACTAAATCCTTTACCCTTTTTCATAGATATGATTCTTCTAATCAAACATGCATGAGAACCATCACCTTACCTTTATAAGTTGGACCTAACACCCTTCCCATTCTTTTCTATATCATTCACACATTATTTAAATTCAATTGCTTACTTGGTAGACCATGGATTCATGTAATGCATGATGTGCCTCCTAAATTTTATCGGTTTGTTAAATTTATACATGATGGATATGAGCATTCTATTTATGCTGATCTTGACCCAATAAAGTTATACAACATTGATCACGCTCAATTCCATGCCCACCCTCCCCTCAATCCTATTTTATGCCATAATATCAAAACATACGATGTCATTCAATCTAGTGCTTTAACTAATTTTTCTACCATGAAAGAATTCCTTTTATCCCTACACATACAACTGATCTTATATCACCCAAAACATCATCCTCTATCACTACCACTACTCCATATGTCCTTTCTCATTCCAATACTATATCTAGCTCCACTTCTTTTAATAACCTTGATAATTCCATCCAATGAAGATAGTGCGAACTAATTATTCTAATGATGGTGTTGATTTAGTCAAGATTAACGATGACACATTATGTAATCTCAATTTTACTACTCTTGAAATAGATAAATCCTACTTCTAAGATAATTTTGTTGTTATTGACCGCTTGTGAATATCAATTCGAGAAAACTTCTCCTTCTCCTACTAACAGAGTTCATTTTCATTCGACCATACATATATTGGACATCATACCACATACTTCATATCCCCAAGTTAACTCTTTTCTCGGATCTCTATCCCTTCACATGCACCCTCTTCACACATAACTCTTATTGTCCTCATATTCCATTTGACTTCATTTTCTCCGACACTAATATCACACATGAATGCTTAGAAAAGTTAGCATTTACACATTTTGATCTCCTCCCCCACCTCACTCTCCCCACCTCTATCATGGATTATGTCCATATTATCTGTTGCATATGGCCTTTGTTCCTTCCATTTATTAGTATTCCTTTCATGTACACATCGTTCCTCTCTTCTCACACTCGAATAATATTGGATTGACTATATTAATGGCACCCTTGACCCTAACCATACCACCATTACCTTTCCTATGACTTATGACCATAAATCTATTTACAATTATTAATTCCTTGGCTATACTCAAAACCTCACTCCTTACTATGCACATGTATAATTAATGCCACATAGGATCTTCAAATGATCAACCCATACCATTTATTACCAAGTCTCTAATCTAAATCCTATCATTTATGATCTTGACACCGCTTGATCTCCTTGATGAGTTTACTTAAGTATTATCCCCTCACATAATTAGCGTAGTAATAGTTTCTCCCCCTTCCATCACTATCAATTATCTCTAATATATAATACTACACTTCATGTTACAAACTTCATGTCTACTCTTTCTAAACACTGCTACAACCTTCGGTACACACATTATACCTTCATTACTTGATGACGCACTCTAGCTCCACTGGTTCATACTTGATTGTTGAGGGTCTAGTTTTGAAAGAAACTCACATCATATACTCTTCATGCTTAGTACTTCACGATACATATTTCTAGAATCTACTCTCACACAAAAAAATTCATTTTTGGATTACACACTCTTTTGTATAGTTCATTATTGAATATTGAGGGGTTATTTCTAAAGTAACCTAATCTCACACACATCCCTTGGGGGACAATGCTGATCCTATAATCTTCACACATTGCATATCATACCATCACACTCACATATAATTTCCATGTGTTAGTTGTGTTTACTCTTGTTATCTTATTCTACTTACATGCTACACTTTGTTTCCTATATGAGATGGATTCTTAGTATGTCATTATATTTTTCGATATGCACATGCACATTCACTTGGTATCTTGAGGTTATTGCAGGAACCTTCAATAGATTGAAACAAAGTGCATGATACTCAACAAAAATTTTTAGCAATCCCACCAAGGCTCCTAGTGGCATATATTTTGGGTACTCTCATACTCTACACATCACAAGTCTATCTCATATAATTTTACTTCTTTTCAATACTATCACTTACTCTTTCATTGATCTATATATGTTTTGACATAAAAGTTATCTTTCTAAAATGATAATGGTTGCTTCATGTGTAGAATTTGTCTTGCAAGATGAATACAACCATGGTTATTTTTCCCTACTTCCTCCTTATTGTTTTCTATTGTTTGCGGGCTATGCCCTATGTGTTTTTTATCATTGTATGTTTTTTCCCACTTTGTCCCTAATTTTATTGTGACACTATGAGAAATTTCCCAAGAATGAAACCCACTATTCGTAGTCCATCTTGTCTTCCTAGTTGCTTATTAAATTCTCTTCTATTGCATGCTACCTCATTTTACAATAACACTTGTTCCTAGCCTATATTATTTACATGTGGCTTGGTTTCTACCATTAACATCCCCTACCTCCTATAGGTATCCACTTCGGGTTAGTATCAGTCCTTTGGACCACATTCTCAAACAATCATCACATGCACCCCAAATGAGGGTGATTCCATTGGGTGAAAAACTCACCCCAATAGTAGCTCATAGCTACAATAGAAAACCAACACAAGAACGCAGATTACAAATTGACTCATAATATTACTTGGACCCAAAACAAAAAGTAAACAAAGAGTAACTAGTCCTGGGAAGTAGTGGTGGGAAATTACATCCCTCAATATCTTGTGTCATGGGGGAAAACAATAATTTTATCACTTGAGCACAATTTAGAGCAGTTTTTCATATCATTTCTCCAATAACAAGAACTTTCATCCAATTACTGTAATGCATATTCTTAGATGTTAACGGAATGATCTGAACAAATCAGGGATGTACCATCTACAATGGTTCTTATTAGGAAGCATCATAGATCAAGAGAAAAAATATAATTATGTCCCCAACACTCTTCTGTTGGTGTGATATCACCCAAAAAACTCACCTTTTGCGTGAGATTGCCAAAAAAAATTCTCTCGTGTGAGATCACCCAAAAAAATCACTCTTGGCATGAGATAACCAAAAAACCTCACCATCAACATTCAAAATTAGAACTCCAAGAAAACCCCAAAAAAATTCTATCTCATACTCTCTCATACATCAGGTGCACACTTTCCTTTACACACTATTTACATACTTATACACATTTTCATTGATTTTTCATATATAAAAGCTTAACTAATTTCTCCCTCTTCATTTGCAAGTCTTTCCTTATGCGCAACAAGAACAAGCTTCAAAAATACCCTATTACATATACACTTCACCATAAGGGTTAACTTCCCATTTCCTAGTCTCCACACTTCACATTATGATCACTTCATGCTTCTCTTGTACACTTGTCATGATATCATCTAAACTCTTGTCTAGAAGATCACAAGGTATGCATCTTCTATCTACTTTATATTATTGAGTATTCACTTAACAACATAAAGTGGGGAAAGTGTAAACGCAAAAGCTATACACTTGGGCTCATTTTAAGGTCCTAAAACATACTAATGTATACATAATCGCTAAGAAAGAAAACTAGTAGTTCAAATCTACTTTTGGCATCTTTACATTATTTCTTTCTTTCTCTTTGGTCTTACACATCTTACATCCCTGACAGAACTTAACTTATTTATTTTATATGGCCTCAAGCACTAGACCCCCTGTACTCTTTTCCCTCTTGAGTGATCCCGGCCCTCTCTCACCTTTTCTCACCATTTTATATCTCTTTCAACTTTTGGGAATATTTTATACTTCTACGTCATCCTTCCAATTATCAACTACAAAATTCAAACAAGGGAATCATATATTATTAGTTATTTCTCCAAAATCTAGGACCAAGCTCTAACATTAGCAATTAACTCCTAACATTTCATCCAAAGGAACAAGAGCACTTCAAAGACATCATATAGCACATTCAATCAAGGGACAAGGGTTGCATCACTTATACATAAAGATCATTCAAGGGAATTTTAATCTATTCGATTACGTGCACATTTTGCATCATTTGGAGCATTCTAGATCTATCCTTTTATTACAATGTAACTCACATAGAACTACATAGATACTTAAATGTATTTCAATGGTCACTACTAAGTTCACTCTTTGAGTGACCTCCAAGGTCACTCTAACTCAAAATTTTAAATATTTTTATTATATTTGATGTGGTTTGTAGACATGTTCATCTAGACAACTAGTATTGAATGTTACAAGTACAATCAATGAAATTGAAACAAGATCAAAGTGACAAAAGGAAACTAATAGTGTATCTCCTCCTTCTTAGAAAATATTAGAATGTGAGTACTTATTTAGACATTAGCACCTAGATCCAGTCACTAACACCCCGATGCTCCTAGTCTACTATGGGCATTGATTTCCAACACATTGATGAGTCCTAAAACATCCATTAAACCTTGACAACAATCCTTTCATTTTTTTCTAGCTATTCACTTGCCTATATCACCTCCCATTACTTGGAAACTAACTAATCCACTACATCTCCTCTTTTTCTTAGGATTTTATATTTTACATGCCTGTTTTCCCGTGTCTTACTTTATATTATCATTTCTATATCATTCATTACAATAGTTACTCTAAAATAGATATTTAATTTGTTGTACATTATATCACTTTCTCGAACCAAAGGAGGGCAATGAAACCTATTTTTAATCAAAAGATCTTGTCATTATATTTAAGATTTGAAAATTTTTATTTCTTGGCTAGAAACCTAGTTTTAAAGGAAGGGAAGAAAGGATGCCCGACCATACAAGTAATTTACTTGTTCCCATGCCATCTAAATTATCAAAAGAATAAAGGACCCATGAGAAGAAATAAAAATACCCCAAATAGTAAATCAAAAAAACAATTTCATTTTCATCTACCTCGACCATTTAGAGCCTATTGGCAATATTGAATCGCACATAAAATTTCCAAGGTTCAATTATATTCAAAGCGATCATGTTTTATTTATTTATTTTCACTTTAAAACAATGTGTGGGTACGTACCACAGCCCCCGAGTACATCCCAAGTATGGAAAACATCATGTGTGGGTATGTACAGGGCCTACTGATATGTACCAACATCGTACCTAAATTATCTCCATACCAGTACCCATTTATGGTACATATTAGGCATGGTATGGGGTACTTTTCATTTTTAGTAGTCTAGATGAACCTTAATCTATATATGGTATTTTAATTTTTATATCTTTTGTTGTTTTTGTTATGACTGAGGTGGTAAAACAAATTATTTTTATTATGTTTTTTATTAAAATTTTGTACCATAATAGAATAACCTTCCTTGGGGCCTTGAAGGTAGTACCCATTATCATAGTAAAATAACATGGCAACCATACATCTCCTCGAAGAGTACATCATGTACAAAAAATAGATTAATTAAGATTTTTCTTCCAATTCTATTATCTTTCCTACATGTCATAATCTTAATATTCATTTATATTTCTTTCTAATTCATCATTAGTGTCCGAATCGATATCTATTTTTTCCATTCTCTATTTCTAAGATATATGTGCATTATATAAATTTTCTTATAATTTAAAACAATTTTACCTCACCAAAAAGTCTCGTTATAATTAACCAATAGATATGATTAGAAAATGGGTACAATATGACATGTGATATCAATAAATATATAAGTCTCTCGAAGTTATTTGAGGGATCAAGTTTTTGAATGGAAAATTGATACCAAACTTTAGCCATTGCTTTAGAGAAACTAATCTTAAAGAACCATGAAAATACCAATAGGTAAATACAACGTATTTTTAAGGTTCATGAGGTGGTAAAGAATATATTTATCAAAGATCATTTTCTCAGAAATAATAATAAGTACTTTTATTTGACCCTTGATATAGAATTTAATGTATAAAGTATTTTAAGTATCAACCATTTAAATTTGATACCAAAATAGTGATTTAAAGAATAATATATAGTCGTCATTTGATCACAATTTTGTTGACCTCCACTAACCTTTCTAAAGAATCGAACATTGTCCTATGCAAGATTTTTGAGTAGGGGTTCTAGGAAGCTTAAGAACTTCTCTAGACATTTGATGGAATATATAATTTATAATATAATAAATTAACTTAAAATCACAAATTTGTTGATCTATATAAACTAGATAATAAAATTTGGTGTTCACTCTTAATTTGTACAAACCCTAACAAAAATCGACATGTTAACAATTGTTTGGCATAAGAATCTATCAATCCTAGAGTTAAATTTATTACTTAGAGGATACTCTTAGTTCGACACTCATGGACAGGATGTTATTCCACAAGATGGAGTATCATTCACTAAACCGCACAAGGATGTTGCTCTAAAAGATGGAGTGTAATTCACTAAACCGACACCCATAAAATTAATTAAAGGAAACCAAAATAAAGTAGGAAAAACATGAGTGAGTGAAAGGAAATTTATTAATCTATATGTCCATCGGAAGTTACACCAGACTTACAAAAATAAGTTTCAAATTAACTACAGGAGCACAATCAAAACAACACCAAAACAAACACTACTTGAATCCCTAACTTATTTCCAAAAAGCACAAGTAAAATTAGAGTGTGTGCAATCACCATATTCTCCTTTATATCAACACAATTGAAAATGCCAAAAGAATAAATAAATAAGATCTCATAGAAAAGAGAGAGGATGATGGTTTATCACATGATCTATTAAATTATAAATCATCCAGATTCAAATTTTTCAAATTATAGGCATGTTGATCCTTAGCCTTTATTTTATTTTTAAGCATAGACAAGTAAAGCCTCAAAGTTCTCGGTGTCTTACCATTCTATCCATAAACCCCTTAAAAATAACTAGAAAAGAAAGAGGGACCCCAATTTTTTTGAATTTTCATCCATTCTTTTTTAATGCACGACCAAACTAATCATATAAAAACAAAAATTCTCCCAAGGGGATAAAAATTTCATACAAATGGTAATCGATAAAATTAAAAACACAATTTTTAATTCAAATTATAGACCTAGGGAGAATGATAAAACCTTAACCATAATATGGACATGGAAAATACAAATCAGTAAATTTCTAAAACCCTAACCAGAATAGGGGAACATAATGAAATAGAAAAGAGCAAAAAAACACACAGATGAAAACAACATGGAAATTGGGCTACATAGCTCTGCAACAATGAATCGTCCAAGATACACCACACAATTGTAAATTTTTTTCACACCGAAACCAAAAATCTAGAAAACCAAAAAAATTCAAACCCGGTTAAGTTAGTGTCAATTCCATCCACAAGAGAAAGTGTATGTGTTCCAAAGAGATTTTTCTTTCCAATTTTAACTTAATAAATTGAAATGACAAAAAAATGACCTCGAGAAGATGGCAAGGTTTATCGATACCGGTGATGATGAAGAATTGATTTGGTTGGATATAACACTCATTATATTTCACCGACGAAGAAACATTTAGATCGTAGATAACTAAACAAAATAGATTAGATGAATGGATAAACGAGGTTCTTGCTAAAGGCCAATTCTAGGAAATCCAAAGAGATGTCCTTGTATGATCTCAACCTATTTTGAAATAATTAAGCATATTGATAATAATGGATAAGAAGATTTAGCACTCGATATTGAATGGTAATTCCTACGCAACTTTAAATGTGGCCAAGGTCAGAGTGGATGTGATCTTCAAGGATTCAAAGTAGTCATACCAAAATTTGTATGTTTCTTGTTGGATCTTGTAGAGGAACTTAACATGATCTTCAATTTCTTCAATGTTGGTGTCCAACTAAATTGCAAATAATGTAAGTTCGTAAAGGTTGTTGTAATGTTCTCAAAAGAAGGGTTGGTTAACTATTTGACGTTCCTAGATTCTTGTAATAGGATGTGACCGACTGTGCACAACCATCTAAAGTAGACCCATGCTTGAAAAATATGATTTAAATCCAAAATATTGATAAAAATTGATATAAAACTATGATTAATTGAAAATAATGGATCGTAGGTGATTCGGAGGGATCATGAGTAATAAAAAGACTCATGTTTGATTTTGGGGAAATTTTGACAATTGACATAATCGCTAGTGATTACTATGAAAATAATTTCTTTTTCTAAAAATGATGATTTGATCTAAAAAGAGAGTTAAATTGATTATTTTTGGTTATTTTTAATGTTTTATAGAACAAGAACAATAAAGTGATGATAAAGGAATACCTTGTAGTGCTGAAATAGGTTGGGTAATGTCTATAGAAGTTGGATGAAGCTAGTGACAATGATTGTTGATCTGAAGCCATAAAATTTTATGTGTGAGGACTTCTTGGGGAGAATCTTGATGTTGTAAATGATGGTTATTGTCTTGAGGATCTCTGGAATGACATGGATTCGCTCTTTGAGGAAAAAAAGAGTGTAAGAATGTGAAAAATGTTTCAAGATCCCCAAGAGAAGAGTGAAGGTTATTATTTATAATCCGTAATGATTTGTTGGAATCATCGGTGATCCGGGAAATTTAGGGAAAACATTTATAAGTGGTAAAAAAACTTCCTAAACATGATTTTTGGTTATGTTGGGGGAAATGGTTGTATAGAGGTTACACGAGTTCGGGAGGTTAGGAAGTTGGATTAAAGTGAGTTAGAGATGAATTAGTAATGGTTAAGTTATTTTAAACAAGTTAGAATTAATTTGGGATGGGTAAATAGTAATTTATGAGGGCATAAAAATTAATTTTACGAGATGAGGGGAGGTGAATTAGGATATGTGTTGATAATGATAAGTTTTAGATTAAATAATGTGTGTATAGAGGGAAGTAGGAGGCTAACAAAAACACGATATCTAAATTTTCCTTTTTTGTCGAGTATTTTATGATGACCAAAATGCTAGACAAAAACAACGTGAGATAACTTTTTTGTGTTTGGATGGGTGATCCCCCTAAAACTGGGGGTGATTGCGACATAATGCAAGGATCACCAGTTTGATTGAGTTGATTAGATAGTGTGCTTTGTTTCAAATTTCTCAAAGATGAGGTATTGAAAGAAGATGGGCGTTATGGTGGAATCAAGTGATAGGGGAACCAAATGGTTTGTTTCCTATAGAAGTATGATTCTTAGTGAGTAGTGAGATGTCAAAGATTAGGGATCCAAGTGATAGGGTAAATAAACGGTTCCTATCTTATTGAAATATGGCTAACCAAGCGTTAAGGTCGTAAAATGAATCCTATGAAGGATTTTTTGTTTGTAAGGATTTCGGGTCCTCAAAATGAGGCACATTGTAGATGAATGTGCTATACAAGTGCAATAATGTTGTTTAAAATAGTTTTGATTTGAAAAATATGGTGGTTTATTATAATTAAGAGGAATCAAGAGCAAGTTTTGGTGATCGCTTCTAATTTCAATGAATCCTTGGTGATTAAGGTAAGTCATCGGTGATTATAGGAATCAATGATGATTCCTACGAGGAATTATCAGTGCTTATAAATAGTCTATTTGGCCATGAACATTTGCATTGTCAATGTGTGATTTGTGAGTTTAGAGATGATATTGAGTTATTGGAGAGTGATGATTGAGTGATGGGGGATGTAGGAGCATCGAGAAGGAAAAGGAGGCCCACACATGATGACGTAGGTACACTTGATTGTCATATTTGTGCATTTTTTGTTTATTTTTAATTTTTAATTCTTAGTTCCCTTATGGGCGTATGTTTGTGAATTGATCGAATTACTGATGATTTTGTCAAATCACAAGTTATTTAGGTGAATCATTGGCAATCAGGGTGAATCACTAGTGATCACGATTTTTTTGTGTAAATTTGATAAAATCTTCATCTAAACTTGTTCTAATAAACGTTTTTGTGTTTTTCTCGATGCATGTGAAGGCTAAATTGACTATCAAAGACAAGATCCTTGTGGTCCTGGATGATGTGATTTCTTGGATGTTAAATGAGGACTAGTTACATTTGGGGGATGTGGGTTTAGGGACGATGTGTCACTATAGACACATCCAAAAGTAGAGGGGATTGTTGTTGGATTTGATGGAGATGTGGGATCTAACTACCTTTACTTTTTAGTTTCCGACAAGTGAGATGGATATCACCCTAGAGGATGTTCATAGGATTACAATATTTCCTATGCATGAAGATGACATATACTTTATTGATGATACAAAGAGGGCTATTTTGATTAGGATATTATATGGGGATGATGCAGATGGTGTGGAATTCACAATCGGTGGTTTCTATTATCCTATGCTCCGTAGATAGAGGAATGTTCTCTTATGACCATAATGGTGATAGGTATCACATGCTTTTTTTTCCGAATATTGTGGTGGTCTATTTCCTTGGATGATGGTGGGTATAGTGGCTGACATAATGGAACATAGGGTTGTGTTTGCATGGCTCCCTACATTGCTAGCAAAAACCTACAGTGTAGCTTTGTTCATGGAGTATACAAAAGAGGTTCGTGTTGGATATTTATTTTCTATTGTAGGGTTGGTATTTTGAGCATATTTCCATGGATCATACTAGAGGTTTCAATAGGAGACGTTGATTTTATAATGAGAGAATCTAGACTTATTTGGTGGCATTCTAATATGGGGATGTTGGAAAATTAAGGGTTAAGGATTATTATAGATATATCCTCTTAGAGTTACAGGAAGATGACATAAGGTGGAGACCATTTATTAAGTTTCTAGTGTGGGAGGGAGAGGAGGGTTAGGTTAACGCCACTCAACAGGATCTATAGGTGCTAGGCCATTGGGGAGGGGAGTGGGATGTCATTCATTTCATTCATGTCAAGAGATAGTTTGGTTTTATTCGTAATGTATGAGAGGCTCTTATATTATATATATGGTATGATGGGAATGTGGAGACTCCATTACCAGTGCTTTGGGTTCCTCGCTCTATGTCCGATGAGGAGGGTGCCAAGGGTTTTGATGATCGGGGAGCGCCGGTGGTTGTAGATGACGATAATGTTACGAGAGACATTTTATGCATGTTAGTAGGTTCATCCTTCTCGAGGAGGTAGATAGGTGTGGGCCCATGATGAGGGGCACACTAGGGAGGTTATGGGGATTATGGGGAGGGAGGTGATGAGGGAGTTTGTGGTGGTGTAGATAGATCGGTATTGATGCGATTATTGCACAATTATAGGATAAGAAGGTAACAGTGGAGACTAAATGGGATGTTGTGACCTCCGAGAGGTATGGTTTGAGGGTGGAGCATGATAATTTATGTTATGTGATAAATTCTCCACCTTAAGAAAATACAAAAGTTCTAAAAGTTAGTGATTAATTAAAATAAAATAAAGTAATTATTAATGTATTCTAAAGTTAGTTTACAAAGATTAAATGTTATTTAATTTGAAAATATAATTAAAAGAGTGAATTCTAAAGAAATATTTGAAAACCTCCTTTAAAATAGGGTGGGGGATATGTAATTAAAAACCCCTTTCATATGGATTGGATGAAATAAATAGAACTTATCGAGCACAAATGTGTTGAGAAGGGTAATTAAATAGTTAGTGGGTACCATTTGAATAAAATATATAATATTAATATTTTAAGGTTGTTATTAAAGGGTGTGTTTTTGGAAATCCAACCGATGAAATTTATTTAAACCGGTGATGTCGAATTTCATGGGATATACATAAAAATATGTGCTTAGTGATTTATTATATGACTTGTTTATTGATATTAATGAATTATTTTATTTGTTTGAATACCCAACATAGAATATTGTGAAAGGCTTGGGAGTTAGTGGTGGACTTGTTGGGAAGGGGGTATATAAAGTATATCCAACTAGGGGTATAGTGTACACCATGTAGTGTCTGACGAGCTATTGGTTTGTTAGATAAAAGGACCATTAGAAGAGAGCTCCGGTGCCTCAAAGATAACCCTAGACAACCATAGTCTCGACACAAGTATTTCTATTGTGGAAACTCTAAGGACCTTACTTTGCATATTTTATTATTTATATGTATGTGTTTTGAATGTTAATCTATACATTAATTAGATATCAACTCTTTATTACTTTAACATGAATTATTTACTATATTATAAAGTACTTAAATAAATAAGTTATAAACTGGGAAAATAACCATTATAATATTTAATTAACATTAGATTATTAAATGGGAAAAAGTCCCATCACAATTTTATAAAGGAGAGAGATGGACTTAGAGGTGAGTGGGATAGTCCGGGTCAACAGTTAGTGTTAATGCGTAATCACAACACCCCTAATTGTTTACAACTCGATAGATTAAAACCGTTGTTTAGACTTCATAAAGCATGGACGTTTTCCTAAAGTGTGGGACTTTGTAATCAGGAAGGCTCTATAGATTAAGAATGGTTCATATTATTTTATTCAGATAAAATCATTCGAATTATAGACGATCTATCCTAAAGAATGATCTAACTCACTAGGGAGACAAGGTTGAAAATATTGCAAGAAATTAAACCTAATCTACAAAAGGTGATGCACCAAAAGGAATGTTGAATAAATTTCCTTAGATAGAAATGAAGGTGAAACAAGATTGAAGAGGATGAACATCAACACAAATCAGTTTCTTATCCGTAATTCATTCACCATTAAACATAAACCATTAGATATGCAACACAATTTAACATGCATAGTTAACAAAAATTGCAGCGAGAGATCAAGAGAATGCAATGAACACAAGAGAGGGTTAAACTTCATCTACACACTTATATTAATGCTCCATGATTTTATACAAGAGTGCATTACAATGGCCAAGAGGCACTAATTTTCATTACATCTTGAATGGGAGGTTTGAACTCCAAAAATTCACTTACAGACAAGAGAAGAAGGGAGGGTACAAAGAAAGATCAGCCCCAACTTTTGAAATGAGATCCTCCTTACTATATATAGGAAGAATGAGAGAATGGGGAGAGAAGAATTCAAAATCTTTCACAACCACCAAAACATGCATTAAAATAACCCGCAACAATGATGTGCACAAAGGCAAAACCCCTACCTAATTTTACTTTGCCTTCTTGGAGAAGAAAGGAAACCCATACCTCATCATTTTGGTACATGAGAAAACTTGAAACACCCTCTAAAATATTAGACTATATTTCATCATTTTGAAATAATTAGCCTTACTAAAAATCAAAAAATCAGTCGTAGTTATGTAGAGGACACTAAGAGTTTCTAAAAAGTTTGATTTTGTGCAAATCCCACTTCAGGTCAATATTTATGGCCATCTAAAGATGAGGGTGCCATACTACGATAAATGTGGGTGGTTATATCTACCTTTTCGGACTCTGAATTGCATCGCATCCTTTGAAATAAAAAATTTCAAACTTTTGGGAATTGAAACTTTGGGCTTTTTGATTTCGAATGACAGCTTACTATTCATCCACTTCAGTCAATAAAAACCTTTGAAGCTCAAAAACCCTAAAGTATGAAATTCAGACTTTGGATTTTAGACTCGAGTTATGATTTTTCGAACTAGGGTGTTAAAGGTATTGAAATGCCAAAACCCCAAAGTTTGAAATTCAGACTTGTGTTTCCGACCTTTATGTTTTTAGGGTGTTTAGAACTTTGGGTTTTCGGGCTTAGAGGTTCAAAATTTTATGGTTTCCGTGTTTTTGATTTTTGGATTTTAGGGATTTCTTATCTATTGCGGTGCATGAAACCTCCAAAACTCCGAAGTCTTAATTTTGGACTTTGAGTTTCGATCATTGAAGTCTCCTCTATATGACACTATTCACTACTTGACCTTGTCGAGACAATAAAAATTTGAACCTCCGAAGTCCAAAATTTGAACTTGAGAGTTAGGAGTCCTCCATCCTTGATCTATAGTGTTGTTTACCCTGAAAAACTTGAGCCTTTTGATTGTTTTCTTCCTTGCTTATCCGTTGAAACTCGTAACGGTAAAACCTCCGAAGTCCTGAAATTTTTAAACTTCGGTGCCCCCACTTTTCGGTTAGCTCAACTCTGAGCTTCCTTAAATTTCTTGCCTCGACATCATTGCCATTTCCGAGCCCATCTGCAACCTAAACGTTAGAATCAAAATGTGAGCTCCCATGGCGAAACGATCCATCCAATTTCTCGGTGTACAAGTTCATGTTTATTAAATTTTTCCTAAGGGGAAAAGTTAGATAATAGTTAGTGCATGTTATAGTTGATTGGGAGCATTATAGATGTTAGGAAAATTATTATTAGTGCTTACATAAGTGAGGTTTGTTTCTTAAATTTTTGTACCCATAATAACATAGATGGGTTATTTGTTTCCGTATTTGTAGGAAGCAATTTTCCTACATCCATTGCTATATAATATAGATTTTATTATCTGAAGAGTAATATAGAGTGAAATAAAATATTCTACATTCGTAACTATTCTGGTTTTTAATTTTATTTGGTACTAGAGCATTTTTTTGATCTCTTGTGATGAAGAGCGTTGTGATCCTTTGCCATGAGAGTCATTTATAAGCTCATGATTGGAGTCTGCACAGATCCCTGTTGTCATTCTCAGCTTTTATCCATTCAAGATAAGTGACATCGTCTGAAGGTGTGCTCGTTTCCTATCAAGTGGATACTGGAGTGCGCAAGGAAGTGGCACGAGTTTTGTCCTGTAGAGGACTTTATCATTGTTTCCTATTATGCGAGTATTGTATCAATAATTATCCAAGTCCAAATCACGATTCAAATACAGATCTGTGTAATCATAAAAGGTTAATAGAGTTTATTTAATTTAAAAATACGTGTGGTTGGTTTTCTTATAGATCATGCTGTTGGAAAGTGCCACTTCCCTCATCTTTTTGTGTCGGGTATAGATGACTGGATAAAACATAAGAGAAAGCTTTACAAATTCCACCAGGTAGAGTACCATCACTCCCGGCAGATACTCGTGTTCAGTTTCATCAAAATAAAACACATACGTTCCAGTGACACCACTATTTGGGTTCGTGTATAGTCAATTTGGTTTTTGTGTTGGATGGTCATAGCGTCTATTTTCGTGAACCTCCAAAAATTGGGGAAGTATCCATTTTTAGTGTCAATAATTCAATAGGTTTAGAGTGAGTCATGTTTTTGTTATTTTAAGTGCGTCTCATATCATTATTGTAAGTCAAAAATTGATATTATCAATTGTGTCTCAGTCTCATCTATTTTTGGAGTCAAATATTGTCATTCTGAATTATTTGTCATCAAAAGTTGCTTATATTTTGAGTCTTTAAGATGTTTTAAGAGTGTTTAGCATACTATTTGTATGTCTATAAGTTTATTTTTATTATTTGTGTTAATAGTTTATATTTGTAATTATCATTTTATCATAAATTTTGGTTCAAATAGTCTATGTTGTAAGTATTTTAGTGTTGTATTGTCAACAAAGTCATTATAGTATTCTTGTCAAATATAAGTCATTGATTTGTGTGATTGTAAAAAGTCCGGAAAATAAAAATAAAATTCATGACTTTTCAATAATTGGACATATTTTCGCTTGTATGCGACATCCATCCTATGGGGATAAATTATACAATGAGCTCCATGATCAAATTAAACTAAGTTAGCAACCTTTCACTAAATGCTGGTAACAATGGAGAATGGAGGTCATTCAACGACCTCTTGTCGAGTCTCTAATGACGAAGTTACGCTATGGTGACATGTGTGAGTATGTGTTTATTTCAGTGTGGAATTTTTTTTCAGAATAGTTTATTGTCTAATGTCACATTGTGGGGGAAATGACACAATGTTTCATTTTGAGTTGATTGTTATGTATGGATTCCAAATTAAGGTGAAGACATGATGATAGCTGAAGTAGTACCGCACATCATGATATGGTTTGGGGTAAACCATTTCAAAACATATTTTGTCTTGGTCTTTGGTCAACCGATAGAAAATCATATCTCTATCTTGGTTAGTGATAATCCAATAAAAATCACATAACTCTGATTTTCTGGTTATCTGATAAAAAACCATGTTTGTCTTGGTTTGTGATCAACCAATAGAAAATCACACTGTCACGAAAGTAGGTGTAAGTACTAAATTGATGTTTTCCCCATGTTTTCACTTAGGGAGGGAATGTTAAGAAAATTATTATTAGTGCTTACATAAGTGAGGTTGGTTTGTGAAATTGTTGTACCCATAATCACATAGATGGGTTATGTGTTTCCTTGTTAATTTGAAGGAGTTTTCCCACATCCATGGCTATATAATAGCTATTGTAATAGTTGAAGAGAAATATAGAATGAAATAATATATTGTGGATTCATGCATATTCTAGTTTTTGATTGTAATAGATAGTAGTGAGAGACCCTAAGAAGGGCTCTAGGGATTATAGGTACTTTAGTGAAAGATGTTGAGTTAGTGGTAGCTAGGGCTTATGCTAGTGGGAAGATGAGACCACCTTGTATGGTTGACCTAAATAAATCTCATTTAGTACATGATGAGATGGAAAATTACGAGGATATCTTGGTACATAACCTACCTACCGCACTCTATTTTGTATCATATCTCACTCGGAGATTAGAGTGACCTAGTGTTAGAGATGAGAGTGTAGGTCAAACACCTTGAGGTCTAAATAGATGAGGGTCGAGAAGAGGTCTTGATTGGGGTGTTCCTAGTAGAGGAGCTGATAGAGGTGACAATGGTGATGGAATGCTAGTGGGAGCAACATTTTTGAGACTTCTTTCTTCGTGGTGTTAAGTTTATAGGTATATTTGATATATTTTGATGTATACAACTCTTTTGAAGCCTTGATTTGATGTATAGTTGTTTATATACAGATATTTTGAGACTCTAGATGATGTATAGAGACATGATTATATATATATATATATATATATATATATATATATATATATATATATATATATATATGATGAATTTGATCCATGATTAAGGTGTTGGTTTTTATGTGATGTTATCTTATTATGACCGTATTTTATAGAATTTTAATGTATAATTATTTGATGAATGTTGATAATATATGGATGTTTAGATATATGTTGATGTGCGTAGGTAGATGATGGTGTTGTTATTTTAGGAATATTTTACTTTTAAATTGATCTAAAATATAAAAATGTGTTTTATTTCGTAGAATTATTTCTTTATACTAGATTTGATAAATATGATATGTGAATTAATATGGTCAAGGCATGTGCACTTTTGTTATTAATAAAAATGTTAACATATGACTAACAACTTGTAGTCACACATAAGATATTTGGATAAAATGGGAGATGATAAGTATACCCTCGTAGGACATGGGAATGGTTGACACATGTAGGTTGTGTGGGAGAATAGATTATCCTTTCAATGGTTTCATAGAGAGATGCCCGAACATTTTTATTTTATTTTGATGCAAAGTGATTGATGAGGAATGTTTTCTTTGATAGGAAAGTTGATCGATGCGGGAAGCTTTCATAGGATGACTTTTGAAATTTTACTTTTTGAAGGTGGATCTATGTGGGAAGCCTTTTTAGATGGGTATCCCTCCATCAAGGGAGTATTCTACAATTTTTAAATTTTATTTTTGATAGCCTTCCTTTGAGGGATCAATATATATTTTAATGTGTAGCTCTTTTTCAAAGGATTAGTCTACTTTTCTTTTGGGTAGTATGATTTTTATTTTTGATAGCTTTTCTCCAAGGGATAAATCTATTCATTTTGATAAGTTAAATCCATAGATATTTTTGACTTTGTTTTAGTTGAGGTAAATTCTAATAGACAATTGAGGAGGAGGAGGATATGTGTGCACATACTACACATGTGTACTATATGACACGTCTTCGGTTGATACATAAGGTGGATGGATTTAATGATTGTAGGGTTGTACTAATTAGGAAATTTTCCATGTGAAATATGTGATGAACGGATCTGTGGTGATCATCTTAAAGGTTTTGAGGATAGTAACAAAAATAATCACATACATTTAAATCATTACGATGATAAAATGGCTGGTTGGTGATGAAATAAGATCATCAATGTGATTATTGTCCTCATGTCAAAATGTTAACAAGAGAAAGACCGTAAGTGTAAGGAATTCATTGGTTCCTTTTTGGGTGTACCATCAAGGGAACATAAATGATAATCTCTTGACCCATAATTGTGCTCGATGACATATGGACCAATCTACTACTTGGAAAACTTCCCATGTTTACTCCTTTCAGATTAGTGACATTTTGATTTTTCCTTAAAATGAGATCAACTATGTTAAGGTAACATGTTTTTATATGTGCACTTTATGAGCTCTTGATAGACATGATGGTGTTCACAAGATGTTAAGCATTTTTCATGTTGTTATTCTAAGTGTTAGATCTGTCCTCTCGATAGTCCTCGTCGGGCATAAAGTATCTAAGGGATACAAGGAGTGATGTTATTTGAAATTAAAGGGGTGAAACCTCCTCAAATCCATACAATAGATAAAAGGGTGTAGATGTTATATGAGTATGGATGCTATTTTGATAAGCCGTGAGAGAAAATGATATTTATAGATGCAAATTTTGTTCCTTTTCGATGATTTCTATGAGGAATTTGTTAAGTGTTTTGTTAGAAGCTTCAGATTGACATGTTCATTTTTGGGGATAATATGGTGATGAGAAGGTTAGTTTGATCTCGAATGTGTCAAAAAAATTCTTAACATTTTTTTTCTTTGGAATTTCCATTATCAGTGACTAGATTATGAGCGATACCAAAGTGACATATGATATGTTGATAGATGAAATCAACAATTTTATTAGCTTTAGTAGATGTCAAGGGAATTGATTGTACCAATTTACTAAATTATTCAGTAGCTTTGATGATAGAATGATTTTCATGTAATGAACGAGGATTAATAGTGTCAATGAGGTCTAATACCCATTGTGAGAAAGGTCATAGGTCTTGAGAGGGTTGTAAGGCTTGACTAGGAATATGAGTGAGATTCAAATGTTGAAATTTTTCCCACTTCTAACATATACGTAACAATCTTGGTTGATAGTATACCAATAATAGTCCATTCAGAGTACACTCTTAGTGACAGATGTAATGTTAAAGTTTCCACCACATATACCTTCATGAACTTCTTAGATGGTTATTATCAAAATTTTCCCTTTCGCAAAATTGATAAAAATGACCTGCGTATATAGAGAAGCTAGAGGAGTTGATCCATCAAGTGAGCTTACATTTTGGTGTTGGTCCAAAAGGTTAAGCAGCCCGATCAAGTTGCTTTGAGATTTTAGGAAAAGAAGAATTCTGAAATTCAGGTTTCACACATCGGAGGTTGATATTTTCGAAGATGGGATAAGGTGGATTTCACGGAATCAGCAAGGATAAAAAATTTTGAAACTCGAAACTCGAAAGTCAAAAATTTCAAACTTTCGGGTTTCTGTGGTTTTAGAGTTCTCGGCCAAATTTGGAAAAAAAGGAAAAAGGGTTTGAAACCCAAAACTCACGAAAGTCCAAAATTTCATACTTTCGGAGTTTCAAGATTTCGGAACTCTTAGGCACAAATTTTCAAAATACGGCCCCAATTTGAAAACCTCAAGTCCGAAAGTCCAATATTTCATAATTTCAGGTTTTTGGTGTTTCGGAAGTCAGCGCAAGTTTTAGGGTCAACGCAGTGGCATTTTCAAACTTTAGAGGTTTAGGGTTTCAGACTTTGGAGTATTTGGCAGGAAAAATGGAAAAGTGACTAAAAGTGTTTGAAAACCTGAAGTCTGAAACTCAAAATTTTTGGACTTTCAGACTTCAGACTTTTGGGGTTTTGTAATTCAAGGTTTCAGAAGTTTGGAACCCCAAAACACAAAAATTACAATTCAAAGTCTGAAAGTCCAAATTTTCAGACTTTCGGAATTTTGGAGTTTCAAAACTCTCAGTCTGCTATTTTTACAAAATGACACCTTGACCTTCATATGGCCATAACTTTTGACTGGGAGCTCATATTGGAGACTAAGTTATTCAAAATTAAGAAATACAATTCGCCATTTTTATGGTCTTAGACTTCTCACCTACCAAAATAATGAAGTATGGGATTCCTTTCTTACCCAACAAGGAATAACACATGGAGGCATGGGTTTTGCAAAGTAGAACCTATCATTGTTGTAGGATAATTCAATGCATTTCTTGGGTGGTTGGAGTAGGATTTTGAAATTCTCTTATCTCCTTCTCTCATTCTTCCTATATATTGTAAGGAGGGGCATTTTTCTAAAGGTTGGACATTTTGGCTTTGCACCCTCCCTTCTTCTCTTGTCTATAAGTGGATTTGTGGAGTTCAAAACTTTTATTCAAACTGTAAATGCAAGTTTTTTCTCTTGGCCATTGTGATGCACCATATCAAATTTGTGGAGAAATAAAATAAGTCTGTGGATGATTTCAACCCTCTCTTATGTTCATTGCATCTTCTTGATCTCTCATTGTAATCTTGGTTATCTGTGCATGGTGGTTGTATTACATTTTTAATGGTTTGTGTTTAATTGCAAAGAAGGTGTTCAACATTCCTTTGGTGCATCTCCTTTTTAGTTTAGGTTTATTTTCTTGCATCTTCTTAAACTTGTCTCGTTGGCAAGTTAGACTAGCTTTTAAAGAAGGTCCTCTAAAATTTGAATGTGTACATCCGAACAAAGGAATAGGAACTAGACTTTATATGTAGAGCATTCCCGATTGCAAAGTCCCACACTTTGGGAAAAGCTCCATGTTATGTAATCACATTGAGAGTTTCAACACATCGAGTTGCATACATTCAAGGGTGTTGTGATTACACATTAACAATGGCCTTAGTTGATTCATGAGATTTAAAACATCTTTGAAATAAATCATCGAATCCACGTTAATAAAATACATTACCTACGATGGCATATCGGGTAGTGCCTTGAATAAAAGATAGTTTAGTGTTTCTAGATAGGTTGGGAGGAATTTTTATTCTAAAAGATATTCAAATGTCTAGTTATACCAGAGGTAAGTTAGATTGTTTTTTATAATGTTGGCATAGGGTAGTTAATTGTTGTGGGATGGTTGATCAATTTTATGAACAACAATGAATAGTTTAAATTTATCAAAGTTATTTTTAGATTGATAAGGGGATGAAGGATGATAGAGAAGCCATGGTTTGTGGGAATTTTCTAGAGGATCACGAAACAAATTTATGGTGTAATGATCAATGGATTTTACAAGAGTAATTCAACAATGGATTAGTATTTTTGTAGAATCTCATTTTTACATTGATAAATTCCTTTGATTTGGTTGATGACAAGTTGTGAATCTCCATAGATGTCTAAGATTTAAACACCAAGCATGACGGTGATTTGGAGACCCATGGCTAAATCTTCATAATTGCCCCTGTTATTATTACCTTTGAAATTAAGTTTAAATTATTTAGGGATATGATTCCCTTGGGGAGTATAAGGACAATAACGACACCTTCCCTTGCTGAAACTATGATCCATCAAAGAAAAGTGTTAATTTGATAGGGGCATATTCTTGATCGATTATCATGTTTATGGAATCATCAAGGTATTATTCATGAGGTGGTTAATTTTGGGGAAGAGGGGCACCAACGAGATGATTGGTGATAACTTGTGCCTTGATAGATTTTTTGGGATAAATTCAAGATCAAACTTGACCATAAGCATAAACCACCTAGTGATTTCATCACTATGATGTGGTTTGGAGTGTATGGTATTATGTCGGTTGAAGCTAGTAACAACGTAAGTATTTTGGTTCTACAGTTAATGGAGGAGATTGGAAGTTACGATGTACAAGGGAATTTTTTTTTTTTGGATTTAGTATAACTTGTTTCGTATTTATGGAGAGTGTGGCTTATATAGTAAACAACATACTCACGACCATGCACGTCCGATGAACATGCATAACACCTAAGGCATGATCACTAGATGATATGTAAACGTAGAATGACTCCCCTTCACATGGAGGTATGAACACATGTCACGATGAGAGGTATTATTTGAGGTCATCGAAGTCATTTCGTTATTTTTAATCCCATTTAAATTTTACATCCTTTTGAAAGAGATCCTAAAAAGGCTAAAAATATATGAAAGTTGTGAGATAAAGCAATGAATTGATTGAAGTTTACCCTAGAGGCTATGGAAGTTATTTTAGGTTTGATGAAGGAGCAATATAATTGATAGCTTTGATCTTAGCGGGGTCTCCTTGAATGTCCCAAATGGACATGATGAACCCTAAGATATTTCGGTGAGAAAACCAAACACACACTCGAGCGGGGTTGAGGTAAAGCAAATATTGAATAAGAACGATGAAGATGGCATCGAGGACAATGCAATTATCCCTACATTTTTCAAATTTCCCTAAGATGTTATCAATGTAGTATTCTAAGGTTTATTGTATAAGATCAAGAAAGATGAATGTTATAGAGCATTGATAAGTGGCACCAATTTTTTTAATTCGAAGGGAATCATCCATTAACACAATTTTCTCAAGGAGTAATGAAGGATGTTTTATGTTGATCATCGGTCGTCATAAGGATTTTATCATAGCTAGAGAAACCATCCATAAAGGAGAGAATTTTGTTACCGGCTATTAGATTGAAGAGTTGGCTAATTTTTGGAAGAGGGAAGTCATCTTTAGGACAAGTGAGATTGATATCTCAGAATTCAATACACATGCATAACTTTCCTGAGGCTTTGGTTATGGGTAAAAAGTAAGATACCTATTGTGGATAGTCAAAGGTTATGATGAAATTGACAAAAATCAGTCGTTGTAACTCTTATTTGATGAGAAGAGCTATGCGGTGGTATATTCTACATATTTTTTGTTTGATAAGTTTGGCTTTAGGATAAGTGATGATGTTGTGGATGTAGATGTTGGGATCGATACCTGGAATATACTATATGACCAAGAAAATCCTTGAATATATTTGGATAGGAAGTCAAGAAAGTATTTTAACTCATGTGGATTTAAATATGGACTCACTTTAACTGTGTGAGATTACTACGGAGTCCTTATATTAACATTGATAGTGGATTCATTGAGAAGTGTCGAGGTATTGATTGGTAACATTTACTAAAGGAAATGGTCCTCTGCTAATTGATGGGAGAGAATAACTTGATCAATCTTGGAATTGAAGAATATTAATGGTTGGTGAATCTTCTTCAATCATTACCGACTAGATGATATTAAAGGTTTGAGTCTTTGCATGATTAATTTGATAAGTTATTGGTCCTAATGTGATAGAATTGACTAAAAATAATTTAGGGATAATGGAAACGGTGTCATTAGTATCCAAAGTATCGTTGTGTGTACATGCGGAGGATGGTTCGAGCTCTATGATATATTTGGATGTGGTATGTGTGTAATATTCAGAGGTTTGTTTCTCATAACCTAACGCATGTTTTTCATGTGGTTTGAGGGAATATTTTATGAACAAATCATGCATACCATTTTCATAATTTCTAAATCCAAAGCATATCTAGGGACAACGATGGAGATGCATATGTGCAAAGACTTGGTTATATAAGAATTTAAAGTCTGAAATTAATGGTTTGACATGATGTTGATAAGTGGGATATGTAGAGGGAGGGTTAGGAACAAGAACATTGTTCAAATGATACATCATGTGGAAAGGTTTAAAAGGATTTGGATCTGCTGGAACCATAAACATCTTACCTTCATGTTCCTATTTGATACATCGATGGAGTGTTGATGGGATACAATGCATAACTTGTATCCATGGTCAGCCTAACAACATGTTATACTAGAACTCTCCTTCTACCAGATAGAAGAGTTCATGGAGGGGTTTAAAACTAACTTTTAGTCATAAGATAAATGTACCCAATTTGGGAGTGATGGTTTCGTTAAAATATGGGTGTACGACTTGTGTCCGATCGATGATGGTATTATGTAATTGTAGTTGGTTAAGGGAATGTAATGAGATGATTTATATACTAGCATTGTCATAAATCATGACACTTTTTATGAGGGTATCATTGATTTTGGTGGTGATAAAGAGTGGAATATTGTGGTCTTCTTGTTTTGATGAGTGTATTTTTAATTGTCAAAGTAGATAGTGATGGACGCTATAATGGTTACTAATAAATTTTCAAATTTTTTTGGATCATCGAGGGTATTTATATGGATTTAAGTGCTTTGATCATGTGTCATTCATGTGAAGGTGAGGTTTGCACCATCTCATAAAGGGACATCTTGACTAGAGCTTAGATAGGTTGTTTGATAACGATGTTTTATACTATAGTAATAACTTGTGTAGGAGCAAGATATAGGATGGAAACCTTATCTCGTAGAAAGAGGCATTAGAGCATATGAATCGGGGAGAGAGGAACATAAATTTTGGACTTGATTTGATCAGATATTTTGGGTTCATGTGTATGTGCCCGGTGGTGATATGCGGTGTGTTAATATTATGAGGAGGAGCTTTCTTAGAAGAATCCTTGTTTTCGGTGGTGGTCGTGGGTGTAGACGATGATTTTGGTGTGGTGATTACGGGTGTCTTGTGGGATGTTTTTATGTTTCAATATTTAGAGGAAGAAGGAATTTATTATTGAGGATGTTTATAGCGATATGGAGGTATTTGCAATCTTCTGGTGTGCGATGATAATCCCAAGAGGCTTCAAAGTTCTATAGATAATTCTTTAACCTTCAAGAGCTACATCACTTAAGAGGGCCTAATGTTATCATGGATTATTTAAGAATACCTTTAAGGATTAATTTATAATGTGCCTTCAAGGCGTGAGTTGAAGGAAGTGATGATTCTTATGATTGTACATGTGTTGAAGAGAACATTGTTATCCAAATTTTCCCCTTAGGAAAAATTTAACAAACATGAAATTGTACACCGAGAAAATGGGGTTGATTCAGTCATGGAAGCATGAATTTTGGGATCATCTGAATACGTTGAAGAAGGTAGAGAATTGCAGAGGAATTTAGGAGAATTAAGAAACTCGAAATTCCAGAGTTTGATATTTCGAAGGTAGAGGCATTTGGAGATGGGCTAGGGTCAAATTCGGGGTCTAGGTGGAAAGAAGCTCGAAATTCATAACTTGAATTCTAAAACCTAAAGTCTGAAATTCAGAATTTGGATTTTTAGATGTTTCGGTGAGCACGAGATAGGTGAACGGTGAAAAATCCCGACATTGAAGAAATCCAAATCCCCAAGTTTGAATTTTGGACTTCTGGCTTTTAGAGGTTTAAAGGTTTTAGTTGCACAAATGGGTAAACAAAACCCAAAACACAAACCTCGAAACCCTAAAAACACAAACCTCGAAACCGTGAAAACCAAAACCCAAAATCAAACTCTGAAACCCCAAAAACTTGAACCTCGAAACCCCGAAAACCCCGAAAATGCTTGAAATTCCGAAACCCTAATTTTGAATTCAAGACTTTGGAGTTTTAGAGGTTTTGTTTACTCAAGTATATGAATAGTAACTAGATCTTTGAAATGGAAATGTCTAAAGTTCTAAATTTTAGACTTCAAGGTTTAGAGTTTTAGAGGTTTCACACACCACCGAATGTACACTAACATCGTATCCAAAGTAAAAGTGCCTAAAATTCTGAAATTTTTTATTTCAAAGGCTGCGATGAATTTTGAATTAGAAGAAAAAGAGCCAACAACTTGTATTTAATGCAAAAGTATGGGACCCCATTCTTCAAATTTCCATAACTTTTAACTCGGGAGCTCAGATTTGCACAAGAAATGACTTTTGGAAAGCTCTCTGTGTCCTCTACAACAAATATAGTTTTCCATTTTAGAGGGTGTTTATAGATTTATCACCTACCAAAATATGATGTAAGGGATTCCTTTCTTCTCTAACAATGCATAATACATGGAGGTAATGGTTTTGTAGTCACGCCCATCATTGTTCCGGGAGATTTTAATGCATTCTAGGGTGGTTGGAGAAAGATTTCAAATTCTTCTCTCCCCTTATCTCATTCTTCCTAAATATTGTAAGGATGGGAATTGTTCTACTCATGGATAATTTTTCTTTTTGCCCTCTCTTCTTCTCTTGTCTATAAGGGAATTTTTGAGTTGAAACCTCCCATTCAAGATGTAATGTAATTTTTGCCTCTTGGCCATTGTAATGCATTGTATCAAATATTTGGAGTAAAAATATAAGTATGTGGATGAATTTAAACCCTCTCTTATGTTCATTAATTTCTTCTCATGTCTCATTGTGATCTTGGTTATCTGTCCATGATTATTGTATTACATGTTTAATGGTTTGTTGTTAATGGTTAGTGGATTGATCTCGTGATGTATTTTCATTCTTGTTAATCTTATTTTGGTGTCCATCTCCATGAAAAGAAGGTGTTTAGCATTCCTTTTTATGTATCACTTATGTTAGTTTAGGTTTAATTTCTTGCAATCTTTTTAACCATGTATCCTTTGCAAGTTAGAGAAGATTTTAAGATAGATCCTCTACAAGTTGGATGTGTGCATGAGAATAGAGGAATAGGAACCGGCCTTCATCTAGAGGGTTATCCCGATTACAAATTCCAACACTTTGGGATAAATCCATGTTTGAAAAATCACACTGAGACTACGTAAACCATTCACTTGAAAAGATTAGGGGTGCTATGATTTCTCCATCAAAAACACTTTTGGTGTAATTTATTTTGCCAATGGGTGTGTGATGAGAGATGGTTTTTGATTGTGTAATAGAGACTGGTAATTTGGATGATGGATGTGGCCCTACAATGGAAGGAAAATGACTTAGTTTTTATATTAAATGGTTGATATGCTGATGTGTTATGATTCTTGGCTTCTTAGATGAAAGAGTGTGTGGTCATGTGATAGGTTTTTAAAGGGTACATGGATATTCTTTGGATGACATGATCATCATACGAGGTCTTCACAATTTGTAGATAGGTTTCTTTATAGGGGTTTGTGAGTAATTTGTAGATGAGTTTAAAAATAAGAAGCAGATGTGGATTGGAGAATTATCTTTTAAATGGTGGTATCTAGAGATTTTTTGATTTAATTGTCGTTGTTTCCGTGGTGGGGCTATTCATGGATGGTTCGGAAGTGGATTTTTATGATGGGGGTATCAAATGTTATTAGTGACTGAGGCTTAACTATATTGATAATGTGGTGTGATTGAATAAGAGTATATTGTTTCTAACTAGTGGATGGGGAGTTATTTGGGAAGGTTTATTTGAAAACGCCTTAATTTTTATTTTGAGGTGCATTCGCGTTATCAAATTTTAAGTCACCTTTGTCAATTAAATCTTGAACGAAATTTTGAAAAGAATGACACCTTTCAATGTCATGGCCTTTGACCTTATGGTATTTAATATAGTCCTTATCTCTATTACAATAGGACTTTGTGACGGATGTATCAATGGGGTGGATGGGAGGAAGGGTTATCATGCTAGCAACTCAGATTTTGTCAAATATTGTACTATAAGATTCATCGATATGAGTGTATTTTTGTTGAGGATGAGATCATTTGAAGGTAGAAATGTCCTTGGGAGTGGTCTCAGTAGGAAAATTGCGTTGGATGGTGACTTGAATTTTCTTAACTAAAAGATGGTTTAGATGAAAAACTCAAGTTTTGGATTCTTCAACCTAAGTTTAACTCTACATTCTTTGAGAACGTGAAGATCAATTTTGTGAGCCTTAATGAATAATTCATAAAATGTCTGGAAAGATTAGATTTGTAATGTGGATGAGATGTGTTTGGCAAAGTAGAAAGAGAAGAACTCAATAATCTCATTATGAGGGTGAGAAAATGATAGTTGGTTAATAACGCCTCTCAAATGGGTGATGAAGTCTACAAAGGACTTGTCTTCCAATGCTTTGATTGCATATAGGTCACTGATAGTAATTTTACGTACGATATTGATTGAAAAATGTTCAAGGAAGATTTGAGAAATATGAGAGAATGAAAAAAATGAGTATTGAGGAATGTTGTTATTCTAATCCAAGGCAGGTCCAACTAAGGACTTAGGGAATTTCCTCAACGCGAGGTTTATGAGGTAACAACCATGTCGGAAGGCCCATATGTGTTGTTGAGGGTATTCTTTACTATAGAATTTGAGGAACTTAGGAAGTTCCTAGTGTGGAGGATAATATTTCTATTGTACAGATGGATGAATGGGTTTATTACATATTTTTCATAATAAAATGTGTTCTTAGGACCCGTAGAAATGACTTCAAGGATAAATATTATTTTCTTTAACTCCTACAAAGTGTCGATTGTGGTGGTTGTTGAGTGTTAGAGGATGAAAAAACAAGTTGATCGTATGAAAAATTATTTGTTTGTCGATATGAATGATATGGTAGAGATATGTTATGTTGAAGGGTAGTGTTCACGAGAATGTTATAAATGAGTTATGAAACTAAGGGATCCGAAGGGTGAATATAATAATATTGGAAGGGCATGGATGTGTTCATAAGAGGTTGTGATTGTTGAGGTATGTGTTGAAAAGGGGTGGATGTGTTGTTGAAAGACCGAGATGGTTGCAATATATGTTAGGAAGGAGTACAAGAATGAATAAGTACTTGAGGTTGCTAAGGTATGTGATGGATGAGAGGCTAGGAAGGTTGAGGTATGTGTTGGAAAGGAAAGGAAGTATGAATGAAAGGTTGAGATTGTTGAGGTATGTATTGAGAGGAAGTAGGGATGGTGGATGATTGTTGTGAGGAGGGGTGAACAGTAGAAATAGAACTTGTATTGATAGGTGGTATCGATGTCGGAATAGACATAACTATGCTTTGGACAACTAATGTGGGTTGTGGGAAGGGGATAAGCTGATATATATTTAATGGGATGTGTTTTGAACTTATAAGGGACATCTAAATGGTAGAAGAGACTAGGGGACTTGACAAGGATGGGGATAAATTGATATTGTTTTTACATGATGTATAGTCGGATGAGAAATCTACTAATGATGTTGGTTGTTAATTATTCGTATCTTGTGAGGAGACCAAATTAAGGAGAGAAAACAATATTATATGTTTATGAGTTATGGGCAATGGAGTATGGATTTAATTGTTTGATGACCAGCTCATGGTTAGGATCCACAAGCTGAGAGAAGTCATATGAAGTGTTGGATATAGGGGGCTTGGTGTATGTGTGAAAGGTTGAAGATGAACACATTGAGCATCAAAATATGTATTGAGAGAAATACGGTTTGAATGTACGATCTTATAAAATACTAGATCCCCACTGTTAAAGAAATAGGGATTAGGTGGATCAAATATTTTAAATGAGGAAGATTGATTTCTAGGAGAATGTGGAGGGTATTTACCATTTGGGTAAGGTGATAGCGATGCTTGGTGACGATTAGTTAAATGTGCGGTGTTGTCAATTCGGGTTTTGAAATCTTTGACTAACTCATTGGAAGTTTTCTATCAAATTTTTAGATTTTTTGAGACACGATTTTTGTCTAGTAACCACCATGAAAATAAACAATCACCTAAAATGGATAATAAATCTAGATTATGGATTACAAAAAAGAGACAAAGAACTTAGAATTTTGTTTAGTTATCTTGATTATTTAAAAGAAAGGTGAAATGTGAAAAATGAGTAATAGGTTCATAAGAAATGGAAATCTATGAATGGTTTTAGGTGTTGTTAAAGGTATGATTCCTCGATATACCCAAATGTACGCAAGGCCCGGATCTATGTTGAGTTTGGTATATGGATTAGTATTGGGGCCTACCCTTTTGTAGTGCCCACTCCCCTTCAAAAATCCTTTGATTTTGATTATGTTGACTATAGACATGGATGTTATTATATCAATTTGGTTTAGCACGATGTTAAATGAAAGAGATATTATGAATATTGATGGATTTTGTCTCTTAGTATGATTTGTGTGGATTCTTAGAGACGTAGAGATACCTTTTATATTAATGATTATGATGTGTTGTTATAATATATATTTACTAATATTCGAATTATCATGATTATTCCAGTGGGAGGAGTACTTGTACTTGGTTGAGTTTGCATAAAACAAGAACCTCCAGAGTTTTATTGGGATGGCACCTTTTTAGACACTTTATGGAAGAGATTGTAAGACACCAATGAGTTGGGACAAATTGGAGGATAGAGTATCTCTTGGGCTATATTTTTTTCCAAGACATGGAGACGTAGGTTGTTTTGATCATGAGCGAGAGGTTGTAGGAGGAGCATGACATGTAGAAGAAGTATGTAGATTAGAAGAGAGTTGACCATAGTTATGAGGTGGGAATGAAGGTGTTCCTCTATGTGTGAGACCTGATAAGATTCCTATATGTTACGAAAAATGCCTCTAAGTTATCTCCTAGATTCGTGGGTCCATTCAAGATCCTGGAGTGGATCAATCCCTTAGCTTATCATCTAACATTACCACCTAGATTGTGTCATGTGCAAGATATGTTCCATTTATCTCTCCTTTGGAAATATATCCCAAATCCTTCTTGTGTATTGGATTGGTGCGCATTGCAGTGCGGAAGTAAGGGAATATGATGGTGGAGCCTATCCATATTTTAGAGCGTAGGACCCTGGGCCTTTGAGGCCAAGAGATTGATCAGGTGCAAGTCTAGTGGGATAGGTATGATGAGATTTCTGCTACATGGGAGGAAGATACATTATTACAAGCCAAGTTTCCACACCTATTTCAGGTGACTTCTAGTAGGAATTCGAGTCTAATTATATTTTGATTTCAATTATTGTTGACTATAGACATGGATATTATCATATCAATTTTGGTTTAGCATGATGTTAGATGATAGATATATTCTGACTATTGATGGATTGTGATTCATAGTATGATTTGTGTGGATTCTTAGAGACATAGAGAGACATTTTATATTGATGATGATGATGTGTTGTTAGCATATATATTTACTGACATTTAGAATTCTCATCATGTTGACTATGATTTAGTGTTTGAACTAATCTCGTGATCTCATTGATATCGATGAAATGGTAGAATTGAGATGTTGTTGAAATTATAGACAAATGATAGCATTGTTTAGTTTAGATGATGATTTAGTTATATGAGGATGTTTATTGATGGATGTGTGTATATTTTATCTTTGATGTATTTGATGTGGCCACAAGGCTAAAGGAGGTATTGTGTGATTTTACAGGTAATTGTATCACAACAAACAAAAGGGGGTTAGGAGACCAACCATAACAGAATACTAGATGGATATAATAACGAAACCATGACAACTTGTGTAATGTGTTATTTTTGTTATTAGATTGTTAGGGGGTCCCCATGGGGGATGACCTCCAAATGTGACCATGGGCTATGTGTAATTATTTCCCTTTTCTTTTATTTATTGTGGAGTATGTGATTTATTTTGTGATGTAATTCATTTAATCATTGTTTATTAATGTGCCTTAATTAAGTGAATTAATCATGTTTATTAAGTTAATTGGGGATGTGACAAAAGGGGACATTTATTAGAGTAGTTGGTCCTTTGAGTCTTGTGATTTAAGTTGAGTGTATTTGATTTTGAGTGTTGAGTACTCTACCTTTCTTGGGAAATTCAGATTTGGGCTTAGGGGCCATTTTTGGAGGTTTTCGGGACAAGTTAACCTTGTTCCACACCTCTTAATTTTGTATGACAACTATACCTATGGGTCATGGGGGTGAAATATACCCCATTATGTGTTTTGTAAGGAAAAAGGTGACTATTATCCAATTTTTCCCCTCGGGAAAAATTGATCAAGCATGTCCTTGCACATAAGAAATGGAGAGGTTATTTTAGTTGGGCAAGCTCGCACTCGATTTAAAAATTCATGTTGCGAGACATAAGATTCCAAAGGCAATGCACAATTGGCAGAGGAGTGGAGAAGTGAAAGTCAAAGAAGATTGAGGCAAAAATTCAAAAATTTGAACTTCAAAATTTTAGCATTTTAGAAAAAACAAGGCAAAAATAGGAAGGAAATGTCCAAAACCCGAAATCGAAAGTCCAAAATTTGAGACTTTGATTTCGTGGTTTTGGAACTCTAAGATGAAAATTTGAAAAATTGACCCAAAATGTCTGAAATGCCGAAGTATTGAGCCCCAAAACATGAAAATTGCATAAAATGTTTAGAATTTTGAATTTTGAAAGTCGAAATTTAAGACTCTCGAGACTTTCGGTGTTTCGAGACTTTTTGAAATCTCTTGACGTCTACTAATTTTTGGATATCTTTAAATTAGTGAGACTAAGTGAGTCAAAATGAAAAATATAGCTCAAATTTTTTTGAGGCATCCCAGTTTCTCACCTATCACCATTAATGAGGTATGGGCTTCCTTTCTTGCCCAACAAGGAACAACACATGGAGGCATGGGATTTGTCATGGCTTCCATCACTATCGCAAGAGAATTCAGTGAATTTTAGAAGTAGCTGAGGATGGATTTCAGGTTTCTTCTCATCTCCTTCTCTCATTCTTGTTATATATTGTAAGGAGGAAAACTTTTCAAAATGTTAGAAATTTTTACTTTACACCCTCCCTTCTTCCCTTGTCTACAAGTAATTTTGTGGAGTAAATACCTCCGAATCAAGTTGTAATGCAATTTTTGCCTAAATCTACTATAATGCACTTCTCTCGATTTTGGAGCAATAAGATAAGCTTTTGGAAGATTTCAACCCTCTCTTGTGTTCATTGCATCCGCTCGATCTCTCATTGCAGTTTGGTTATCGTGCATGGTGGTTATGTTATAGTTTTAATGGTTTGTGCTTAATTGTAAAGCAGGTGTTCAACATTCCTTTGGTGCATCACACTTATTAGTTTAGGTTTTATTTCTTGCATATCCTTAACCCTGTCTCCTTGGCAAGTTAGACTAGGTTTTAGAGTAGATCCTCTGTAATTGTATGTGTGTGTCCGAACAAAGGAATAGGAACCATCCTTCATCTGGAGATTTTTCCAATCGCAAGGTCCCACACTTTGGGAAAATTTCCACGTTATCCAATCAAATTGAGAGTCTCAACCCATCAAGTTATAGACATTCGGGCATCTTGTGATTACGCATCAACAATGAAATTTATTGCACTTTTATTAAATGATTTTTAGATTATGTCATTAAGGGGTGTGGGTTTTTGTTAGATGTGTAAGAGGGTTGTCATTTCTCTTAGCCACCAATTTATTATGCCTTGGAGTTGAGGTTTGACTTGTGATGTGGAGATGAGGATAAGTGATGTGGCATCATACATGGAGCCACCTCATGCTCCTCTTCTCTTTTTCTATCTATGTAAGTTTATTTGTTTGTTTGGGGGTTACTTCATTTTATTGTGCACTTGTATTTTTGGGAGTTAGAGAGTTTTGGAGTGCTTTTTGAAGTCTTGGAGATTGTTGGAGTTGGATAGATGTTGAAGGATCTTGGTGTGTGATTCTATGAGAAATTTCTTACTATAGAAATGTAGGAACTACACCATTGTTTTACTTGTTTGTTTTATATGTCCTGTATTGCATGTAAGTGAGTGGGTTTGTGTGCTTGTTGGGATCTTGGGTAGAATGCCTAAGTATGGTGTAGGATAAGGATATGGGGATTTTCTATTGTAGGGAGGCATAAGAGTTTTGTTTCATTTTTGGGAGGGAGTTGGGTTAGGTGCCCCACCTTTGATATGAAAATGCTTTCTTTTCTTAGTTCATTCTTTTAAGGGAAACATAAGAGATTTTAGGGAGGCATAAGTGGATATTGAGGAAGGTATAAGAGTTTTGTAGGCATTTTGGGTTTTGTTTTAGAGGGTTTTAAGGTGGGAACCTAATCCCACTAGGAGGCATAAGTGATCTCCTCATAGTTCCTTGCTCCATTAAATTTGAGTTTTCAAGCCTTGTGTATTTTTTAAAGTTGCATTCTTGTGATTGTTATCTTGTGATTGAATGTGTGTTAAATGGTTGTGAAAATGTGTATTGTGATGTGGAAGCATTGTGTTAGTTTCCATGGGTTGTCTCCATTTCTTATTGCACTTTGGTTGGGGCTCGGGGGCCAATGAGGAGGATAACTTCTTCTCCTCATTGGATTATTGGTTGGGTAGAGAGTGTTACCTACTCCCCCTTTTTTTTGTGATTGAAGTGAATAATATGGTGGAGATGTTGTTGAATATTTGGGACTTGGAGCATTTTAGAAGTCAAAAAGGAAATCCTTTATTGTAAAAACCTTTCATGTAGTTCCCACTTAAGGTGGAAGGCTAGTAATCTTGCATTTTAAATAAAATTTTATTTTATATTTTATTTATCAAGTTGTAATGTATTGTTTGAAAGAAATATTTTTCATTGTAAGAAAATGAGCTATGCTCAAAAGAAAAGGAAATTTCATTGTTACTTTTAGGAGTTTGTATCATTGTAAGAATGAAGGGAAAACTTGGAAGTTGAAAATCATTTAAAATCTTTTCTTAGCAAATCTGAAATGTAATATAGTTTCTTGTGTTTTCTTTGAATAAATAGTTGTGGTTGTAATGGAACTTAGAGTTTTCATTAATGTATTCTTAGCAAATCTTTAATGTAATATAGTTTCTTGTGTTTTCTTTAAATAAATAGTTGTGGTTGTAATGGAAGAATGCACTAAGTTATAGTGAATTACCTTGTTGAAGGAATTACATTCTTGTTGTGGAAAAGAAAGCAATGATACTTAGAAATAGATGGAATTTCATTTCTTCATTTGAGCTTGAAAGAAATTTTATTGGAAAATTATTCTTGTAGTTGTTTTCTGTATATTATTGAAATAGAAAATCTATGTAATTAGTGATTTAAGTCATGGAATGAATAAATGTTGTTAACCTCTCAACTAGTGACTTTAGGAATATAAATTTAAGCTAAGGTTAAACTATAAACCACCCTAGTAAATTTTGTTTTTGGAAAAAATGATGAATTGATGGTTATTTTTTTGAAGAATATGATCTGCTACCCTATGTAGAGCGGCGGTTACGAATCGTCACTCGGGTAGGGCGGAGGTACAAGGATTGCCAACCTACTCGGGGTGGTGATTTCATCACCGATGTGCAAATTTGAACTTGATTTAATTAAAATATGAGCCTATAAAATGTAAAAAGGAAACTACCAGAAAACTATATGGGAACAAACTCATTGTTTAAGTATGTAAATCCTTGAATGGGAATTTAAATGTATTAAATCTCATAGATTAAATGGAAGTAGGGTTTTTCCCAAATAAAGAACTCAAGAATGGAAATAACTAAATAACTACTCCATATTTAGGGTAGAATCTCTACAATCAACAAATAGAAGACATTGCTATAACAAATCCATAAACTAAACTAAACTAAGGTAGATCCAAATGAATCCTTCCATAGATTCCCTCCTTTATTTCATGGCTTCCACTCCTCCAACCTACAAGTGCAATAAAAGAGAAGAGACCAAATGAGGAGGCTAGGTGAAGGGAAAAAAATTAAATAAAATTTCTTAAAGATCTAGTTATGGTTAGGTTGGACTTCTAGGATCTAGTGGCTAAAATTGATTTCATCCAAGGGTTAAGAATCAACCCTACAATTGTTATATGAGAATATATATTATGGACTGTTAAATAATTTAAGTGAATCTAAATATGGGTGAATGATCGACTTAGTACCCTAGTATGTTAAGTTTTTATGTAACTCTACTAGTATGTTTTAGTAAATGATTCAATGGACATTAAGCTAATAATTTAAGGAGGATAAGGTAACTAAGGATAAGGGTTTAATAAATGTGGGTTTGAATGTTTATTTGAGAGGGGGAAACTATTTAACCAAGTAAAAGAATTAATGGACACTTTTCTAGTGGATTGTAATTGTATTGACCTTAGAAATGGGTTAAGAATATTTAATTATTAATCTAGACCTGTTCCATTCAATTTAATGTAGAAAATTGCTAGTAAGAGTTAATTAAACGTATTATAGGGTTGACACCCTTGCAATCTTTTAAAACAAAAAAAAATCTGCAACTTTCTAGATAATTATTAAGGTTTGATGTGGTTTGGAACATAAAAATTGTAGGTGTTACACCCCTCACTTCACAGTCTCACAATGATAAGAGAGCCAAATACTAAGCCAAACAAAATATATTAGATAAATGGATAAATGAGATTCTTGGCAAAGGACAATTCTAGGAATCCAAAGAGACTCCCTCTAAGGATGCCATCCCATTTTGATACTGATTAAGAAGATTGACAATAATGATAAAGATATGTAAATGAAAAAATATATGAATAATGGATAAGAAGATTTAGAACTCAATATTGAAGGGTAATTCCAGTGTAACTTTAAATGTTTCATAGGTGAGAGTGGATGTTATTTTGATGGATTTGATGTAATCGTACCAAAATTTGTATATTTCTTGTTGGATCTTGTGGAGGTACTCAACTTGGTCTTTAATGTCTTCAATGTCAATGCAAAATTGAATTGTACACAATGTAAGTTTGTGAAGGATGTTGTATTTTTCCCATAAGAAGGGTTCCTGAACTATTGGAAGGACATAGATGTTTGTAATAGGATGTGATGACAAGGTACTTTCATCTAAAGTGAAACCATGCTTGAAAGATATAAATTAAATAAAAAATTATTAATAAAAATTGATACAAATCTATAATTAATCAAGATAAGTTGAAAATTAGGGACCACAACTAATTCGAGAGGATCTCGGGAGACCATACAAAATGATTGGTGATTTTGGGGAATTGTGGGTGATTCATGCAATTGTTGGCGATTACTGTGAAACCAATTTATTTTCTAAAAACTATGACTTGATCTAAAACGGGAGTTAAATTGATTTTTTTCTTTATGTTTTATAGAACAAGAACAATAAACTAATGATAAAGGAATACCTTTTAGTTTTTAAATATGTTGGGTAACGTCTCTGTAGAAGTTGGAGAAAGTGGTGGCACTAATTGTTGAGCTCAAGACACAACATTTGATGTGTGAGGACTTCTTGAATATATTCTTGCAATTGTAGATGGTGTTAATTGTTTTGAGGGTCTCCGAATGATAGGGATTTGTTGTTTAAGGAAAAAGGAATGTAAAAATGTGTACAAGGTTTCGAATATCCCGAGATAATAGTGAAGGTTTTATTTATAATCGGCTATGATTCGTTACAATGACCTAAGCAATGTAAGAATTTAAGGAAATTGTTTTAGAAGTGGTTAAAACCACTTCCTAAATAGGATTTCAGGTATATTGGTGAGGGAATTTTTTTTTAAAGAGGTTACACAAGTTTTGGAGGTTAGGAAGTTGTGGTAAATTGAGTAAAAGATGATTTTGAAATGGCTAAGTGGTTTTAAAGGGTGGGAGATAATTTGGGATGGTTAAATAGTAATTTATGATGGCGTAAAAATTGGTTTTACGAGATGAGGGTAGTTGACTTATCAGTATATGTATTGATAATGATACATTTTATATTAAATAATGTTTGTATAGAGGGAAACAGTAGGTAATGAAAACTTTGTGTCTATAGTATGGCCTACCACCGAAATAGTCCTTGGACGTGCTACCGATACCTAATTTAATTTTCTTAGACCTTTCTAGAACAAATGCTTCTGTGTTTTTCGTCCATTACATTCTTGTTAATACAAGTTCACAATCAAAGTTAGATATAAAGACAAGTAATTATATTATTAATATATTTAAGACTTAAAAAATGGTATTTGAGATAAACACCTCATCATGTAGTAGTGATTTTATTATTTTTTATTTTTAGTTTGTTGACTTTAGATAATTTTTTATCAATAGTACTTATGTTCGAAAAGGTTTATCATGTTTATTGGTTCAAAAACATGGGCGTATCCCATGCTTTCTCTTTCAAAAGTTTCACCAAATTAATATTTTGCACTTTTGTTAATATAAAAAAGAAAGGAGAAGGTCATGTAAATCAAATGAACAATGTGTCCATAATGTATAATAATTAAACAATACCAAGTCCTCCTTCCTCGTGCAACTTCATCTTCTCAATTCTAGACCTTCATTTTCTACAAGAATTTTAGTAGACTAGCTAATAGTAGAGAAATTTTTGCAACATTGCTTGCATGGTTAACATTTATTGTACATTGGTTTTTTTTTTCGACATGTTATTTTACATGGTTATAATTCAAATTTTGCAATGTTTTCTATTGAAAGTTTTCCTCAATCAAAATATTGATAGACGTTTTTAATCCCTTAATATACCTTGTCGATGGCATTTCCATGGTTATTCCTCTCGTAAAGCTTTTTCTCAAGACTAATTATTGCTATAGTTTGTTTTACGTTTTTTTTGTTAGTACTCTTGAATGAATTAATATTTATGCCATTTCTTGGGGTGGTGAAAATGTCTACATTTATTTTTAATTTTTAAATATTCCTTTATTTTTATTATCTGTTAGGAGTTAATATCTCTCCTATGTTACCACATATTTGACGTATATTATATTAAAAAAATTATATATTTCAAATTTTCAGATACCTTTTCAATATGTTTTAAAAAAATTCTTAACATACCATACTTTTTTATGTTAAAAGTCCTCTCTTATTTCATTGTGTTTATTTTTTTGATGAAAAAGGATCTTATATTATATTAAATGCAACATGATACAATAAATATTTTCAACAAAAAGCGGGCTGTATGAGAGCACGCCCCAACAATAACAACAAACTAGGTTGAGCCTTGGAGAACAACGAAACACTACACGAAAGTGTAGACAACCATCAAAAAATGGAAATAGCCGAGATCAAGCCTCCACCGCAAACCTTCCCCTATGGGAGGGTCTTGATCATCGGGCTAGCCGCTACTACGGAGATCCTTTCTCTACACACAAAAATAAGAAAGTCATTTCTCGACACTTTTCTTAAAAATAAATAGTTTCCGTCACCTACACAAAAATGTTGAAGTCTTTCAATATTATTATTATCTTTGTAAGTGAGAATATACAAGATAAAATACTTCATATGATCCAGACGTTGTGTGGTTATGGAATTCAACGACTATATTAGTCTCATATAGAATGACGAGTCACCAAACTTTATACTTGTAACTTTCCTACAACAAGCACAAATAATTTAATTTAAAATAATATAAGTTTTAACCATCCACAATATAATAAATGAGCTTGCAAAAAAATCGTTATCATTCATTGTGTTGAATTATATGAGCTTATTTTTAGAACTTAGTGCAGAAAAGTGTTCTGTTAAAAGCAGCTGCCAGGAAGAAATAGAGCCGCCTGAAAGTTGTGGCTGCCAAAGTAATTTCCCATATTTCTACTCACACTTTCATATCTTTATCTGGTATATAGTGTTCACTCTTGAGGAGATAAGCGTCTAGAAACCCAAAAGCAGCAAGGTCCCGTTATAAACGCCGCATCAACAGTCAATCTCTGCTGTCAGCGCGTCTGCTATGGAAACTCCCATTATAAAATATATTAATTATAATAAAAATAAAGAATTCAGCTACCAAGTCTGCCAAACACTGGTATTCAACAAATTATTTTTAAAGTATAGGTAATCTTGATTCTTCACTTTGTTTTTTTGCACGAGCTTCCCCAACGTCATCCCGTTCAACAAGTTGGGTCATGTTGCGGTCAATTAATTATTTCTTTTATTTCTCGAGATTGCTATATTTTTGGGGATGATATTACAACAGTAACATTTTGAATCGAATACTGTGTTTAGTTTTAAAATAGAGTAAACTAACGTAGCATTCACGTGGGCCTTTAATCATATCGTTATTGGAGCTCTGAAATTCAAGGCTATGCAGTGAATCTATGTCAGATATAGTTATAATGTTGCTCAAGATTGCAAATTCAAAGCTTGGAGTATTGTAACGTGCAAATTGGATATAATGATTATGACAATTAATCATCTTATAACATTTTTTTGAAAGGTATTTGGTTGAGAATAAATTTTATGTTTTAATATTTGTTTTATATGAATGATTAATTAGTTTGGGGTTATTGTATTTGTGTGTTTATTGAATATTGGGTTTAAATTCGTATATTTATATTATATAAATGTATGTAAAATATGTCGAGATGTAAATTTCTCAAAGCGTATATTCCACTTATGTCACACATTTAAAATAGGCACGTCGTTAATTTAAAATAGGCGCATTGTAATGATACCTCTCGGCATATTTTACATAGATTTATATAATATAGCAATGCTAGTAGCATTCGCAGAGTTGCACTATACATAAAATGGTAACAAAAATAAAGTCAGGAAAAGAAGGTGGGCATTTAGTTCATGCATGAATGACCTCGATGAGAACCTCTCCAGTTGGTGACTTGAGACTCATATTATTAATAATATGGATCCCCTCCCATGTAGTTCATTGGTGAAACCAATGATTCTTTCTATATAAGATTGAGAACCCAAGAGAGCGTTCGACCCCATATATATTTAATATTTCCTTGAGTCATAAGAATTCCTAATGAATTTGATTGAAGTACTTTAAAGTATATTTTATACAAACCAAAATAAACAATATCCAAGATAATATATTGAAATTTTCATCGAAAGACAAACATTTAATACTATTTTTGTATCTTCATTTGGATAAAAATGTCATCGACATCAACTAAAATGAGAAAATGTTAACAATTAATCCTTTTAGACTTAAATATGTTACAAGGACAACATAAGCATTTAGAGAGGGAATCAACCTGTCTTAAGAGAATAAGTATGGGTAATAAAACTTCTAGGTCTATAATACACAAAGTTCTTATGGATTTTACTAGTAACCATATTATCATCTTAAAAAATAAAGTATTAATTCATATGAATCAAAATGTAAAATGTACAACACATCAAATAAAAAAATTATATAATGAAATGTGAGTTACACAGGGACATTATTTATATTCCAAGGATTTTAGCCTTCTTTCATTTACCTTATGTTTAGAAAGTACTTTTATCTTCGTTATCTTTTCATAGTTGTCATATTAAATGGAAGAAATTTTCTAAGACTTTGCAAAGAGATTACTTGAGAGTTAGCCACAAATGTTAACCTCATTGTTTCCATTTGTTCAATATCAACTATATCCTTAGAAAGAGTCAATATATTCGATTTATATATTATCAATGCTCATGCCAACCATAAGGGTAATTGATGTTCGTGTCCACATTGTATTGGTGTAATTGGGACGAAAGTGTGTGTACTTCTATCTTCAAATGGTATCCTGAAGCAATTATCAAATTCAACCATTACATATGTTGGTAGTTTTGGTGGGGCACTACAAGGTGTGTATATTATGTTTCGAATATATCCTAGAGATCCATTTACAATACATGCTTTTATCCAAAGATTGGATATTAACATAACCACTACGTCATTAGAAATTAATAATTCGACATCAAGTTCATCATTCGGACCTCCCTGTCATTGTGTTGGTGGTACGTGTTGTAGTTCTGTAACGCTACATGGAACAAGTGTATGTAATGAATGAATTTTTTGTTTTTGTGTTTATTCACGTTACTCTTTTTCACGACCAAGTGAATCTTATTATCAAATTCTTACTTGCTAGATTTGTCTAATGCATTATTTATTCATTTATTCCACTCATTAATAACATCCGATCGTCCAATTTTGGATTCACATCTCTAAGATTAGTGATAATTTGTCAAAAATGTTTTTGATCTTCACTATCTCCTTCTTATCTAAATCCCTTATCCACTATAACAAACATTGTGAATTCTTACCAAAATAGATTTTCATGTCTATAACTATCATATGGTTGTTTATCGGTAACATCACGAATTTTCCTAAATATTCTACTAAAATCATAGAAACAACACCAAAACTAATGTCTTCCTTTTCAAGGAATGTTAGACGAAGTTAGGAGATTATGTTTTTAGAAAAAAATGTCTAATGAAGCTTGTTTCATCAATCAATATATGTTTTATGTGGCAAATATATTGTTGGAGTTTTTTAAGTATTAATCCTTTTAATTGTGCAAATCTGTAATAGGTATTTAATGATATGAATGGATCATTTTAGGATCCAATATTAAATGTTCCAACTCTGTTGGTGTAAGTCATGTAAGAGGAGGATATTATGGGAATTATGCAACTAAAATTTCTTGATGAATTGAGCGAATTGCATACGATTTTCCAGTTCCTATTGTTCCTTGAACTATCATGAGTAATGACAAGTTATTATAAAATTAAATAAAATGTTTCACAAAGTATTATATCAAGTGCATGATTTTATGCAACCCAAGGTCTCATAAATGAAATTTACAAATAATTCATCATCTATAACTAACCCATTATCTTTCATGTTTCTTATAAATTTAATTACTTTACCTATGTATTCTACACTTCAATATCAATCATTCCATAGTATTTTTCTGTCATTTTATCTTCTTCACAACATATCTATTTAAGTCACTTGCACAATTTGACCATAAAAAAACCTTGATATGATTTCCCATTCATTTTCTGTTGTATTTTTTCAATATGTTGGTGAAATTTGTCATTAGAATCTACAATAATAACAAAATATTCTATAAAAGTCTTCTTAGCGACATGCGATGGATTATAATTGAAAGAATCCCAATTTGAATTTATTAAGTCAGAATTAAGTCCAATGTATCTCTCTATATATCACAAAATGGCTTCAAAAGCAACAACTCGAAAAAAAAAACCCATTAATGTGATTCACGCGAAGGGATGGAGGAAAACATTGGGAACACTCTCCCAATATCTTCCAAATTTCTAACCTCCCATTTGATATCTCATTTTATCCTTGGATTATATGTCAAAGATCTAACGACGTCAATAAGTGATACACTTTCCATAGAAAATGGCATATTCTTGTGCTCATCTATAATAGTGTTTACATGTTGTTCATGGACAACTTCATCGGTTGTAATTACTCATTTAACCACCTCACGTGAAACATCAAAATTGAAAAATGCTCTACTTTTATCTAAAAATAGAAGCTCGAGAAATATATGACATGTTTATTGTGCCCCAATGTCACTTTGAGCAATTGTTCCAACTAGAACTCTCCTATATTCTATTTCTTCCATTTCATCTAGGTTTTCAATGTTTACAATCTGCATCAACATTTGATTATAAGTTTCAGAACTCTTCTCCACTTTTGCTCATAATTTATAATGTACTTAATTACAACATACTCAAAAATGATAGATTGTCAATCTATATTTTCTCTCCATAATTGTAATATCTTTAGAGTGTTTTTATTTACTTTATCATCATTTCTCACAAGTTTAACCTTTTTATCTCCTATCTACAAGTCTTTTTATAACTTTGATCCCTCAACATATATTGGCCACGGTACATTATACCGATGATTTAATAAAAATAGAATTGAATCCTATTGTAGAGTAATGCTAATATATTGTAAGACATGTGCAAATAAGCATGTATCATCCGAAACCCTAAGCAAGAAGGGGGATAAAGATACTTTGTTGACATCTATGCAATCTAGTAGTGATATGGGCAAGGTAAAGTACTGAAAAGACTAAATATTTTGGTTAATGTGAACCTTACTAATTTTGGTACTCGTGAAAATTGCAAGACAGGGGCGCATGCTACAAGAAAGAGAAACTTAGCCACTAGTGACTCGATTTCGTGTATAATTGATTGTTAAAATACTCAAGATATGGTTAATTTTGTGTCACAATTTTGTCACATTCATTCACTTTCTATCACTTGATATTCACTCCTTGATTTTGAAGGTACTTATAACCTGTAATAAATAAGTTTTCTTGTCCATAACCACAATACACGTAAAACCTAAAAAGGAAAACATAGAATGGGGAATTGAATTGACACGGACAATCACCCGACGTAGCGAACTTACATCTAAGAACTGGACTACATCTTCGACTCCATCTAGATCTTGTGTGTGTGTAGAAATGATAGCCAAAGATTACCCTATACAAGTTACACTTGATAACGACATAAATATGCTCAATGATGAAAATGTTTGGATGTAATAGAATAAAATTCCCCTACCTATATTTTGTATGCAACGCATTTCCCGAGTGCGTGCTAGGTTGATTCCTTTGAATTGATTTTGTTCCTTTAAATACAAGAATATGTGATAATAATAAGAGAGCATGTTCCCTGGTATTGAAAAAAATTACTATGTATTTATATGATTCCCTTGTTTTCATTTTTTAATTAAAACCTCAAACGCTGACCCATAAGTGAAAAAGATGATAAAAGATTAAAGACACCATGTTGATGCAGAATCATAGCACCCTTTAATATCTGCAACTCGATGGGTTGAGACTCTCAGTGTGATTGCATAACATGGGTACTATCTCCAAGTTGTGGGACTTGCTACTTGAGATAGACCTCCAGAGAATTTTTGTTCTTATTCCTAATCCTAATGCTAAACTACTTCTAAGGAAGGAAATGTGACTATCTACTCCTAATATAACAATGCCAAGGAGAAAGGGAGAAAGAAGGCATGAAAATAAAGAAATCGTACACTACAAAGGTTATAACACCAAGAAAAGGGGGTTGGTAATGACAAATCCAACAACCTAAAATGGAGAGAGGTGAGCAATGGAGAAGATGGACAAGATGCGTCACATGAGACCAAATATAAAATTTATAGAGAACACCACTTTGAACACATTAAACATAGCTCTCCAAACCTACAATAGACAATTTAAATATGCAGAGTATACCCTACAACTATGAGAGTTATAAGAAACAATAAAATAAGCAAGGATGGAAAAATGTAACACAAAGCATATTTTATTACTCCATGAGTTCACACAAGACATCATCAGTTGGAAAGAGGCAATAAAATTCCATTACAGAGCAAAGAGAGGAGGCTTAAACTCCACATTTGACCCTAAGGAAGAAAGAAAGAGGGGGAAAGAGAGAAAAAATGACCAACTTCTAAAAAAATTCCCCTCCTTACAATATATAGGAATAATGACAGACAAAGGAGAGGGAGAATTCAGATTTCTACTTTAGCCACCCCAACAGAGCATTGAATCCACCTACTCCAACCACCACAAAAGATGCATTGAATATTCCTACTCCAATCATAATGAGTTCCACTTGAAAACCCATGCCTCCATGTGATGTTCCTTGCTAGGAAAGAAAGGAGGCTCGTACTTCATTATGGCGGTAGGTGAAAAATATGACAAAGCTAAAAGTGGTAGACCTGTATTTTTCATTATGCTTTGGTAGGTGAGTAGCAAATGTCGAGAGATTTCGAAAATTCCTCCCTTGCTCAAATCCGAGTTCCAAGTTGAAAGATATGGTTGTCTCAAGATCGGGGTCGAGGCATTTAACGCAGCTTATAGTATTTAAAAGAGTCTAACAAGTTTAACACAGGTTTAAACTTTTATCGCATGTCTCCAAGTCTTCTTATAACTTTGATCCCTCAATATTTAATGGCCACGGTACATTATACCCGATGATTTAATAAAAACATAATTGAATCCTATTACGAGTAATCGCTAATATATTGTAAGACATGTGCAAATAAGCGGTATTATCGAAACCCTAAGCAAGAAGGGCGATAGAGATACTTTGTTGACATATATGCAATCTAGTAGTGATATCGGTAAGGAAAAGTACTGACAAGACTAAATATTGTGGTAAATGCTCCTTACTAATTTTGGAACTCGGAAAATTACAAGACAGTGCGCATGCTACAAGAAAGAGGAACTTAGGAACTAGTGACTGATTCGTGCATAATTTAATGTTAAAATACTCAAGATATGGTTAACTTTTTGTCACAAATTTTTCACAGTTGTTCACTTTCTCGTCACACCGATATTCATCGTTGATTTTGAAGGTACCTATAACCTATAATAAATAAGTTTTCTTGTACATAACCACAATGCAGGTAAAACCTAAAAAGGAAAACATAGAATGGGAATTGAATTGACGGAAAATCACCCGATGTAGCGAACTTACATCTAAGAATTGGACTACATCTTCGACTCCATCTAGATCTTGTGTGTGTGTAGAAATGACACCAAAGATTACCCTATACAAGTTACACTTGATAACTCCATAAATATGCTCAATGATGAAATTTTTGGATGGAATAGAATAAAATTCCCCTACCTATATTTTGTATGCAACGCATTTCCGAGTGAGTCCTAGGTTGATTCCTTTGAATTGATTTTGTTCCTTTAAATACAAGAATATGTGATAATAATAAGAGAGCATGTTCCTGGTATTGAAAAAAATTACTATGTATTTATATGATTCCCTTGTTTGCATTTTTTAACTAAAACCTCGAGAACGCTGACCCATAAGTGAAGAAGATGATAAAAAGATTAAAGACACCATGTTGATGCGAGAATCATAGCACCCTTTAATATCTGCAACTCGATGGGTTGAGACTCTCAAGCGTGATTGCATAACATGGGTACTATCTCCAAGTTTCAGTGCGACTTGCTACTTGAGATAGACCTCAAGAGAATTTTTGTTCTTCTTCCTAATCCTAATGCTAAACTACTTCTAAGGAAGGAAATGTGACTATCTACTCCTAATATAACAATGCCAAGGAGAAAGGGAGAAAGAAGCCATGAAAATAAAGAAATCGTACACTACAAAGGTTATAACACCAAGAAAAGGGGGTTGCTAATGACAAATCCAACAACCTGAAATGGAGAGAGGTGAGCAATGGAGAAGATGGACAAGATGCGTCATGACCAAATATAAAATTTGTAGAGAACACCACTTTGAACACATTAAACACAAACTCTCCAAACCTACAATAGACACCAGAAATATGCACAAGTATACCCTACAACTATGAGAGTTATAAGAAACAATAAAATAAGCAAGGATGGACAAAATGTAACACAAAGCATATTTTATTACTCCATGAGTTCACACAGTACATCATTAGTTGGAAAGAGGCAATAAAATTCCATTACAGAGCAAAGAGAGGAGGCTTAAACTCCACATTTGACCCTAAGGAAGAAAGAGAGAGGGGGGAAAGAGAGAAAAAATGACCAACTTCTAAAAAAATTCCCCTCCTTACAATATATAGGAATAATGACAGACAAAGGAGAGGGAGAATTCAGATTTCTACTTTAGCCACCCCAACAGAGCATTGAATCCACCTACTCCAGCCACCACAAAAGATGCATTGAATATTCCTACTCCAATCATAATGAGTTCCACTTGAAAACCCATGCCTCCATGTGATGTTCCTTGCTAGGAAAGAAAGGAGGCTCGTACTTCATTATGGCGGTGAAAAACATGATAGGCTAAAAAGTGGTAGACTGTATTTTTCATTATGCTTTGGTAGGTGAGTAGCAGATGTCGAGAGATTTCGAAAATTCCTCCCTTTGCTCAAATCCGAGTTCCAAGTTGAAAGATATGGTTGTCGAAGATCGTGGTCGGGCATTTAACGCATCTTACAAAGTATTTAAAAGAGTCTATCCATGTAAGATCCACATGGAAAAGCTTGGGAACACTCTCACAATATCTTCCAAATTTTTAACCTCCCATTTGTTATCTCAGTTTATCCTTGAATTATATGTCAAAGATCTAACGACGTCAATAAGTGATACACTTTCCATAGAAAATGGCCTATTCTTGTGCTCGTTTATAATAGTGTTTACATGTTTTTCATGGACATCTTCATCATTGTTGTTACTCATTTAACCACCTCACGTGAAACATTAAAATTGAAAAATTCTCTACCATTATCTAAAAATACAAGCTCGAGAAACATATGACATATTTATTGTGCCCCAATGTCACTTTAAAGAATTGTTCCAACTAGAACTCTTATATATGCTATTTCGCCATTTCATTTGGATTTTCAATGTTTTGATCCGCATCAACATTTGATTATAAGTTTCGGAACTCTTCTCTGCTTTTGCTCATAATTTATAATGTACTTGATTACGACATGGTCGTAAATGATAGATATGTCAATCTATATTTTCTCTCCATAATTGTAATATCTTTAGAGTGTTTTTATTTACTTTATCATCATTTAACATAGGTTTAAACTTTTATCGCATGTCTACAAGTATTTTTATAACTTTGATCCCTCAATATTTAATGGCCACTAGACATTATACCGATGATTTAATAAAAACATAATTGAATCCTATTACAGTAGTAATCGCTAATATATTGTAAGACATGTGCAAATAAGCATGTATGATCGAAAACCTAAGCAAGAAGGGGGATAGAGATACTTTGTTGACATATATGCAATCTAGTAGTGATATGGGTAAGGTAAAGTATCGACAAGACTAAATATTGTGGTAAATGCTCCTTACTAATTTTGGAACTCAGGAAAATTACAAGACAGTGCGCATGCTACAAGAAAGAGGAAGTTAGGAACCAAAGGACGATTCGTGCATAATTTAATGTTAATATACTAAAGATATGGTTAATGTTTTGTCACAATTTTTCACAGATTGTTCACTTTCTCACACCGATATTCACTCGTTGATTTTGAAGGTAACTATAACCTATAATAAATAAGTTTTCTTGTACATAACCACAATGTAGGTAAAACCTAAAAAGGAAAACATAGAATGGGGAATTGAATTGACTTGGACAATCACCGACGTAGCGAACTTACATCTAAGATTTGGACTACATCTTCGACTCCATCTAGATCTTGTGTGTGTGTAGAAATGATAGCCAAAGATTACCCTATACAAGTTACACTTGATAACGCCATAAATATGCTCAATGATGAAAATGTTTGGATGGAATAGAATAAAATTCCCCTACCTATATTTTGTATGCAATGCATTTCCCTTGAGTGAGTGCTAGGTTGATTCCTTTGAATTGATTTTGTTCCTTTAAATACAAGAATATGTGATAATAATAAGAGAGCATGTTCCTGGTATTGAAAAAAATTACTATGTATTTATATGATTCCCTTGTTTGCATTTTTTAATTAAAACCTCGAACGCTGACCCATAAGTGAAAAAGATGATAAAAAGATTAAAGACACCATGTTGATGCGAGAATCATAGCACCCTTTAATATCTGCAACTCGATGGGTTGAGACTCTCAGTGTGATTGCATAATATGGGTACTATCTCCAAGTTGTGGGACTTCCTACTTGAGATAGACCTCCAGAGAATTTTGTTCTTCTTCCTAATCCTAATGCTAAACTACTTCTAAGGAAGGAAATGTGACTATCTACTCCTAATCTAACAATGCCAAGGAGATAGGAGAAAGAAGGCATGAAAATAAAGAAATCGTACACTACAAAGGTTATAACACCAAGAAAAGGGGGTGCTAATGACAAATCCAACAACCTGAAATGGAGAGAGGTGAGCAATGGAGAAGATGGACAAGATGCGTCACAGACCAAATATAAAATTTGTAGAGAACACCACTTTGAACACATTAAACACATGCTCTCCAAACCTACAATAGACACTAGAAATATGCACGTATACCCTATAACTATGAGAGTTATAAGAAACAATAAAATAAGCAAGGACGCACAAAATGTAACACAAAGCATATTTTATTACTCCATGAGTTCACAGTACATCATCAGTTGGAAAGAGGCAATAAAATTCCATTACAGAGCAAAGAGAGGAGGCTTAAACTCCACATTTGACCCTAAGGAAGAAAGAGAGAGGGGGAAAGAGAGAAAAATGACCAACTTCTAAAAAATTCCCCTCCTTACAATATATAGGAATAATGATAGACAAAGGAGAGGGAGAATTCAGATTTCTACTTTAGCCACCCCAATAGAGCATTGAATCCACCTACTCCAACCACCACAAAGATGCATTGAATATTCCTACTCCAATCATAATGAGTTCCACTTGAAAACCCATGCCTCCATGTGATGTTCCTTGCTGGGAAAGAAAGGAGGCTCGTACTTCATTATGGCGGTAGGTGAAAATATGACAAAGCTAAAAGTGGTAGACCGTATTTTTCATTATCTTTGGTAGGTGAGTAGCAGATGTCGAGAGATTTCCGAAAATTCCTCCCTTGCTCAAATCTGAGTTCCAAGTTGAAAGATATGGTTGTCAAGATCGGTGGTCGCATTTAACGCAGATTACAATATCTAAAAGAGTCTATCCATGTAAGATCCATGTGGAAAAGCTTGGGAACACTCTCACAATATCTTCCAAATTTTTAACCTCCCGTTTGTTATCTCATTTTATCCTTGAATTATATGTCAAAGATCTAACGACGTCAATAAGTGATACACTTTCCATAGAAAATGGCCTATTCTTGTGCTCGTTTATAATAGTGTTTAGATGTTTTTCATCGACATCTTCATCAGTTGTTGTTACTCGTTTAACCACCTCACGTGAAACATTTAAATTGAAAAATTCTCTACCATTATCTAAAAATACAAGCTCGAGAAACATATGACATATTTATTGTGCCCCAATGTCACTTTAAAGAATTGTTCCAACTAGAACTCTTATATACGCTATTTCGCCATTTCATTTGGATTTTCAATGTTTGTGATCTGCATCAACATTTGATTATAAGTTTGAGAACTCTTCTCTGCTTTGGCTCATAATTTATAATGTACTTGATTACGACATGGTCGTAAATGATAGATTGTCAATCTATATTTTCTCTCCATAATTGTAATATCTTTAGAGTGTTTTTATTTACTTTATCATCATTTAACACAGTTTAAACTTTTATCGCATGTCTACAAGTATTTTTATAACTTTGATCCTCAATATTTAATGGCCACGGTACATTATACCGATGATTTAATAAAAACATAATTGAATCCTATTACAGTAGTAATCTTTGCTAATATATTGTAAGACATGTGCAAATAAGCATGTATGATCCGAAAACCTAAGCAAGAAGGGGCATAGAGATACTTTGTTGACATATATGCAATCTAGTAGTGATATGGGTAAGGTAAAGTCTTGACAAGACTAAATATTGTGGTAAATGCTCCTTACTAATTTTGGAACTGAGGAAAATTACAAGACAGGTGCGCATGCTACAAGAAAAAGGAACTTAGGAACTAGTGACTGATTCTGTGCATAATTTAATGTTAAAATACTCAAGATATGGTTAATTTTTTGTCACAAATTTTTCATAGTTGTTCACTTTCTGTCACCGATATTCAGTCGTTGATTTTGAAGGTACCTATAACCTATAATAAATAAATTTTCTTGTACATAACCACAATGCAGTAAAACGTAAAAAGGAAAACATAGAATGGGGAATTGAATTGACTGGACAATCACCCGACGTAGTGAACTTACATCTAAGAATTGGACTACATCTTTGACTCCATCTAGATCTTGTGTGTGTGTAGAAATGACAGCCAAAGATTACCCTATACAAGTTACACTTGATAACGCCGTAAATATGCTCAATGATGAAAATGTTTGGATAGAATAGAATAAAATTCCCCTACCTATATTTTGTATGCAATGCATTTCCCCGAGTGAGTGCAGGTTGATTCCTTTGAATTGATTTTGTTCCTTTAAATACAAGAATATGTGATAATAATAAGAGAGCATGTTCCTGGTATTGAAAAAATTACTATGTATTTATATGATTCCCTTGTTTGCATTTTTAATTAAAACCTCGAACGCTGACCCATAAGTGAAAAATATGATAAAAAGATTAAAGACACCATGTTGATGCAGAATCATAGCACCCTTTAATATCTACAACTCGATGGGTTGAGACTCTCGGTGTGATTGCATAACATGGGTACTATCTCCAAGTTGTGGGACTTGCTACTTGAGATAGACCTCCGAGAGAATTTTGTTCTTCTTCCTAATCCTAATGCTAAACTACTTCTAAGGAAGAAAATGTGACTATCTACTCCTAATATAACAATGCCAAGGAGATAGGGAGAAAGAAGGCATGAAAATAAAGAAATCGTACACTACAAAGGTTATAACACCAAGAAAAGGGGGTTGCTAATGACAAATCCAACAACCTGAAATGGAGAGAGGTGAGCAATGGAGAAGATGGACAAGATGCGTCACAGACCAAATATAAAATTTGTAGAGAACACCACTTTGAACACATTAAACACACTCTCCAAACCTACAATAGACACCAGAAATATGCACAGATACCCTACAACTATGAGAGTTATAAGAAACAATAAAATAAGCAAGGATGGACAAAATGTAACACAAAAGCATATTTTATTACTCCATGAGTTCACACAAGTACATCATCGGTTGGAAAGAGGCAATAAAATTCCATTTAGAGCAAAGAGAGGAGGCTTAAACTCCACATTTGACCCTAAGGAAGAAAGAGAGAGGGGGAAAGAGAGAAAAATGACCAACTTCTAAAAAGTTTCCCCTCCTTACAATATATAGGAATAATGATAACAAAGGAGAGGGAGAATTCAGATTTCTACTTTAGCCACCCCAACAGAGCATTGAATCCACCTACTCCAACCACCACAAAAGATGCATTGAATATTCCTACTCCAATCATAATGAGTTCCACTTGAAAACCCATGCCTCCATGTGATGTTCCTTGCTAGGAAAGAAAGGAGGCTCGTACTTCATTATGGCGGTGAAAAACATGACAAAGCTAAAAGTGGTAGACTCGTATTTTTCATTATGCTTGTAGGTGAGTAGCGGATGTCGAGAGATTTCTGAAAATTCCTCCCTTGCTCAAATCGAGTTCCAAGTTGAAAGATATGGTTGTCTGAAGATCAGGGTCGGGCATTTAATGCAAGCTTACAATATCTAAAAGAGTCTATCCATGTAAGATCCATGTGGAAAAGCTTGGGAACACTCTCACAATATCTTCCAAATTTTTAACCTCCCATTTGTTATCTCATTTTATCCTTGAATTATATGTCAAAGATCTAACGACGTCAATAAGTGATACACTTTCCATAGAAAATGGCCTATTCTTGTGCTCGTTTATAATAGTGTTTAGATGTTTTTCATGGACATCTTCATCGATTGTTGTTACTCGTTTAACCACCTCACGTGAAACATTTAAATTGAAAAATTCTCTACCATTATCTAAAAATACAAGCTCGAGAAACATATGACATATTTATTGTGCCCCAATGTCACTTTAAAGAATTGTTCCAACTAGAACTCTTATATATGCTATTTACGCCATTTCATTTGGATTTTCAATGTTTGTGATCTGCATCAACATTTGATTATAAGTTTTGAGAACTCTTCTCTGCTTTGGCTCATAATTTATAATGTACTTGATTACGACATGGTAAGTAAATGATAGATTGTCAATCTATATTTTCTCTCCATAATTGTAATATCTTTAGAGTGTTTTTATTTACTTTATCATCATTTAACACAGGTTTAAACTTTTATCGCATGTCTACAAGTCTTTTTATAACTTTGATCCCTCAATATTTAATGGCCACGGTACATTATACCGATGATTTAATAAAAACATAATTGAATCCTATTACAGAGTAGCTGCTAATATATTGTAAGACATGTGCAAATAAGCATGTATGATCGAAAACCTAAGCAAGAAGGGGCATAGAGATACTTTGTTGACATATATGCAATCTAGTAGTGATATGGGTAAGGTAAAAGTCTTGACAAGACTAAATATTGTGGTAAATGCTCCTTACTAATTTTGGAACTCGGGAAAATTACAAGACAGGTGCGCATGCTACAAGAAAGAGGAACTTAGGAACTAGTGACTGATTCGTGCATAATTTAATGTTAATATACTAAAGATATGGTTAATGTTTTGTCACAATTTTTTCACAGTTGTTCACTTTCTGTCTCCTGATATTCACTCGTTGATTTTTGAAGGTACCTATAACCTATAATAAATAAGTTTTCTTGTACATAACCACAATGCATGTAAAACCTAAAAAGGAAAACATAGAATGGGGAATTGAATTGACACTGGACAATCTCTCGATGTAGCGAACTTACATCTAAGAACTGGACTACATCTTCGACTCCATCTAGATCTTGTGTGTGTGTAGAAATGATAGCCAAAGATTACCCTATACAAGTTACACTTGATAATGCCGTAAATATGCTCAATGATGAAAATGTTTGGATGGAATAGAATAAAATTCCCCTACCTATATTTTGTATGCAATGCATTTCCCGAGTGAGTGCTAGGTTGATTCCTTTGAATTGATTTTGTTCCTTTAAATACAAGAATATGTGATAATAATAAGAGAGCATGTTCCCTGGTATTGAAAAAATTACTATGTATTTATATGATTCCCTTGTTTGAATTTTTAATTAAAACCTCAAACGCTGACCCATAAGTGAAAAAGATGATAAAAAGATTAAAGACACCATGTTAATGCAGAATCATAGCACCCTTTAATATCTCGCAACTCGATGGGTTGAGACTCTCGGTGTGATTGCATAACATGGGTACTATCTCTAAGTTGTGGGACTTGCTACTTGAGATAGACCTCCGGAGAAATTTTGTTCTTCTTCCTAATCCTAATGCTAAACTACTTCTAAGGAAGGAAATGTGACTATCTACTCCTAATATAACAATGCCAAGGAGAAAGGGAGAAAGAAGGCATGAAAATAAAGAAATCGTACACTACAAAGGTTATAACACCAAGAAAAGGGGGTTGCTAATGACAAATCCAACAACCTGAAATGGAGAGAGGTGAGCAATGGAGAAGATGGACAAGATGCGTCACAGACCAAATATAAAATTTGTAGAGAACACCACTTTGAACACATTAAACACAGCTCTCCAAACCTACAATAGACACCAGAAATATGCACAGTATACCCTACAACTATGAGAGTTATAAGAAACAATAAAATAAGCAAGGACGGCCAAAATGTAACACAAAGCATATTTTATTACTCCATGAGTTCACACAGTACATCATCAGTTGGAAAGAGGCAATAAAATTCCATTATAGAGCAAAGAGAGGAGGCTTAAACTCCACATTTGACCCTAAGGAAGAAAGAGAGAGGGGGGAAAGAGAGAAAAAATGACCAACTTCTAAAAAAATTCCCCTCCTTAAAATATATAGGAATAATGATAGACAAAGGAGAGGGAGAATTCAGATTTCTACTTTAGCCACCCCAACAGAGCATTGAATCCACCTACTCCAACCACCACAAAAGATGCATTGAATATTCCTACTCCAATCATAATGAGTTCCACTTGAAAACCCATGCCTCCATGTGATGTTCCTTGCTAGGAAAGAAAGGAGGCTCGTACTTCATTATGGCGGTAGGTGAAAAATATGTGAGCTAAAAGTGGTAGACTGTATTTTTCATTATCTTTGGTAGGTGAGTACCGGATGTCGAAAGATTTAAGAAATTTCCTCCCTTGCTCAAATCCGAGTTCCAAGTTGAAAGATATGGTTGTCTCAAGATTAGGGTCGGGCATTTAAGGCAAGCTTATAGTATTTAAAAGAGTCTATCCATGTAAGATCCATGTGGAAAAGATTGGGAACACTCTCACAATATCTTCCAAATTTTTAACCTCCCATTTGTTATCTCATTTTATCCTTGAATTATATGTCAAAGATCTAACGACATCAATAAGTGATACACTTTCCATAGAAAATGGCCTATTCTGTGCTCGTCTATAATAGTGTTTACATGTTTTTCATGGACATCTTCATCGATTGTTGTTACTCGTTTAACCACCTCACGTGAGACATTAAAATTGAAAAATTCTCTACCATTATCTAAAAATACAAGCTCGAGAAACATATGACATATTTATTGTGCCCCAATGTCACTTTATAGAATTGTTCCAACTAGAACTCTTATATATGCTATTTCGCCATTTCATTTGGATTTTCAATGTTTGTGATCCGCATCAACATTTGATTATAAGTTTCAGAACTCTTCTCTGCTTTTGCTCATAATTTATAATGTACTTGATTACGACATGGTCGTAAATGATAGATTGTCAATCTATATTTTCTCTCCATAATTGTAATATCTTTAGAGTGTTTTTATTTACTTTATCATCATTTAACATAGGTTTAAAATTTTATCGCATGTCTACAAGTCTTTTTATAACTTTGATCCCTCAATATTTAATGGCCATGGTACATTATACCTGATGATTTAATAAAAACATAATTGAATCCTATTACAGAGTAATCATGCTAATATATTGTAAGACATGTGCAAATAAGCATGTATGATCTCGAAACCCTAAGCAAGAAGGGGGATAGAGATACTTTGTTGACATATATGCATTCTAGTAGTGATATCGGTAAGGTAAAGGACTGACAAGACTAAATATTGTGGTAAATGCTCCTTACTAATTTTGGAACTCGGGAAAATTACAAGACAGTGCGCATGCTACAAGAAAGAGGAACTTAGGAACTAGTGACTAATTCTCATGCATAATTTAATGTTAAAATACTCAAGATATGTTTAATTTTTGTCACAATTTTTCACGGTTGTTCACTTTTGTCACACTAATATTAAGTCGTTGATTTTGAAGGTACCTATAACCTATAATAAATAAGTTTTCTTGTACATAACCACAATTCATGTAAAACCTAAAAAGGAAAACATAGAATGGGAATTGAATTGACTGGACAATCACCCGACGTAGCGAACTTACATCTAAGAACTAGACTACATCTTCGACTCCATCTAGATCTTGTGTGTGTGTAGAAATGATAGCCAAAGATTACCCTATACAAGTTACACTTGATAATGCCGTAAATATGCTCAATGATGAAAATGTTTGGATGTAATAGAATAAAATTGCCCTACCTATATTTTGTATGCAACACATTTCCCCTGAGTGAGTGCTAGGTTGATTCCTTTAAATTGATTTTGTTCCTTTAAATACAAGAATATGTGATAATAATAAGAGAGCATGTTCCTGGTATTGAAAAAAATTACTATGTATTTATATGATTCCCTTGTTTTCATTTTTAATTAAAACCTCAAACGCTGACCCATAAGTGAAAAAGATGATAAAAGATTAAAGAAACCATGTTGATGCGTAATCATAGCACCCTTTAATATCTGCGTAACTCGATGGGTTGAGACTCTCGAGTGTGATTGCATAACATGGGTACTATCTCCAAGTTGTGGGACTTGCTACTTGAGATAGACCTCTAGAGAAATTTTGTTCTTATTCCTAATCCTAATGGTAAACTACTTCTAAGGAAGGAAATGTGACTATCTACTCCTAATATAACAATGCCAAGGAGATAGGGAGAAAGAAGGCATGAAAATAAAGAAATCGTACACTACAAAGGTTATAACACCAAGAAAAGGGGTTGCTAATGACAAATCCAACAACCTGAAATGGAGAGAGGTGAGCAATGGAGAAGATGGACAAGATGCGTCACGGACCAAATATAAAATTTGTAGAGAACACCACTTTGAACACATTAAACACGGCTCTCCAAACCTACAATAGACACCGAGAAATATGCACAAAGTATACCCTACAACTATGAGAGTTATAAGAAACAATAAAATAAGCAAGGATGGACAAAATGTAACACAAAGCATATTTTATTACTCCATGAGTTCACACAGTACATCATCAGTTGGAAAGAGGTAATAAAATTCCATTACAGAGCAAAGAGAGGAGGCTTAAACTCCACATTTGACCCTAAGGAAGAAAAGAGAGGGGGAAAGAGAGAAAAAATGACCAACTTCTAAAAAAATTCCCCTCCTTACAATATATAGGAATAATGACAAACAAAGGAGAGGGAGAATTCAGATTTCTACTTTAGCCACCCCAACAGAGCATTGAATCCACCTACTCCAACCACCACAAAAGATGCATTGAATATTCCTACTCCAATCATAATGAGTTCCACTTGAAAACCCATGCCTCCATGTGATGTTCCTTGCTAGGAAAGAAAGGAGGCTCGTACTTCATTATGGCGGTAGGTGAAAAACATGACAGCTAAAAAGTGGTAGACTGTATTTTTCATATCTATTGGTAGGTGAGTAAAGCAGATGTCGAGAGATTTCCAAAAATTCCTCCCTTGCTCAAATCCAAGTTCCAAGTTGAAAGATATGGTTGTTTGAAGATCAGGGTCAGGCATTTAACGCAGCTTACAATATTTAAAAGAGTCTATCCATGTAAGATCCATGTGGAAAAGCTTGGGAACACTCTCACAATATCTTCCAAATTTTTAACCTCCCATTTGTTATCTCATTTTATCCTTGAATTATATGTCAAAGATCTAACGACGTCAATAAGTGATACACTTTCCATAGAAAATGGCCTATTCTTGTGCTCGTCTATAATAGTGTTTACATGTTTTTCATGGACATCTTCATCGATTGTTGTTACTCATTTAACCACCTCACGTGAAACATTAAAATTGAAAAATTCTCTACCATTATGTAAAAATACAAGCTCGAGAAACATATGACATATTTATTGTGCCCCAATGTCACTTTAAAGAATTGTTCCAACTAGAACTCTTATATATGCTATTTCGCCATTTCATTTGGATTTTCAATGTTTGTGATCTGCATCAACATTTGATTATAAGTTTGAGAACTCTTCTCTTCTTTTTCTCATAATTTATAATGTACTTGATTACGACATGGTTGTAAATGATAGATTGTCAATCTATATTTTCTCTCCATAATTGTAATATATTTTGAGTGTTTTTATTTACTTTATCATCATTTAACACAGGTTTAAACTTTTATCGCATGTCTACAAGTCTTTTTATAACTTTGATCCCTCAATATTTAATGGCCACGATACATTATACCGATGATTTAATAAAAACATAATTGAATCCTATTACGAGAGTAAGCTGCTAATATGTTGTAAGACATGTGCAAATAAGCATGTATGATCCGAAAACCTAAGCAAGAAGGGGGATAGAGATACTTTGTTGAAATATAGGCAATCAAGTAGTGATATGGGTAAGGTAAAAATCTTGACAAGACTAAATATTGTGGTAAATGCTCCTTACTAATTTTGGAACTCGGAAAATTACAAGACAGGTGCGCATGCTACAAGAAAGAGAAACTTAGGAACTAGTGATTGATTACGTGCATAATTTAATGTTAAAATACTAAAGATATGGCTAATTTTTTTGTCACAATTTTTTCACATGGTTGTTCACTTTTTGTCACCCGATATTCACTCGTTGATTTTGAAGGTACCTATAACCTATAATAAATAAGTTTTCTTGTACATAACCACAATGCATGTAAAACCTAAAAAGGAAAACATAGAATGGTGAATTGAATTGACTGGACAATCTCTCGACGTAGCGAACTTACATCTAAGAAGCTGGACTACATCTTCGACTCCATCTAGATCTTGTGTGTGTGTAGAAATGATAGCCAAAGATTACCCTATACAAGTTACACTTGATAACGCCGTAAATATGCTCAATGATGAAAATGTTTGGATGGAATAGAATAAAACTCCCCTACCTATATTTTGTATGCAACGCATTTCCCCTGAGTGAGTGCTAGGTTGATTCCTTTGAATTGATTTTGTTCCTTTAAATACAAGAATATGTGATAATAATAAGAGAGCATGTTCCCTGGTATTAAAAAAATTACTATGTATTTATATGATTCCCTTGTTTACATTTTTTAATTAAAACCTCGAACGCTGACCCATAAGTGAAAAATATGATAAAAATATTAAAGACACCATGTTGATGCAGAATCATAGCACCCTTTAATATCGCAACTCGATGGGTTGAGACTCTCGGTGTGATTGCATAACATGGGTACTATCTCCAAGTTGTGGGACTTGCTACTTGAGATAGACCTCCGAGAGAAATTTTGTTCTTCTTCCTAATCCTAATGCTAAACTACTTCTATGGAAGGAAATGTGACTATCTACTCCTAATATAACAATGCCAAGGAGATAGGGAGAAAGAAGGCATGAAAATAAAGAAATCGTACACTACAAAGGTTATAACACCAAGAAAAGGGGTTGCTAATGACAAATCCAACAACCTGAAATGGAGAGAGGTGAGCAATGGAGAAGATGGACAAGATGCGTCACAGACCAAATATAAAATTTGTAGAGAACACCACTTTGAACACATTAAACACGCTCTCTCCAAACCTACAATAGACACAGAAATATGCACGGTTTACCCTACAACTATGAGAGTTATAAGAAACAATAAAATAAGCAAGGATGGACAAAATGTAACACAAAGCATATTTTATTACTCCATGAGTTCACACAAGTACATCATCATTGAAAGAGGCAATAAAATTCCATTACAGAGCAAAGAGAGGAGGCTTAAACTCCACATTTGACCCTAAGGAAGAGAGAGAGAGGGGGAAAGAGAGAAAAAATGACCAACTTCTAAAAAAATTCCCCTCCTTACAATATATAGGAATAATGATAGACAAAGGAGAGGGAGAATTCAGATTTCTACTTTAGCCACCCCAACAGAGCATTGAATCCACCTACTCCAACCACCACAAAAGATGCATTAAATATTCCTACTCCAATCATAATGAGTTCCACTTGAAAACCCATGCCTCCATGTGATGTTCCTTGCTAGGAAAGAAAGGAGGCTCGTACTTCATTATGGCGGTAGGTGAAAAATATGACAGCTAAAAAGTGGTAGACTGTATTTTTTCATTATGATGGTAGGTGAATAGCAGATGGCGAGAGATTTCCAAAATTCCTCCCCTTTCTCAAATCCGAGTTCCAAGTTGAAAGATATGGTTGTCTCAAGATCGGTCGGGCATTTAACGCAGTTTGCAATATTTAAAAGAGTCTATCGATATAAGATCCATGTGGAAAAGCTTGGGAACACTCTCACAATATCTTCCAAATTTTTAACCTCCCATTTGTTATCTCATTTTATCCTTGAATTATATGTCAAAGATCTAACGACGTCAATAAGTGATACACTTTCCATAGAAAATGGCCTATTCTTGTGCTCGTCTATTATAGTGTTTACATGTTTTTCATGGACATATTCATCAGTTGTTGTTACTCGTTTAACCACCTCACGTGAAACATTAAAATTGAAAAATTCTCTACCATTATCTAAAAATACAAGCTCGAGAAACATATGACATATTTATTGTGCCCCAATGTCACTTTAAAGAATTGTTCCAACTAGAACTCTTATACATGCTATTTCTGCCATTTCATTTGGATTTTCAATGTTTGTGATCTGCATCAACATTTGATTATAAGTTTCAGAACTCTTCTCTGCTTTTGCTCATAATTTATAATGTACTTGATTACGACATGGTCGTAAATGATAGATTGTCAATCTATATTTTCTCTCCATAATTGTAATATCTTTAGAGTGTTTTTATTTATTTTATCATCATTTAACACAGGTTTAAACTTTTATCACATGTCTACAAGTCTTTTTATAACTTTGATCCCTCAATATTTAATGGCCACGATACATTATACTTGATGATTTAATAAAAACATAATTGAATCCTATTACAGAGAGTAGCTTGCTAATATATTGTAAGACATGTGCAAATAAGCATGTATGATCGAAACCCTAAGCAAGAAGGATAGAGATACTTTGTTGACATATATGCAATCTAGTAGTGATATGGGTAAGGTAAAGTATCTTGAAAAGACTAAATATTGCGGTAAATGCTCCTTACTAATTTTGGAACTCGGAAAATTACAAGGCAGTGCGCATGCTACAAGAAAGAGGAACTTAGGAACTAGTGACTGATTCTATGCATAATTTAATGTTAAAATACTCAAGATATGGTTAATTTTTGTCACAATTTTTCACGGTTGTTCACTTTTTCACACACGATATTCACTCGTTGATTTTTGAAGCATTACCTATAACCTATAATAAATAAGTTTTCTTGTACATAACCACAATGCATGTAAAACCTAAAAAGGAAAACATAGAATGGGGAATTGAATTGACTGGACAATCACCCGACGTAGCGAACTTACATCTAAGAAGCTGGACTACATCTTCGACTCCATCTAGATCTTGTGTGTGTGTAGAAATGATAGCCAAAGATTACCCTATACAAGTTACACTTGATAACGCCGTAAATATGCTCAATGATGAAAATGTTTGGATGTAATAGAATAAAATTCCCCTACCTATATTTTGTATGCAACGCATTTCCGAGTGAGTGCTAGGTTGATTCCTTTGAATTGATTTTGTTCCTTTAAATACAAGAATATGTGATAATAATACGAGAGCATGTTCCTGGTATTGAAAAAAATTACTATGTATTTATATGATTCCCTTGTTTACATTTTTAATTAAAACCTCGAACGCAATTTGACCCATAAGTGAAAAATATGATAAAAAGATTAAAGACACCATGTTGATGCAGAATCATAGCACCCTTTAATATCTGCAACTCGATGGGTTGAGACTCTCAGTGTGATTGCATAACATGGGTACTATCTCCAAGTTGTGGGACTTGCTACTTGAGATAGACCTCCAGAGAAATTTTGTTCTTCTTCCTAATCCTAATGCTAAACTACTTCTAAGGAAGGAAATGTGACTATCTACTCCTAATATAACAATGCCAAGGAGATAAGGAGAAAGAAGGCATGAAAATAAAGAAATCGTACACTACAAAGGTTATAACACCAAGAAAAGGGGTTGCTAATGACAAATCCAACCACCTGAAATGGAGAGAGGTGAGCAATGGAGAAGATGGACAAGATGCGTCACGGACCAAATATAAAATTTGTAGAGAACACCACTTTGAACACATTAAACACGGTCTCTCCAAACCTACAATAGACACCAGAAATATGCACAGTATACCCTACAACTATGAGAGTTATAAGAAACAATAAAATAAGCAAGGATGGACAAAATGTAACACAAAGCATATTTTATTACTCCATGAGTTCACACAAGTACATCATCGGTTGGAAAGAGGCAATAAAATTCCATTACAAGAGCAAAGAGAGGAGGCTTAAACTCCACATTTGACCCTAAGGAAGAAAGAGAGAGGGGGAAAGAGAGAAAAATGACCAACTTCTAAAAAATTCCCCTCCTTACAATATATAGGAATAATGATAGACAAAGGAGTGGGAGAATTCAGATTTCTACTTTAGCCACCCCAACAGAGTATTGAATCCACTTACTCCAACCACCACAAAAGATGCATTGAATATTCCTACTCATATCATAATGAGTTCCACTTGAAAACCCATGCCTCCATGTGATGTTCCTTGCTAGGAAAGAAAGGAGGCTCGTACTTCATTATGGCGGTAGGTGAAAAATATGACAGGCTAAAAAGTGGTAGACTGTATTTTTTCATTATGCTGGTAGGTGAGTAGCAGATGTCGAGAGATTTCGAAAAATTCCTCCCTTGCTCAAATCCGAGTTCCATGTTGAAAGATATGGTTGTCTGAAGATGTGGTCAGGCATTTAACGCAGCTTACAATATTTGAAAGATTCTATCCATGTAAGATCCATGTGGAAAAGCTTGGGAACACTCTCACAATATCTTCCAAATTTTTAACCTCCCATTTGTTATCTCATTTTATCCTTGAATTATATGTCAAAGATCTAATGACGTCAATAAGTGATACACTTTCCATAGAAAATGGCCTCTTCTTGTGCTCGTCTATAATAGTGTTTACATGTTTTTCATGGACATCTTCATCGATTGTTGTTACTCGTTTAACCACCTCACGTGAAACATTAAAATTGAAAAATTCTCTACCATTATCTAAAAATACAAGCTCGAGAAACAGATGACATATTTATTGTGCCCCAATGTCACTTTAAAGAATTGTTCCAACTAGAACTCTTATATATGCTATTTCTACCATTTCATTTGGATTTTCAATGTTTGTGATCTTCATCAACATATGATTATAAGTTTTAGAACTCTTCTCTGCTTTTGCTCATAATTTATAATGTACTTGATTACGACATGGTCGTAAATGATAGATTGTCAATCTATATTTTCTCTTCATAATTGTAATATCTTTAGAGTGTTTTTATTTACTTTATCATCATTTAACACAGGTTTAAACTTTTATCGCATGTCTACAAGTCTTTTTATAACTTTGATCCCTCAATATATAATGGCCACGGTACATTATACACGATGATTTGATAAAAACATAATTGAATCCTATTACTGAGTAATCGCTTTAATATATTGTAAGACATGTGCAAATAAGCATGTATGATCTGAAATCGTAAGCAAGAAAGGGGATAGAGATACTTTGTTGACATATATGCAATCTAGTAGTGATATGGGTAAGGTAAAAAATCTTGACAAGACTAAATATTGTGGTAAATGCTCCTTACTAATTTTGGAACGGGGGAAAATTACAAGACAGTGCGCATGCTACTGAAAGAGGAACTTAGGAACTAGTGACTGATTCGTGCATAATTTAATGTTAAAATACTCAAGATATGGTTAATTTTTGTCACAATTTTTTCATGATTATTCACTTTGTCACACCGATATTCACTCATTGATTTTGAAGGTACCTATAACCTATAATAAATAAGTTTTGTTGTACAGACATCAGAAATATGCATTAAACAAAGATAAAATTCATAGAGAACACCACTTTTAACACATTAAACACAACTCTCTCGAAACTGTAATAGACATCGAAATATGCATACTATGCCCTACAACTATGAGAGGTAAGAAGAGAGAATAAAATAAGCAAGGATGGAAAAAATGTAACACAAAGCATATTTTATTTTTCCATGAGTTCATACTGATACATCATTAGTCGGCAAGAGGCAATAAAATTCCATTACAGAGCAAAGAGAGAAGGCTTAAACTTCACATTTGACCCTAGGGAAGAAAGAGAGAGGGGGAAAGAGAAAAAATGACCAAGTTCTACAAAAATTCCCCTCCTTACAATATATAGGAATAATGAGAGACAAAGGAGAGGGAGAATTCAGATTTCTACTTTCGCCACCCCAACAAAGCATTGAATCCACCTACTCCAACCACCCAAAAGATGCATTGAATTTTCCTACTCCAATCATGATGAGTTCCACTTGAAAACATATGCCTCCATGTGATGTTCCTTGCTGGGAAAGAAAGGATGCCCGTACTTCATTATGGCGGTGGGTGAAAAACTTGACAGCCTAAAAATTGGCGGACTGTATTTTTTCATTATGGTGGTAGGTGAATAGAAGATGTTGACAGATTTCCAAAAGTCCTCCCTTTCTCAAATTTTAGTTCCAAGTTGAAAGATATGGCTGTCTTAAGATCGTGGTCGGTCGTTTAACGCAGGCTCACAATATTTAAAAGAGTCTATCCATGCAAGATCCATGTGGCAGCCCCGCACATCTTAAGATTTCACCCCCTCTTTTCACTCTTGAAGTTGTATCGATTGGACACTTGGCATCATCGTGGGCCTAATTTATTTTATTTATTTTTTGCTAAGTCACTCCTATTTGGCAAGAGCAACTACTATGGACCCTAGACACGTGGAGAGCCCGCCCTTTTTTGGGACCTACCTTTCTTGTCTTACCTTTGAATTTGTGTTTAACTAACACATGGCACTTTCCATTGGATCTGTTGCTTTGCTTTGAATTTTTAACAGCTAGTGCAAGTTTCTCAGGCTCTGACCACGTGGAGAGCATGCACTCATTTAGAGACCCTAATTTTGTCGTACCTTTTGAAGTTATGCCAAAGAGAAACGTGGAGGCTTCAGCTAGTTCTTAGACTTTTCAACAGCTGGTGTAACTTTTCCAGGTCGTAGACACGTGGAGAGACTGTGCTGATTTTGGGATCCCGATTCTAACTTTACCTTTGAAGGTGTGCCGATGAGAGACGTGGAGGCTTCCACTAGCCCTTTTATACTTAGCCAATTTGAACATCGAGTGAACACTTTCTATTTTGGGCTCTGACCATGTGGAGAGCCTGCACTCATTTGGGGTCTCCGCTTTTGTGTACCATACCAAAAGTAGGCTGAAGAGACACGTGGCACCTTCCATGGTTCCTTTTGCTTTCACTTTTTGAATTACACTGAGTTGAATCATATGTGAAGTCTGAAAACTTTGAGCTTTTCTTCACTTTTCTTCCTCTCGTGCTTTGATCTCCTTTAACATTATTTGGCCTCATTTTCCAACCTTGCTTAATCATTGTCGAACCCTCCCACAACTTTATTTTTTGGATCGAATATTATCTCACATGACTCAATTGACCCTTCAAGTTTCTCCTATGCAAGGTCATGTTTGATCAATTTTTCCTGAGGGGAAAAATTGGATAACAATTTGGCGACTCATGAGATCACATTCCTACTAGGTGAAGAGACTAGTAGCCTTGGAAGTCCATTGGGCATGGAGTCAAGAATGATAGCTTGATACTGATTTTGTGCTTGAAACTTAAACCCAAAAATTGTACCATGCTAACCCGAACTTGCCCCACTACCCGCATTTGTCAATTCTCATATGAAAATCTTGAAGGTGATATTTCTGAGCGTAGAAAATTGTATTGACCTAGAAGTTTCACCTTAATTATTATTGGAACTAGGGCTGATCTCCCCAAGCACTACCTCCAATGTACTGTGCACGAGAAACAAAACACCACGACACACACTATGTACAAAACTGAAAATCATACATGCTCCAAGTGGAACATGTAGAGTGTGCACATGCACTTCTTCTACTGAAAGCAAACTTATCTACTCCATGCTATCTAAAAGTAAATGGAACTCAAACAAATCCTGCAACTGGCAAGGAGAAGTAGCTTCCCTTTCTTAAAATAGGAAGCCATGTATCTATTTTTCTGCTAAACATGGATTTTATTGTGAGTGAAAACTGAAAGAGGATGATCCTCCACCCAATTCATCAAGGTATCAACTGGAAACAAGACAAATACCTCTATTAGTTTCACTGAATTTGGATTGAATAGGCATTGAAGTTGATCCTTGGTACTTTGAAACTCATCCTCATGCATAGGAGCAAGCATGACTAGTGGAAACTCCTCTTTTGGTTCTAATGGAGTCAAGTATTTAATTTAGCATGGTATGATCTGTGAAGTTTTCCCATTGCTCTAAAATTTAACTCCAAAAATGGAATCTTCCTACAGACCATCCTGGGTGAATGATGTGGAAGATATGGTTTCTTCATTATTCCTTTCCTCCTTCTGAGAAGAACATGGAAGATTAGGATACTCCAACATTGGTTCCAGAGGGTTGTTATGAAGTGTAGGCTTTTATCCTTGAATTCTCTCCTCCATGACAATGGACTCATGCACCGGGAAGGTGGATGATGGAGGAGAAAATAATGTGATCTCCACAGGATTCTCATCATCGAAGAAATCCTCCAAGTCAGATAGATAATCTACCTCCTTGTTGTCCTGTTGCATGTTCTCGACCTCCTCCATAGTTTCCTCTTGATCTGTAACTTTCTCACCATGGTTCCCCTCATCCTCAAATATGAAGTTTGAAATCTTAAACTCTTCTTCAACATTATATCTCGGAGGGGATGAAGTGGGAGGAAGAATTGAAGATTCCTCTATGGCCTTCCATGTATTTGAAGCCTCTGAAATTGTATGGTTCTTCTCCACAACCAGATTGCACTCCTCCTCTTTTGGATTTGGAGTACTGCTTCTTCCCATGCTTATGTTAGAACCAAATCCTCCACAACTTGTGGCTTGGCCTCAACCTTGTCCAGGGGTTTGACCATCAAGGGTATTTTATTAACCCCGAATCTAAGAGCCAAGCTCACCAAGATTCTAATCATTTCTTCTTTTCTTGGCTTTTCTTCTTGCTACTCCACTTGACTAGATTCTTGAGTTTCTTCTCGACATGGGCTCGGGAAAGCAGGAGGAGTGGTGGGTGCGGAAGGTATTGATTTTTTCTCTCATGGAGGGGACTTGGATTTTTAAGGGAAAAGGGTACATGAATTGAGATGAGATGGAAGATTAGAAGATGGAGAAGGGAAATCAACACTTGGGACAGCAAGTGAGAAACGAGACTCATGACACTACTGAGATAATACTAATTGAGAAAAAGGAAAATAAAAGATATGAGGTGGTGGACTTACCTATTGACAAGATTGTCTCACACCAAGCTCGTAGGCATATATTTCCTCGGTCCACTGCGCAAGTTGATGCAACATTTCAACCATGAAGTCAAGCTTCTCCTACGGGTTGTAATGTCTTAGAAAAGGGCCTTCCCATGGACAAGATTCCCTCCAACAAATTTTGAATGCCTTCATTTGTGTTGTATACCTGGATTGAACCATGCCAGCATCCATCCTTTAAATCTTGTCCGGTAGATCGGCATTATCCATATAATTTCTATCATCATATGCACACCCTTGCTCTGATAAGCTCCATAGTTTGGGGATGACTAAACTGATCTGTACCTTGCTCATATGGGTAAGAATAAAGGTTCTAAATATTTTCATAATATTGAATTAGAAGAGTTGTGAAATACATTGCAGGTGGGTGAACCGTTGTTGATGTAAGTGTGAATTCCAGGATGGGAATGAAGTCATGATTACACAACTTCATGAATGAGAGAAGGTGAAAGATATGGAAATAAGATTGGGTGGAAATGGATGGAAGGAGAGTCTACGAAACTTAAAAAATGGGTTGTTGACCGGATGGAGTCTCAGATGCACTTTTCATGTGCCTCTAAAGGCTGAATCTCACTAGGAACACATCAACTTGATGAAATTAAGTGGTAAGGTGCTTCAAACCTGTCCCACCCAGCGTGCCTAAAACTATTTATTATGATCACATGATAGTTTTAGATGTGTGATTTGATAATGACACACCTTGTAAACATGATATAATCTAACTCCAATGTCCGAAGTGGGCTTCTTTCAAAGCTGTTGATGCAAAATGACAACACCCATGAATGTTTGCAATGTGATGTGTTCAAACTCTTAGTGTGATTTCATAACATGGGTACTATCTCCAAGTTATGGGACTTCTACTTGAGATCGACCTCCGAGAGAAAGGTGGTTCTTCTTCCTAATCATAATTCTAAACTACTTCTAAGGAAATAAATGTGACTATCTAGGAAATAAATGTGACAGGGAGAGAGATGGCATGAAAATAAAGAAATATGACAATACAGAGGTGATAGCACTAAGAAAAGGGGGTTGCTAATCACAAATCCAACTGCCTGAAATGGAGAGAGGTGAGAAATGGAGAGGATGTACAAGATGCATCACAGAACAAAGATAAAATTCACATAGAACACCACTTCCAACCCATTAAACATAGCTCTCAAATATGCAATAGACATCAGAAATATGCACAATATACCCTACAATGATGAGAGGTATGAAGAGACAATAAAATAAGAAAGGATAGACAAAATGCAGCACAAAACATATTTTATTACTCCATGAGTTCACACAGTACATCATCAGTGGGAAAGAGGCAACAAAAAACCATTACATGGTAAAGAGAGGAGGCTTAAACTCCACATTCGACCCTAAGGAAGAAAGAGAGAGGGGGACAAGTGATAAAAAATGACCAATTTCTATAAAAAAATCCACTCCTTACAATATATAGGAAGAATGAGAGAGAAAGGAGGTGGAGAATTCAAATTTCTACTTCAACCACCCCAACAGATCATTGAATCCACCTACTCCAACCGCCCCAAAGGATTCATTGAATTCACCTACTACAACCATGATGAGTTCCACTGTAAAACCCATATGTCCATATTTTGTTCCTTGTTGGGAAAGAAAGGAGGTTTGTACTTCATTATTGCTGTAGGTGAGAAAATTGATAGCCTAAAAAATGGAAGACTGTATTTTTTCATAATGGTGGTAGGTGAGTAGAAGATGTCGAGAGATTTCCAAAAACTCCTCTCTTGTTCAAATGTGAGTTCCCAGTTGAAATATATGGTTATCTGAAGATCAGGGTCAAGCTTTTAACGCAAGCTCACAATATTTAAAATATTCTATACATTTAAGATCCCGTTGAAGCCCCACACATCTTAAGATTTTACCCCCCTTCTTTCACTCTTGAAGTTGCATCGATTAGAAACTATTTTTGGGATTGAATGTGAGATCTCATGACTAAACTGAACCTTCAATTTTCTCCTACGCAAGGTCATGTTTGATCAATTTTTGTTGAGGGGTAAAATTGGATAACACACCCGAAAAGAGTGAGTAAAGAAGAGATAGGTTTAGCCGCACCTAGGATGGACATAAGCACAGGCGTTACTATCCCGACTACGTTCTTTTGTATAAAACCATAAAATATAATAAGTTAAATTCCAACAAGGTCAGTAATATGTGTAAGGTCAATAAAAGTACGAGATATAAATAAAAAGTCTCAAAATAGGTTGTCAATCACTATTTTTTTGCTTAAGCATCATGTAAATGCTAGCATGCTTTTCGGGACTAAAAATGTACCTAAGTGCATGATTTTGTGTCTACATTTTCCCCCACTTTATGTTTTTTAAGCTGAATAATAGATAACATAAAGTAGATATAAGTTCCGTATTTTATTATCATGTATAAAGTGTAGTTGATAGTGTACCGGTAGACAAGTGAAGCATGGAGTGATTGAAAAGTGAAGCATGGATAATAGGAAAGAGGGAAGCGTAACCTAGGGGTGGAGTGTATGTGTGGCTTGTAGTTGTTTTCGTGCTTGTATTTTGTAATGTAGGATTCTTCTTCTTGTGTATTAAGGATAACCATGGAAAAGAAGAGAGAAAGAGTAGTCAAAGTCCTTTATATGAAAAATTTGAATAAGGTATGTAAAAGCGTGTAAAAGTAGTAATAAAAGGAAAGTGTGGCCCTGATTTATAGGAGTGTAAAGTAAAAATATGTCCACAAATATAGGGAAGGGTGTTTTTTTGGGTGATCTCATGCCAAGTGTGAGTTTTTAAGATATCTCACACTAAGAATGAGTTTTTTGGGTGATCTCACACCGATGGCGAGTTTTCTAGGTTACCTCACATTAGAACGAAATCTAGGGGAGAGAGGTTTATATTTACTCTCATTCCATGAATCTTCCATCATAATAACCACTGTAAATGGTATGCCTATATTTTGTTTCGATTTTCTTGATTTTTCCAAATTTTTCCGATTGAAGGAGATAGAATGCGTTATGTAATTGAAGCCTAGTGCCTATTCTTTGTAAAACTCCTTTGAAGAATTTCGATAACTATAATGATATGAGAAGGAGTATTTTTGTACCCCTATGACATTAGCCCCCAAGGGATGACATAGTCACCTAGGTGAGCTACTATCCGATACTACGTGCCGATATCTACTATATGTTTTGGACCCCAGTTAGATTCTAGGCCATTCTATGAATGTGTTCCTATGTTGATTCTTTACTCTTCTAATTTTTGTTGTATCTCTAAGCTACTATAGGGTTTATTTACTCATTAAATAGATTCCCCCTCATTTGGGGTGCATGTGATGATAGTAGGAGAATGCAAACCAAAGAAAGGGCCCGATGTTGATGTAAAGAGGATAGCTCCAAGGGGTAGGGGATGTGCATTGTAGAAACAAAGGCACATGAAAACAAGCATTAGTATAAAAGAGAACATGCAATAGAAGAAAATGTCACAATGTCACAAGGAAATTAGGCCCGAAGAAAAAATACGTTTAATGATCATACAAGACATGAGGTATAACCCGTAAATAATAGCATATAATAGAAAACAATATCAAGAAAAATGTATTCAATAAACATGAGTGTGTATAGTCCTTGAAGGAAAGTGATACACATGAAGAATCCATTACCATGTTAGAGAAATAAATAGTATGTCAAAGCGTGTATAAATCAGTGAAAAATAAAGTAAGCGTAATGGTAAATATTGGATAATATAGTAGTAAAACCTATGATGTGGAGAATGTGTGAGAAGTGAAAGTGGATATCCTCATAAACCTTAGTGAGACTAGTCTGAAGATATAGTGTCAAGCATCATTGCAGCAAGTGAATATTTTTAAGACATCTACATTCACCTCAAATGACCAAGTGAACACATATGTGTGTAAGTATCTAAAGGTAATGACATATTGAGTATAGTAATCAAAGTGTAACATTTAAGTAATATAGGAAAGTTAGAGTAAATGCAACCAAGTTATGCAAACATAATGTATGAGTTTCATAGTATGGAATGCAAGGTGTGAAGGTGATAAGATCAATATGCCTGACGATGTGTATGAGATGAGGTTCATTTATAAAATTTCCCTCAATAATCAAGAATGAACCATATAAAAATATTTATTCCTTTTGAAATGAGTGTGTTGTATGAGAGTAAATTTTAGAAATATGTATCGGAAGAACAAATCATGAATTATGTAGGTGATATGAGGTTCATTTAATAATTATACCCTCAAAAGTTGAGTATGAACCATGGAACTAGAGTGTGTCATATGGTAATAAAAATATAAGGTGTGTAGCATAGAGGGTAGGAGTCTTTGAGAAATATTAGAAATGAATCACAAGAGTGTAAATTATAGTAGGAGATACTAGTGACAAATGATGCTAGTAAAATGGGGAAGAAAGTACAATGCCCCCATGTGTGTAAGCAAAGTGGATATCTATGGTGGAGTTTGAAATGTGTCCCAACTATCAATATAAGCATGAACTTGATGGAAAAAAGGAATTATATACTTAAGCTGGAGGATATTTGAGAAGGATATATAATGGAGGTAACTTATTTTGAATTTGAAAAACCATAGGGGACTTGATATGAGGAGATGATGGAGGAAGAATTTTTAGAAGATTTTTTTAGTTTAAATCGGTAATGTTGTACAAGACTTGATAAAAGGAGGAGATGGAGGACAAGATTTGAGAGGTGGTTTCTTAGTTGGAATTCATAATGTTGTAGAAGAATTGATTTGAGGAGGAGTTGGATGACGTAGTCCGAGAGGTGGCTTTTAGTTGGAATGGGTTAGATAGGCGATTCTTTACTTACTAGAGAAGGGAATTAAAATTTATGGCACATGATTCTCGTTAGATATAGAAGGAGCATATTTTAGAGTTCGTTGGGATTTATGATTAGAGATTACTATGTGGCATAATCTTTTCTAGAAAATGAGATAAAACCATAATTCCTAAGGTGGTTGATACTATGTCTTAAGGCATATCAATCATCAACATAATGTCCATTATGTATGTGATGTTCAAAAAATGGGACACTTGTGTATTTGGTTAGTCAAAAAAGAGGGTATAAATTAGTATTCGACAAATTGATCAACTCATGATTGAGGAGATTGGGGATAATTCCATGTTTCTTAGAATTTAGATAAAAATTGGTAGGTGAATGTAATGGTAATATGTTGGGTTCATTTATATGTGCACATGTAGAAGACATAAGACCTGGGATGAGGTGTAGAATAAGAACTACAATGGGATTGAGAAGCAACCTTAAGTTGTTGGATATCGTTACAAAATATGTAATCATGGTTTCCATAGCTTGAATTCTTGAAATTAAGAATTTAAAGTTTGAATCAAATTGCAAATGGATTGATTTGTTGTGGTTTGATTACTAATAGAGTTGTCAGAGACATGATCAAAGATGGCGGTACTTGTACATGATGAAAATTTATAGGTAGGTACATAGTGTCTACGGATCTTAGGAGAACATATTTACATTGTGGGTGCATTTGAATCAATTGATGGAAGGAGACTTGAGGAATTTTGATAGCCATGAAAGAAGATTTGATAGAATATGCAAAGTAAGGATCCAAGTATTTGATCACAAGTGGGGTTCAGTAGATGATTTAATTAAAACTGAATTAATCTCTATTACAAAGTAACTAATGTAATAAATGATATACAAGTGATAATATACTTTATGAAAAAATAAAAGAAACATGTAGAATGTGAAACCCTAAGTAAGAAAGGGGGATATAAATTCTTAGCTGATATCCTTACAACCGGAAGTGATATAAGAAGGGTAAAGTTTTGAATATACTGCAAACATTGTCTTAAATGCTCCCTTTAAATTTAGTAACTCAGGAATAGTGTTAGACAACGGTGCCCACAACATAATAGAGGAACCTAGATATTGGTGACTATGAAAATGCTCATGATAAGGTATCTTCTATGTCCCATTTGTTTTAGAGTTGTTCCCACTCAGTCACATGATATTCACTACTTGATCACCAAAGATACTTATAACCTACAAGAAAAAAATTTAGTGACACATATGCACAAATCACATCAATCTTAAAAAGGAGAATGTAAAATGGGGAGTTATCCTAACTATAGTGGTCACCGACATAATGAACTTATGACCGAGATTTGTACTACAACTCATATTTCATGTAGTTCTTGTGTGTGTGTGTGTAGAAATTATTCCTAGGATGCCCTTTTGCAAGATACACTTGATAGCAAGCTATATATGATCAATGATGAAAATGTGTGGAAGGAATAGAATAAAATTCCCATTCATATGTTTTATATGTAGAAGTATGCAACCCTTTTCCCTTGATTGATTTTTATATGCATTCCTTTGGAGTGTTTTGGTGCCTTTTCATGCAAGATTAATTTATAATAGTAATGATTAGTGTTTGGTCCCCAATTTTTAAATCATAAATATGTATTTAAATGATTCCCTTTTTGTAATTTTGTAATTGACAATTGGAAGGTTTACCGATTAGTGAAAAATATTCCCAAAATATAAAATATAACAAGAAAGAGTGAGTAGAGCATAGAAAGGGTCAAAAGTGCCAAGGAGGGAAATCGGTTTTTGGTGCTACTCTACTAGCTAGATGCTAGTGTCCTGAAGCCATTAAAAATTAACAAGTAAAGTTCTGAAAATGATGTAATATGTGTTATTCCAATAAAAGTCTAAGAGATAAAGAAAAATGATTGAAAGAAGTTGTCAATCACTATTTTTCTCTCTTAGGAATCATGTAAATGCTAGCATGCTTTTACTACCTAGAAATATAACCGATTGCATGATTTTGTGTCTACCCATGTAAAAGATAATACTCCATTATTAACTCTTCCACACATGTATTTGTTAATTTAAATTTAATTATTCAAAGTTTTGAACATGTCACCTATAAACCATTCTTCATCTTTTCTTACATAGCCATACACCCTCTCTCATTTGTACATCATATTTCATTCTACCCAGTTGAGAATCTCTTCATAGTAACATTCGATATCAACTTGTGTAATTGTATCATACTTTGAAGACATGGATGTTGTATAAAATTTTGTTCTACTTGTAATTAGAAGCACATTAAAATATATCATATATTTTGAGAATGTAAGAATTTTATATAAAACATAGATTTAATGATAATTGATAAATTACTTTTATGTTTCGTTGGTGGGGGTCATCCTAAGGATTGCATATATGGATAATAAAATGGAAGTATTTTTCAACATTTTTACTTTGAAAATAATCATTCTAATCAAGGTTGTCCATATTTTGTGCCCCTTATAACCATATGAATCCAATCACATTTAGCCAAAATCTTTGCTACCATTCATATCTATACCAATGATCATAAAAATTTATTCCTTTTTACAATACTTCATTTTGGAAAAGCGTATATCACAGTGCATGTAGTGTTTCCCTAAATGAGAATATTAGATGATATTATTCCTTCACCAATTTTGCGCTTCTCATGCATTATCCAATGGTGTTCAAGAATTTAATACATGTCGATCATGCCAATACATATCAGCTGCACTCGATGTGAAAAAAAGGTTAGGCGATTTAATTTGATACAACATGTTAGTCAATACACCACAAAAATTTCCCAAATAGAAAATTGTACTGTTATGGGAAATTCACAACACCCCGATTGCTCGTAAGTGATTTGTTGAGGCGATCAATGTGATTTTTCAAACATGGAGTTATTCCAAAGTGTGGGACTTTGAAATATACAAGGTGTCCAACCTTTTGAATTGAACCCCTCCTTACAAGATATATCAAGAATGAGACAAAGGGAGAGAGAATGAATTTTAAATCTTGCTTCATCCACCCTAATATGCATTAAAATCACTGCAACAATGATGGGTGCCATTGTAAAACTCATACCTCCATGTACCTTGCCTTGTTGGGGAAGAAAGGAAGCCCATACCTTCATCATTTGGGCAGGTGAGAAATATGGATACATTCCCTAAAGTGGCCAGAATTTATTTCCTCATTTTTAAATACTTAGTGGTTGTTGTGTAAAGGACACCGAGAGCTTTACAAATAGTCTTTGTTTTTGCAAATCGAGCTCCAGTCAAAATTTATGGCCATCTAAAGATGAGGGTATCATACTGTAATAAATGTGGTTGATCTACCTTTTTAGAGATTTGACCCGCATCACACCCTCTAAAATATGAAATTTCAAAATTTTGGGATACGAGCTTCGAGTATGAATACTTTGCAAGTCATTATCACTATTCATCGGCGAGTGGCTTGAGAGTTCAAAATGTTGAACCTTTGAAGTCTGAATTTTGACTTGAGGTGTTTGGACTACGAGATCATATTATGTGGCACTATTCATTGCCCGAACAAAAATGTTCTGAAATTGTGAAACCTAAAAGTCAAAAATTCAGATTTGAGTTTTCAAACTTTATGTTTTTGGGGTTTCAAGGGTCTAGGTTTTGAGATTTCAAGTTTCACGGTTTGGGAGTCTGTTCATCCAACTAAGAGCTAAAATGTTTCGAACTTCAAGAAACCTAAAGTCTAAAATTTGGACTTCAGGTTTCAAACCTTTATGTCTTCAAGCTCGTGGCACTTGTTCACTTAACATGGTTCAAAACCTCCGAATGTACGAAATCAAGAACTCGAAATTTAGATTTCAGATTTTGGACCTTCTTCTCCCCTATTCATGCTTTGTTCCACTTGAGTCCACAAATTTCACGTCGATTACCTCCAAACGACCTCACCTCACGGAGTCCAAATTTTTGACTTGAAGCTCCTTCATTCCCGAACAAGCTCATACTCTTGAGCTCCTTTGTAATGTTCTTGATCGACTTCACCTCTGTTGGCTCAAGCACGAAATGTGAGTTCCCATGGCTGAATTGACCCTCTTATTATCTCTGTGCGAGGTCATGTTTGTCTGATTTTTACTGAGGGGAAAAATTAGATAGCAATATCCCCTAAGGATTCTCCGAACCATTTCCCATGATCAGCCAAATGTCAATTGCGAACAATTTCAATATGCTCATGTCGGTCATTGTGTATGATTGGAATATCTTGGAGGATTTTCTTGACAAAAAATACAAAAATTAATTTTGTGCATGATGTCTCATGATAATATTCATCATATAATACATGAATCGGGAATTTCGGTGAAACGGTTGATACCTATATTGAAATTAATGTTATACAAAGTCATAAATATGTACTCATTTTAATAGTGGTTGTATCAATCAAATTTTCCATGAGTAAACAATGTAAGAATTTCCAAATCCAGTAATCCTAATGTGACATACTCATTGATAGGAGATGCTCCTATTCCTAGCGAATCATTCAAGACTAGACAACGTCCAATCAGTTTATTTACCCATGTATGGATTAATTCCATCACGTTTGGGGCATTAGGTGGTTTAGAGGCCATTAATATTGTGTGATTAATGATATTTCTTTAATATATATCCATGAAAATAACTACAACTATATTTTCATTTGGATCAGAATCAATCTCCATGTGGACATAGATTAAATGGTTGAATACATTTTGATGAGAATGAGATGGAAGTTCATTTAAAGCATTTTCATCAATTTGAAAATATAAATATAATATATCATCCTATATTTTATTTTTTTGTGCATTATAAAATTGCTCTTTATTAAATGTAAAGTTGTAAATTGTTCCATGTTGATCCCTCCTCTCCGAACAATAAGCATTGGAAATAATTTCAATCTATGTGAGAAACTATTAGCAATTTATTTTACTTCTTGATGAGAACTCGTCGTGTGACCTTTATATTTATATTGACCTCCGATTGCATGTGTCACTTGTAGGATTGGGTTGACATGGGCTATCAAAATTTCCTCAACTTGAATTATATTTGTGATTTCGGCGATTTATGGCCCAAGATCCATTTTCTTCGATATTGAAATTTAGTGATGATATTTGTCTTTTCGATATCTAGTACACATAGGTCCTTCATGTTTTGGGGAAAACCTATTAGAAATAATCTAACACTTAATTCACCATATGTGGATTAATGTGTAATTATAATAAAGTAATTATTTAATTACTTAAGTTAGCTTAGTTGTTAGTGTGTTGTTATCATCCCTTAGATTGTGGAGGATGTTCTTTAGTTAGAATATTGTTCTCGAATGATTTCCTGTAGAAGCTTTTTAGGGGCAATATGCTATTACTGCATATTTGCTTTGTTTAGGAGATTTGTTCCATGTATTGTGGAAGAGATAGAAGTTGTCCAATATCTATAAATATTGCAGGTCTCTCTTCTGATTGTAATGCTTCATTTTATATTAATAAAAATCACAGCAAGCTCTGCCTTGTTTTTGCAATTTAATCTGGTTTGCAGATTTCATTTGGTACCAGAGCAGGTGAGTTAAAGTTGTAGATAATTGTTGAGGAAGTGTTAGAAGATTTGAGGAAGGAGGACTAGAAGCCTAAGCCAGGAGGAGCCATAGATGCCCCCAGCCTCTTCACAGCCCCTGCCCCTACTCCACACACTTGGCAACAGTAGTAGAAGAAGCAAGAGTGAAAAAATAAAATAAAATTGGAAGGGCAATCACAGGCCAGAACACCTGGATGCACCTCCCAACTCCATTATTGTTTTCATTTACAGCAATGAATAGACATATGGAGCAGTGAATTGAAATTCAAAGAACCAAATCTAGGAGAGGACCAAAGCTAATTTCAAACAAATGCTGAGCCAACCTCTTTCTCGAATCCAAACGCCACTCCATAAGCAAAACTCTGTCCAAATTTTTGAAGCAAAGCCATGCTAAACCATTGTAATGCCGCTTGAAAGCATTAAAAAATGGCAATAAAAAGTGAAGGAGAGAATGGCGGTGGAAGAAACAAAGGGGCGGCGGGCAATACAAGACTGATCCACGCCAAGTAAGCCCTAAATCAGTTTTTTTTTTTCTAAATTCCATTTTTGGATTTTGAGAAAAATATTAGAACAAAAAAAAATTCCATTTTAGGAAAGGGGTTTGGAAAGATCATAAAATAAAAACTTGTATTTGACATTACTTTCCGACGATACCTCGGATTGGGGTGTCATTTTTTTTTAAAGGATATGTTTTTTCGAGATTTATGCTTTGCTCTAGTCAAAGAGGCCAAAGATCCCAAAAATAAATTTGTAAGGGAAAAGAAGCCAAAGTGTCGAAAAATTTAAAAAATTGTGAAAATATTAATTTTTGTAAACAAGAAGAGGGGTGCAAATTTTTTTCTATTTGTAATTTGTTTGTAAAAACGGCCGATAGTGCCAAAAAATCATTGTAAAAGGCCAAAAAGGAACCCACACTCAATAAAAATCAATTTTGGGGGGGTGTGTACTATTTTGAGGGTGGGATTGGTTGTGTGTTGATTCTCTCTCTCTCTCTTTTCTTTCATGCACAAATGGCCAACAATGTGCCTAAATTTTTTCTACGATTCACAACTCCTTCGTGGAGATAATTATGTTGCATGGAAAATGAAAATTAAAACTCAACTTGAATTTGAAGACATAATTGGTGTAGTTGATGGCTCGATAACGAGACCAGAAAATGATATTGCTAAACAACATGTGTTTGATCGTGCTAATCAAAAGGCAAAACTTATAATTCTGTTTGGTGTAACTGATGATGTACAACCTCATATTCATCAAACGATAATAACAAAAGAAGAATGGGATAAACTCGCAACTGTATACGAAGATAAGAATAAAAATGCTATTTTCCAATTACAAACACAACTTCATTGTCTCAAAATGAAGTCTAATGAGTTCATTGAAGGTTTTCTAAAGTGTGTTGATATATTGAGATCATCTCTCCAGGATTTGTAAGAAGAGGTCACCGATGAATCTCTTGTCCCTATTGTATTGAAATCCCGACCAGCCTCATACAAAATATTTGTCATGACTCTCAACATTATGGGTCCAACTACAAGTTTTGAAGAGTTAGTGAACATGTTACAATAGGAAGAGTCCATGAAAAAACCCGTAGAAGATGAGGAACAATCCCTCTCTTCATTCCATAAGGGAAAGAAACATATTCATACAACTGGTAACCAACACAAGCAACATTCTCAACATAATACTGAAGGGAACACTCAAAGCAAAAGTTGTAAGATTTTTGGCACAAAAGGAAATGACTTAATAGATTGTTGGTATAACACATTTTAGAAGGGTTCATCTAGTGGAAAGAAGCCAAATTTTCAACAATCTAGTTAGGGTTACAAAAACAAACAAAAGGATAAAGGAAAAGAAACTGGAAAAAGAAAACACCATAGCATGGCAACATTGTTAAAGAGGAAGATAACTCACCAGATGAGGAATTCCTATTTTCTGCACAATCAACTCACGAAATCAATTCAACATAGGAAATTTGGTATGTTGACTTAGGAGCAACAAGACATATGACTGGGAGAAATGATTGGTTCTTAGAGTTAAAGAATACACCTAACAAAGACTCTGTTTCATTGGGTGATGATTCATCGTACAAAGTACAAGGAATTGGAAACATCTCCTTACCTCTTGGATCAAGAAAGTGCACAATAAGAGATGTTCTATATGTTCCTGGATTGACAAAGAATCTACTTTTAGTAAGTCATCTTTTGGAGCACAACTTAGAAGTAGATTTTGATAGTACACATGGAAAGAAGATGTGTTTAATCAAAGATAAGTCTAAAAACTCCAACATTGTTGCACGAGATTCTAGTGTGGGTCATATGTTTCAGTTAGATTTTGTTCAAACCAAAAATTAAGCCCTTATAGCTAAGAATACATCATCGGCACAATTGTGGCATGAAGATTTGGCCATGTAAGTTTTGGCTATCTTGAAACACTTCGAAAAAATAACATGGTAAGAGGACTACCAAATTTCAAGAAGAATACAGACAAGTGCACAAATTGTTTGGCAAGAAAACAACATAGAGCTTCTTTTCAAAAAAGTAGTACATTTAGGTCCTGTGGTAAACTTGATTTGGTGCATACCAATCTGTGCAGACCTATGAGACCTAGTCATTCACGGTTTCAATATTTTATGCTCTTTGTTGATGATTACTTACGGAAAATGTGGGTATACTACATTGGCACCAAATACCAAGCCTTTGAAACTTTCAATAAATTCAAAGTAGCTTCTGAAAATGCAACTGCTAAGAAAATAAAAACACTCCACTCAAATTGAGGGGGTGAATACACCAGTAATGAGTTCAAAGATTTTTTGGAAACATATGGAATTCGTCGGCAAATGGCACCTCCATATACACCACAACAAAATGGTGTTGTTGAAAGAAGGAATAGAACTATAATGGAAATGGTAAGGTGTATGATTGATGACTCAGGCTTGAGTAAAACATATTGGGCAGAAGCAGTAAAAACAACAGTTTATCTACTGAATAGAGTTCCCACTTCCGCACTTGATGGATTAACACCACAGGAATCTTGGTCAGGGAACAAACCATCTATAAAACACCTTATGGTTTTTGGATGAAACGCAAGTATGCACATTCCTAAGAAAAAGAGAACTAAACTTGATAATAAATCGAGCAACTTATATTCTTGGGATACATGTTAATGGATCAAAAAAACAAGGAAAATTTTCACAAGTAGAGATGTTGAGTTTTTAGAATAAAGAAGCAGATGCTCCTTCCATAAACTCAAAAAAATCCTACTAAGAAAAAATAAGATCTTCTTGATGAAGATAATGATGATGAGGATAATTCAACTCCTCCATCTACAGGAACAATGAAACATATGCCTAAGTGGTATACTAATCTAATTCGAGATGCTAAGTTGGATAGTGATCCTAACACATCCACTTCGGGACCTAGAACTCATAGTATGACTCAAAATGAGGAAAAGTTAACCTTCATGAGTAAGTAATTGAATCAAGTGAGCCCACTATAGTTCAATATGCCCAATAGTCAAAACCTTGGTCAGATGCTATGAATTCAGAATTCAACTCTTTGATGAAAAATAATACTTGGAAACTTTCAGATCTTCCATCGGGAAGAAGGAAATAGGTTGTAAATGGATATTTAAAACAAAGTACAAATAATATGGAAGCATTGATAAATACAAGGCAATATTGGTAGCTAAGGGTTATGCACAAAAAAAGGCATTGATTATGAAGAAACATTCGCACCAACAGCTAAGATCAAAACAATCAGGATGATATTTGCTCTAGCTGCACAATTTGGTTGGAAAGTTCGTCAAATGGATGTAAAAAGTGCATTTCTAGATGGGGATTTACAGGAAGAAGTCTACATGACTCAACCGGTAAGGTTTTGTCATACGAGATAAAGAAGGAAAGGTAGGTAGACTCATAAAGTCACTATATGGTCTTAAACAGGCTCTTAGGGCATGGTACATAAAGATTGATGAGCATCTCATTAAACATGGATTCAAAGAAGTCCATATGATCCTAATCTCTATGTCAAAAAGCAAAGGGTCGAGATAGTGATCATAGTAGTATATGTCGATGATCTAGTCATCACTAGAAGTTTAGTGAAGATGATTGAAACAACTATGGAAGATCTAAATTGATCATTCGACATGACAGATCTTAGGCTTCTTCATTATTGTCTTGGACTTGAAGTATGGCAAAAGAAAAATCACAGATTTGTTAATAAACTAAAATATGCCAAGACAATGCTTAAGAAATTTAGAATGATGGATAGTATACCAATGGCTACACCTATGGAGACAAGGCTTCAATTGTCTCGCACAGATCCATCAGAACAAGTAAATGTTACTCTTTATCGATAGTTGATTGGGAGTCTCATTTACTTAACTTATTCTAGGCCAGATATCAGCTATGCAGTCAGTTATCTTTCTCGATTTATGTAAGAACAAAGGGTTTTCACCTGGAAAGCAATGAAGAGGGTATTGAGATACATCAGAGGAACCATGGACTTTGGCCTAGAATACAAGAAGAATGATAACTTCTTCTTGACATGATATACAGATTCAGATCATGCAGGGAACATTGATGATAGGAAGTCCACTTCAGGATTTGTGTTCTTTTTGGGATCTGGACCTATTTCATGGGGGAGCAAGAAACAAAATTGTGTTTCAAGGTCTTCCATGAAACAAGAATATTGTGTAGCATGAGGAGTATCTGCGTGAAGCGATTTGGTTGAGACGTGAGATACTTGAAGGATTGGGAATTCCACAGGATCATCCAACAATCCTACATGTAGACAATGAAGGAGTAATAAAACTTGTTCGGAATCCAATTTTTCATGAATGCACCAAACACATTGAGGTGCAGGTACATTTCATTCATGAACATGTTTAGAACAACAACATTCAGCTTTAGCATTGCCGAAAGAACATCACACGTGCGAGATATCTTCACAAAATCTCTTGCACGTCCTAAATTTGAGGCATTCAGAGTATTTCTCTCTTGTTCACTTCAGAGTATGATGAATTAAGGGGGGGAATGTTAGAAATAATCTAACACTTAATTCACCATATGTGGATTAATGTGTAATTATAATAAAGTAATTATTTAATTACTTTAGTTAGCTTAGTTGTTAGTGTGTTGTTATCATCCCTTAGATTGTGGAGGATGTTCTTTAGTTAGAATATTGTTCTTGGATGATTTCTTGTAGAATATTTTTAGGGGCAATATGCTATTACTACATATTTGCTTTGTTTAGGAGATTTGTTCCATGTAGTGTGGAAGAGATAGAAGCTGTCTAATATCTATAAATATTGCACCTATCTCTTCCGATTGTAATGCTTCATTTGATATTAATAAAAATAATAGCAAGCTCTGCCTTATTTTTGCAATTTAATCTAGTTTGCAGATTACAAAACCAACAAAATCTGCCAAGGTGGCAAAAACTCTCAAGCTATGGTTCGGGGGTGGATCGTTGAGATTGAGATGAAAAAATTAGTCAAGGATAAGATCTCTTTGAATCTAGGAGCAAGTGCATGTGAAATTCTAGTGCTTAGGGAGAAGAGGGAGAATGTAGCAAACAAGATCGTGAGAAGTGATGAGTAGGAGCATCACGGGGATCATGGATAATCGTGAAAGGGACATCAACCCAATATTCGAGTACGAACTAGGATTACATGAGTAAAGAGGTTACAAAGTTGGGGTAAATTGAGTTAGAGATGATTTTGAAATTGGTAAGTCATTTTAAGGGGTTAGAGGTAATTTGGGATGGGTAAATAGTAATGTATGATGGTGTAAAAATGGATTTTACGAGATGAGGGCGGGTGAGTTAGGATATGTATTTATAATGATACATTTTAGATTAAATAATGTGTGTATAGAGGAAGTAGGAGGTAACGAAATAAAGATGTCTACTGATATGGCCTGCTAAAGAAACAACCCTTGCACGTGGTATCGGAACCTAATTCAATTTTCTTATACCTAACTAGAACAAACACTTCCCCGATTTATCGTCCATTGCATTCTATTTAATACAAGTTCATCAAAGTTAGATATAAAGAAAAGTAATTATATTATTAATTAATTGAAGATATAAACAATGGAATTTGAGAAGAATATATATATATATATATATATATATATATATATATATATTATCTCTAAACACTATATATATATATATTCGTCTCTAAACACTCCATTGTGTACTAGTGATTTTATTATTTTTATTTTTATTTTCTTGAATTCTAATAATTTTTGTCAATAGTACTTATGTTCGAAAAGGTTTATCATGTTTATCAGTTCAGAAACATGGGCATATCTCATCATTTCTCTTTCAAAAGTTTCACCAAATTAACATGTTGCACTTTTGTTAATAGAAGAAATAATGGAGAAGGTCATTTACATCCATTGAACAATGTGCCTATAATGTATAGTAATTAAACAATATCTAGTCCTCCTTCCTCGTTCCACTTCATCTTCTCAATTCTAGACCTTCTTTCTTACAAGATGTTTAGTAGAGAAATTTTTGCAATGTTGATTGCATGGATAACATTTATTTTATGTAGGTTTTTTTTTCACATGTTGCTATTTTACATGGCTATAATTTAAATTTTGTCATGTTTTCTCTACTCGCAATTTTTCCCCAATCAAAAACTTCATACACTTTTTAAATCCCTTAACCTTCCTTGTGAGATGGGATTTCTACGAGTTATACCTCTCATAAAACATTTTCTCAAGACTAATTAGTGCTATGATTTGTTTTACATTTTTGTTAGTACTCTAGATTGAATCAATATTTATGCAATTTTTGGGGTGGTGAAAATGTCTAACCGTACTTTTAATTTTGTAAATATTCCTTTATTTCTATTGTCAATTAGGAGTTAATATCTCCTATGTTACCATAGATCGATGTATATTATATTATATTTTTTTATATATGTCCAATTTTCAGAAAGCTTTTTAATACGTGTTGACATTTTTTCTTAACATGGCATATTTTCGTATGTTAATGTCTTTTCTTATTCCATTGTGTTTATTTTTTGATGAAAAATAAACTTATATTATATTAAATGCAACATGATACAAGAATATTTTCAAAAAAGTGGGCAGTATTAGAGCACACCCCAAAAATAACAAAAAACTAGGCCGAGCCTTGGAGAACAACGAAACACTATGCGAAGCATAGATAGCCATAAAATTTTGAAAGAGTCGAGATCAAGCCTCCGCCACAAAAAATTCATCCATGGGAGGGTCGTGATCATTGGGCCAGACTCCACCACAGAGATCCTTTCCTGTATCAGGGATATCCCAACTTGAGCTAGACGGGACCTCCTCTTCAAATTCAATTGCCACCACGAGGGGGACAATAAGAAGATCTTGGGGAAATTTATCACAAGGTGGCGGGGTGGTGATGGAAAGTTCCACCCATCTTACGTGAAAGGCCTAAAAGTGAGCGGCGAGCCCCTGACCCTTTTGACATGGCGGAGAGGATTCCCACCCCTGGTCCCAAGCAAGCGGATAAATACTCCTATGCGGGAGATTGCGCGGGGAGTGCTATGTGTGGGTAAAAGAACACCAAGAGCGCCTTTCTTTGCATCCTCCACGAGAGGCGGCCGCCATGGGGCGAATATCGCCGAGGAGGCGACAACCGCTCATGGGACACATTACTGAGGGCATCCCCTCGGTGACGCAACAAAGTCTGCAGGTGCTCCACTTCTAGGACCACTTTGTTGGCCTGCATTTGAATCTGCAGAAGTACATTGGAGAGAACCATCGATTTGTTATAAATCGAGGATTGTAGATCAACTTCAGAATTAGCAAAGATAAAAGCATTCCTTTCATTCCATAACCAGAATAAAATTTCCTCTTTGAAAACATGTGAAATCTTAGAGAACTTTTTCAGGAATATGGGATTATCTCCTAGGAAAACATGGTGTCAAATCAGTGTTTATTGATTTCATTGATGTATTAATTCAATAGTTATAATATTAAAAAATAAAAAAGTCATTTCTCGACACTTTTCTTAAAAATAAGTAGTTTCCGTCACCTACACAAAAAATGTTGAAGTCTTTCAATATTATTATTGTCTTTTGTAATGAGAATATACAAGATAAAATACTTCATATGATCCAGACATTGTGTGGTTATGGAATTCAACTACTATATTAGTCTCATATAGAATGACGAGTCACCGAACCTTATACTTGTAACTTTCCTACAACAAGCACAAATAATTTAATTTCAAAATAATATAAGTTTTAACCATCCACAATATAATAAATGAGCTTGCAAAAAAATCGTTATCATTCATTGTGTTGAATTATATGAGCTTATTTTAGAACTTAGTGCAGAAAAGCGTTCTGTTAAAAGCAGCTGCCTGGAAGAAATAGAGCCGCCTGAAAGTTGTGGCTGCCAAAGTAATTTCCCATATTTCTACTCACACTTTCATATCTTTACGTTATTCTGTGTTCACTCTTGAGGAGATAAGCGTCTAGAAACCCAAAAGCAGCAAGGTCCGTTATAAACGCCGCATCAACAGTCAATCTCTGCTGTCAGCGCGTCTGCTATGGAAACTCCCATTATAAAATATATTAATTATAATAAAAATAAAGAATTCAGCTACCAAGTCTGCCAAACACTGGTATTCAACAAATTATTTTTAAAGTATAGGTAATCTTGATTCTTCACTTTGTTTTTTTGCACGAGCTTCCCCAACGTCATCCCGTTCAACAAGTTGGGTCATGTTGCGGTCAATTAATTATTTCTTTTATTTCTCGAGATTGCTATATTTTTGGGGATGATATTACAACAGTAACATTTTGAATCGAATACTGTGTTTAGTTTTAAAATAGAGTAAACTAACGTAGCATTCACGTGGGCCTTTAATCATATCGTTATTGGAGCTCTGAAATTCAAGGCTATGCAGTGAATCTATGTCAGATATAGTTATAATGTTGCTCAAGATTGCAAATTCAAAGCTTGGAGTATTGTAACGTGCAAATTGGATATAATGATTATGACAATTAATCATCTTATAACATTTTTTTGAAAGGTATTTGGTTGAGAATAAATTTTATGTTTTAATATTTGTTTTATATGAATGATTAATTAGTTTGGGGTTATTGTATTTGTGTGTTTATTGAATATTGGGTTTAAATTCGTATATTTATATTATATAAATGTATGTAAAATATGTCGAGATGTAAATTTCTCAAAGCGTATATTCCACTTATGTCACACATTTAAAATAGGCACGTCGTTAATTTAAAATAGTGCGCATTGTAATGATACCTCTCATATTTTACATAGATTTATATAATATAGCAATGCTAGTAGCATTCGCAGGAGTTGCACTATACATAAAATGGTAACAAAAATAAAGTCAGGAAAAGAAGGTGGGCATTTAGTTCATGCATGAATGACCTCGATGAGAACCTCTCCAGTTGGTGACTTGCGACCCATATTATTAATAATATGGATCCCCTCCCATGTAGTTCATTGGTGAAACCAATTATTCTTTCTATATAAGATTGAGAACCCAAGAGAGCGTTTGACCCCCTATATATTTAATATCTCCTTGAGTCATAAGAATTCGTAATGAATTTGATTGAAGTACTTTAAAGTATATTTTATACAAACCAAAATAAACAATATCCAAGATAATATATTGAAATTTTCATGGAAAGACAAACATTTAATAATATTTTTGTATCTTCATTTGGATAAAAATGTCATCGACATCAACTAAAATGAGAAAATGTTAACAATTAATCCTTTTAGACTTAAATATGTTACAAGGGACAACATAGCATTATTTAGAGAGGGAATCACCTGTCTTAAGAGAATAAGTATGGGTAATAAAAATTCTAGGTCTATAATACACAAAGTTCTTATGGATTTTACTAGTAACCATATTATCATCTTAAAAAATAAAGTATTAATTCATATGAATCAAAATGTAAAATGTACAACACATCAAAAAAAAAATTATATAATGAAATGTGAGTTACAGGGGACATTATTTATATTCCAAGGATTTTAGCCTTCTTTCATTTACCTTATGTTTAGAAAGTACTTTTATCTTCGTTATCTTTTCATAGTTGTCATATTAAATGGAAGAAATTTTCTAAGACTTTGCAAAGAGATTACTTGAGAGTTAGCCACAAATGTTAACCTCATTGTTTCCATTTGTTCAATATCAACTATATCCTTAGAAAGAGTCAATATATTCGATTTATATATTATCAATGCTCATGCCAACCATAAGGGTAATTGATGTTCGTGTCCACATTGTATTGGTGTAATTGGGACGGTGTGTGTACTTCTATCTTGAATGGTATCCTCAAGCAATTATCAAATTCAACCATTACATATGTTGGTAGTTTTGGTGGAGCACTACAAGGTGTGTATATTATGTTTCGAATATATCCTAGAGATCCATTTACAATACATGCTTTTATCCAAAGATTGGATATTAACATAACCACTACGTCATTAGAAATTAATAATTCGACATCAAGTTCATCATTCAGACCTCCTGTCATTGTGTTGGTGGTACGTGTTGTAGTTGCGTAATGCTACATGGAACAAGTGTATGTAATGAATGAATTTTTTGTTGTTGTGTTTATTCATGTTACTCTTTTCACGAACAAGTGAATCTTATTATCAAATTATTACTTGCTAGATTTTCTAATGCATCATTTATTCATTTATTCCACTCATTAATAACATCCAATCATCGAATTTTGGATTCACATCTCTAAGATTAGTGAGAATTTGTCAAAAATGTTTTGATCTTCACTATCTCCTTCTTATCTAAATCCCTTATCCACTATAACAAATATTGTGAATTCTTACCAAAATAGATTTTCATGTCTATAACTATCATATGGTTGTTTATCGGTAACATCATGAATTTCCCTAAATATTCTACTAAAATCATAGAAACACCACCAAAACTAATGTCTTCCTTTTCAAGGAATGTTGGACGAAGTCGGAGATTATGTTTTCTAGAAAAATTTGTCTAATGAAGCTTGTTTCATCAATCAATATATGTTTTATGTGGAAGATATATTGTTGGAGTGTTTTAAGTATTAATCCTTTTAATTGTGCAAATCTTGTAATAGGGATTTAATGTTGTGAATGGATCATTTTATGATCCAATATTAAATGTTCCAACTCCTTTTGGTGTAAGTCATAGAAGAGGAGGATATTATGGGAATTATGCATCTAAAATTTCTTCACAAATCGAACCAATCGAATATGGTTTTCTAGTTCCTATTGTTCCTTGAACTATCATGAGTAATGACATGTTATTATAAAATTAAATAAAATGTTTGATATTATATCAAGTGCATGATTTTATGCAACCCAAGGTCTCATAAATGAAATTTACAACTAATTCATCATCTATAACTAACCCATTATCTTTCATGTTACTTATAAATTTAATTACTTTACCTATGTATTCTAGACTTCAATATAAATCATTCCATAGTAGTTTTCTGTCAATTTATCTTCTTCCCAACATATCTATTTAAGTCACTTACACAATTTGACCATAACCAAACCTTGATATGATTTCCCATTCATTTTCTATTGTATTTTTTTCAATATGTTGGTGAAATTTATCATTAGAATCTACAATAATAGCAAAATCTTCTATAAAAGTCTTTTCACGACATGCGATGGATTATAATTGAAAGAATCCCAATTTGAATTTATTAAATTAGAATTAAGTCCAATGTCTCTCTCTATATATCACAAAATGGCTTCAAAAGCAACAACTCGACAAAAAAATCAACCCATTAATGTGATTCATGCGAAGGGGTGGAGGAAAACCTTGGGAACACTCTCACAATATCTTCCAAATTTCTAACCTCCCATATGGTATCTCATTTTATCCTTGGATTATATGTCAAAGATCTAACGACATCAATAAGTGATACACTTTCCATAGAAAATGGCATATTCTTGTGCTCATCTATAATAGTGTTTACATGTTGTTCATGGACAACTTCATTAGTTGTACTTACTCATTTAACCACCTCACGTGAAACATTAAAATTGAAAAATGCTCTACTTTTATCTAAAAATAGAAGCTCGAGAAACATATGACATGTTTATTGTGCCCCAATGTCACTTTAAACAATTGTTCCAACTAGAACTCTAATATATCCTATTTCTGCCATTTCATCTAGATTTTTAATGTTTGTGATCTACATCAACATTTGATTATAAGTTTGAGAACTCTTCTCCACTTTTCTCATAATTTATAATGTACTTGATTATGACATGCTCGAAAATGATAGATTGTCAATCTATATTTTCTCTCCATAATTATAATATATTAAGAGTGTTTTTATTTACTTTATCATCATTTCTCACAAGTTTAACCTTTTTATCTCTATCTACAAGTATTTTTATAACTTTGATACCTCAATATTTAATGGCCACCGTACATCATACCGATGATTTAATAAAAATAGAATTGAATCCTATTGTAGAGTAATTTCTAATATATTGTAAGACATGTGCAAATAAGCATGTATCATCGAAACCCTAAGCAAGAAGGGGATAGAGATACTTTTTGACATCTATGCAATCTAGTAGTGATATGGGCAAGGTAAAGCAAATCGACAAGACTAAATATTGTGGTAAATGCAAGGCTTATTAATTATGGTACTCGGGAAAATTACAAGATAGGGGCACATGCTACAAGAAAGAGGAACTTAGGCACTAGTGACTGATTCTCGTGCATAATTGATTGTTAAAATACTCAAGATATGGTTAATTTTGTGTCACAACATTTTCACTTTCTATCACTTGATATTCGCTCCTTTATTTTTGAAGGTACCTATAACTCGTAATAAATAAGTTTTCTTGTACATAACCACAATGCATGTAAAACCTAAAAATGAAAACACAGAATGGGGAATCGGATTGACTTGGACAGTCACCCGACGTAGCGAACTTAATCCGAGCACTTTGAAAGACTTCATCTTTGACTCCATCTAGATATTGTGTGTGTGTAGAAATGATAGCCAAGATTACCTTATACAAGTTACACTTGATAACGCCCTAAATATGCTCAATGATGAAAATGTTTAGATGGAATAGAATAAAATTCCCTACCAATATTTTGTATGCAACGCGTTTCCCCGAGTGAGTGCTAGGTAGATTCCTTTGAATTGATTTTGTTCCTTTGAATACGAGAATAAGTGATAATAGTAATAGAGCATGTTCCCCGGTATTGAAAACATAACTATGTATTTATATGATTCCCTTGTTTGCATTTTTTTATTAAAACCTCGAACACTTACCCATAAGTGAAAAAGATGACAAAAAGATTAAAGACACCCTATTGATGTGGAATCATAGCACCCTTTAATATCCGTAACTCGATGGCTTGAGACTCTCAGCAGTGTGATTGCATAACATGGGTACTATCTCCAAGTTGTGGGACTTGCTACTTGAGATATACCTCTAGAGAAAGTTTGTTCTTCTTCCTAATCCTAATGCAAAACTACTTCTAAGGAAGGAAATGTGACTATCTAATCCTAATCTAACAATGCTAAGGAGATAGGGAGAAAGAGGGCATGAAAATAAAGAAATGTACACTACAAAGGTGATAACACCAAGAAAAGGGTGTTGCTGATGAAAATACAACAACTTGAAATGGAGAGAGGTGAGCAATGGAGAAGATGGACAAGATGCATCACAGACCAAAGATAAAATTCATAGAGAACACCACTTTGAACACATTAAAGACAACTCTCCAAATGTGCAATAGACATCGAAATATGCACAATATACCCTATAACAATGAGAGGTAATAAGAGACAATAAAATAAGCAAGGATGGATAAAATGTAACACAAAGCATAATTTATTACTCCATGAGTTCACACATTACATCATCGGTGGGAAAGAGGTAATAAGATTCCATTACAAAGCTAAAAGAGGAGACTTAAACTCCACATTTGAACCCTAAGGAAGAAAGAGAGAGGGGGAAAGAGAGAAAAAATGACCAACTTCTAAAAAAATTCCCCTCCTTACAATGATATATAGGAATAATGAGAGAGAAAGGAGAGGGAATTAAGATTTCTTCTTGACCACCCCAACAGAGCATTGAATCCACCTACTCCAACCACCACAAAAGATGCATTGAATTTTCTACTCTAATCATGATTATTTCCACTTGAAAACCCATGCCTCCATGTGATGTTCCTTGCTAGGAAAGAAAGGAGGCCCGTACTTCATTATGGCGGTAGGTGAAAAATGACAAACCCTAAAAAGTGGGAGACTATATTTTTCCATTATGGTGGTAGGTGAGTAGTAGATGTTGAGATCTTTCCAAAAAGTCCTCCCTTGCTCAAATCTGAGTTCCAAGTTGAAAGATATTGTTGTATGAAGATCAAGGTCAGGCATTTAATGCAGGATTACAATATTTAAAAGAGTTTATAATTGCAAGATCCATGTGGAAAAGCTTAGGAACACTCTCACAATATCTTCCAAATTTTTAACCTCCCATTTGATATCTCATTTTATCCTTGGATTATATGTCAAAGATCAAATGATGTCAATAAGTGATACACTTTCCATAGAAAATGGCATATACACTTGTGATTGTCTATAATAGTGTTTACATGTTGTTCATGGACATCTTCATTATTGTTGTTACTCATTTAACCACCTCACGTGAAACATTAAAATTTGAAAAATGTCTACCATTATCTAAAAATAGAATCTCGAGAAACATATGACATCTTTATTGTGCCCCAATGTCACTTTAAATAATTATTCCAACTAGAACTCTAATATATCCTATTTCTACCATTTCATCTAGATTTTTAATGTTTGTGATCTACATCAACATTTGATTATAAGTTTCAGAACTCTTCTCTCGATTTTCTCATAATTTATAATGTAATTGATTACGACATGCTCGGAAATGATAGATTGTCAATCTATATTTTCTCCATAATTATAATATATTAAGAGTGTTTTTATTTACTTTATCATCATTTCTCACAAGTTTAAACTTTTATCTCTTGTCTATAAGTATTTTTATAACTTTGATCCCTCAATATTTAATGGCCATGGTACATCATACACGATGATTTAATAAAAATAGAATTGAATCCTATTGTAGAGTAATGCTAATATATTGTAAGACATGTGCAAATAAGCATGTCTCATTTGAAAAACCCTAAGCAAGAAGGGGGATAGAGATACTTTGTTGACATCTATGCAATCTAGTAGTGATATGGGTAAGGTAAAGTATTGAAAAGACTAAATATTGTGGTAAATGTGAGCCTTACAATATATGTACTCAAGAAAATTACAAGATATGGGGCACATGCTACAAGAAAAAGGAACTTAGGCACTAGTGACGGATTCTGTGCATAATTGAATCGTAAACATACTCAAGATATGGTTAATTTTGTGTCACAATTTTTTCATATTCATTCACTTTTGTCACTTGATATTCACTCCTTGATTTTGAAGGTACTTATAACCTATAATAAATAAGTTTTCTTGTACATAACCACAATGCATGTAAAACCTAAAAAGGAAAACATAAAATGGGGAATCGGATAAACTTGGATAGTCACACGACATAGTGAACTTAATCGAGCTTTGGACTACATCTTATACTCCATCTAGATATTGTGTGTGCGTATAAATGATAGCCCAAGATTACCCTATGCAAGTTACACTTGATAACGACCTAAATATGCTCAATGATTAAAATGTTTGGATGGAATAGAATAAAATTCCCCTCCCCTACCTACCTATACATTTTTATGAGTGCTAGGTAGACACATTTCCTTTGAAAACAAGAATAGTGATAATATTGATAGATAGATTCCCTTGTTTGCATTTTTTATTAAAACCTCAAACGCTTACCCATAAGTGAAAAAGATGCCAAAAATCATAGACAATTTAGAATCATAGGACCCTTTAATATCTGACTCGATGGGATGAGAATCTCAGGTGTGATTGCATAACATGGGTACTATCTCCAAGTTGTAGGACTTGCTACTTGAGATAGACCCCAGAGAAAGTTTGTTCTTCTTCCTAATCCTAAAGATAAACTACTTCAAAGGAAGGAAATGTGACTATCTACTCCTAATCTAACAATGCCAAGGAGATAGGGAGAAAGAGGGCATGAAAATAAATAAATACTACACTACAAAGGTGATAATACCAAGAAAAGGGGGTTGTTGATGAAAATCCAAGAAGCCGAAATGGAGAGAGGTGAGCAATGGAGAAGATGGACAAGATGCATCACAAAACAAAAATAAAATTCAAAGAGAACACCACTTTGAACACATTAAACATAGCTCTCCAAACTTGCAATAGACATCATAAATATGCACAATATACCTTACAACTATGAGAGGTAAGAAGAGATAATAAAATAAGTAAGGATGGACAAAATGTAACACAAAGCATATTTTATTTCTCCACGAGTTCATACAGTACATAATCAGTGGGAAAGAGGCAATAAAATGCCATTACAGAGCAAAGAGAGGAGTCTTAAACTCACATTGGAATCTAAGGAAGAAAGAGAGGAAGGGGCAAGAGAGAAAAATGACCAACTTCTAAAAAAAAATCCCCTCCTTATAATATATAGGAATAATGAGAGAGAAAGGAGAGGGAGAATTCAGATTTCTACTTTAGCCACCCCAACAAAGCATTGAATCCACCTACTCCAACAACCCCATAAGATGCATTGAATTTTCCTACTCCAATCATGATGAGTTCCACTTGAAAACCCATGCCTCCATGTGATGTTCCTTGTTGGGAAAGAAAGGAGGCCCGTACTTCATTATGGTGGTAGGTGAAAAACTTGAAACCTGAAAAGTGGCGGACTGTATTTTTTCATTATGGTGGTAGGTAACTAGTAAATGTCGAGAGATTTCCAAAAAGTCCTCCATTGCTCAAATTTGAGTTCCAAGTTGGAAGATATGGCTGCCTTAAGATCAGGGTCGGTCATTTAACGTAGGCTCACAATATTTAAAAGAGTTTATCCATGTAAGATCCATGTGGCAGTCCCACACATCTTAAGATTTCACCCCCTCTTTTCACTCTTGAAGTTCTATCGATTCGACACTTGGCATCGTCGTGGACCTAATTTACTTTCTTTATTTTTGCTAAGTCCCTCCTATTTGGTGGAGCAACTACTATGGACCCTAGACACGTGGAGAGCCCGTGCTTATTTGGGACCTACCTTTTGGGTCTTACCTTTGAATTTGTGTTGAACTAACACATGGCACCTTCCACTGGATCTGTTGCTTTGCTTTGACTTTTCAACGGTTAGTGCTACTTTCTCGGGATCTGACCATGTGGAGAGCATGCGCTCATTTAGAGACCCTAATTTTGTCACACCTTTTGAATTTATGCCAAAGAGACACGTGGAGGCTTTAGCTTGTTCTTAGACTTTTTCACCTGGTGTAACTTTTCCATGTCCTAGACACGTGGAGAGACTTGCTGATTTTGGGATCCTGCTTTGGACTTTACCTTTGAAGGTGTGCCGATGAGACACGTGGAGGCTTCCACTAGCCCTTTTTATACTTAGCCAATTTGAACATTGAGTGAACACTTGCCTATTCAGGCTCGACCATGTGGAGAGCTGTGTTCATTTGTTGTCTCTACTTTTGTGCACCATACCAAAAGTATGCTGAAGAGACACGTGGCACCTTCCGTGGTTCCTTTTCCTTTCACTTTTTGGAATTACACTGAGCTGAATCATATATGAAGTCTGAAAACTTTGAGATTTTCTTCATTTTTCTTCCTCTCGTGCTTTGATCTCCTTTAACATTATTTGGCCTCATTTTCCAACCTTGCTTAATCATTGTCGAGCCCGCCCGCAACTTGATTTTTTGGATCGAATTTGAGCTCGCACGAATGAACTGACCCTTCAAGTTTCTCCTATGCAAGGTCATGTTTGATCAATTTTTCCTAAGGGTAGAAATTCGATAACAATTTGGCGAATCGTGAGATCACATTCTGCTTAGGTGAAGAGACCGAAGCCTTGGAAGTCCATTGGGCATGGAGTCAAGAATGATAGCCTGATAGTGATTTTTTGTGCTTGAAACTTAAACCCAAAATGCACCGCTAATCGAACTGCCCCACTACCCGCACTATCAATTCTCATATGAAAATCTTGAAGGTGATATTTTTGAGCGTAGAAAATTCTATTGACCTAGAAGTTTCACCTAAAAATTATTAGAACTAGAGCTGATCTCCCCAATCACTACCTCTAATGTACTGTGCACAAGAAACAAAACACCACAACACACACTATGTACAAAACTGAAAATCATACATGCTCCAAGTGGAACATGCAGGGTGTGCACAAGCACTTCTTCTACTAAAAAAACATATCTACTCCATGCTAACTAAATTAAATGGAACTCAAACAAATCCTGCAATTTTGCAAGGAGAAGTAGCTTCCCTTTCTCAAAATAGGAAGCCATGTATCTATTTTTCAGCTGAACATGGATTTTATTGTGAGTGAAAAAATGACAAGATGTTGATCCTCCACCCAAGTCATCAAGGTATTAACCGGAAACAAGACAAATACCTCTTTTAGTTTCTCTGTATTTGGATTGAATAGGCAGTTAAAGTTAATCCTTGGTACTTTGAAACTCATCCTCATGCTCAGGAGCAAGCATGACTAGTGGAAACTCCTCTTTTGGCTCTAATGGATTCAAGTATTTGATTGGGCATGGTCCGATTTGTGAAATTTTCCCATTGCTCTAAAATTTAACTTCAAAAATGAAATCTTCCTACAGACCATCCTGGGTGAATGATGTGGAAGAGATGGTGTCTTCATTATTCCTTTCCTCCTTTTGAGAAGAACATGGAAGATTAGGATACTCCAACCTTCAATCCGGAGGGTTGTTATGAAGTGTAGGCTTTTATCCTTGAATTGTCTCCTCCAAGGCAGTGGACTCATGCACTTGGAAGGTGGATGATGGAGGAGAAAATAATGCGATCTTCACGGGATTCTCATCATCGATTCAATCCTTAAAGTAAGATAGATAATTGGCCTCCTTGTTATCTGTTGCATGTTCTCAACCTCCTCCATAGTTTCCTCTTGATCTGTAATTTTCTCACCATGGTTCCCCTCATCCTCAAACATGAAGTTTGAAAGCTCAAACTCTTCTTCAACATTATATCTCAAAGGGGATGAAGTGGGAGTAAGAAATGAAGGTTCCTCTATGGCCTTTCATGTATTTTAAGCCTCTAAAATTGTATGGTTCTCCTCCACATCCTAGATTGCACTCCTCCTCTTTTGGATTTGGAGTACCTGCTTCTTCCCATGCTTATGCTATAACCAAAGCCTCCACAACTTGTGGCTTGACCTCAACCTTGTCCAGGGGTTTGAACATCAAGGGTATTTTATTAACCCCAAATCTAAGAGCCAACCTCACCAAGCTTCTAATCATTTCTTATTTTCTTGGCTCTTCTTCTTGCTACTCCCCTTGACTAGATTCTTGAGTTTCTTCCTGACATGGGCTCAGGAAAGCGGGAGGAGTGGTGGGTGGGGAAGGTATTGATTTTGTCTCTCATGGAGGGGACTTGGATTTTGAAGGGAAAAGGGTAGACGAATTGAGATAAGATGGAAGATTAGAAGATGGAGAATGGAAATCAACACTTGGGACAACAAGTGAGAAATGAGACTCATGACACTACTGAGATAATACTAATTGAGAAAGAGGAAAAGAAAATATTTGAGGTGGTGGACTTACCCATTGACAAGATTGTCTCGCACCAAGCTCGTAGGATATATTTCCTCGGTCCCATTGTGCAAGTTGATGCAACATTTAAACCATGAAGTCAAGCTTCTCATACGGGTTGTAATGTCTTAGAAAAGGGCCTTCCCATGGACAAGATTCCCTCAAACCAATTTTGAATGCCTTCATTTGTGTTGTATCCCTAGGTTGAACCATTCCAGCATCCATCCTTTGAATCTTCTCCAGCAGATCGGCATTATCCATATAATTGTTATCATCATATGCACACCCTTGCTCCTGATAATCTCCATAGTTTGGGGGATGACTAAATTGATCTGCACCTTGCTCATATGGGTAAGAATAATGGTTTTGAATCTTATCATAATGTTGAACTGGAAGATTTGTGAAATACATTGCAGGTGGACTGCATTGTTGTTGATGTAAGTGTGAATTATAGGATGGGAATGAAGCCATGATTACACAACTTCATGAATGATAGAAGGTGAAAGATGTGGAAAGAAGATTGGGTGGAGATGAATGGAAGGAGAGTCTTTAACTCAGAAAATGGGTTGTTGACCAGATGGAGTCTCCAGATGAACTTTTCATGTGCCTCCAAAGGCTAACACTCACTAAGAACACATCAACTTGATGAAATGAAGTGGTAAGCTGCTTTAAACCTGTCCCACTAGGCGTGCCTAAAACTGTTGATTGTGGTCACATGATGGCTTAGGATTTGCGGTTTGATAATGACACACCTTGGAAAGATGATATAATCTTACTCGAGTGTTCGACTAGGCTTATCAAAGCTGTTGATGCAAAATGACAACACCCATGAATGTTTACAATGTGATGTTTTCAAACTCTTAGTGTGATTTCATAACATGGGTACTTTCTCTAAGTTGTGGGACTTTCTACCTGAGATAGACCTCCAGAGAAAGGTGATTCTTCTTCCTAATCATAATTCTAAACTACTTCTAAGGAAATAAATGTGATAGGAGAGAGATGGCATGAAAATAAAGAAATCGACAATACAAAGGTGATAACACAAAGAAAAGGGGGTTGTTGATCACAAATCCAACTACCTAAAATGGAGAAAGGTGAGAAATGGAGAGGATGTACAAGATGCATCATAGACCAAAGATAAAGTTCACATAGAACACCACTTCCAACCCATTAAACATATCTCTCAAATCTACAATAGACATCAGAAATATGCATAGTATACCCTATAATGATGAGAGGTAAGAAGAGACAATAAAATAAGAAAGGATAGAAAAATGCATCACAAAACATATTTTGTTCCTTTTTGGGAAAGAAAGGAGGCTTGTACTTCATTATGGCTGTAGGTGAGAAACATGATAGCCTCAAAAATGGAAGACTGTATCTTTCATAATGGTGTTAGGTGAGTAGAAGATGTTGAGAGATTTCCAAAAACTCATATCTTGTTTAAATGTGAGTTCCTAAGTTGAAATATATGGAGAAGATCATGGGGAGTGTTTAATGCGAGGCTCACAATATTTTAAATATTCTATACATGTAAGATCCAAGTGGAAGCCCCACACATCTTAGGATTTCACCCCCCTCCTTTCACTCTTGAAGTTGCATTGATTGTAAACTATTTTTGGGATCGAATGTGAGCTCACACGACTAAACTAAACCTTCAATTTTCTCCTATCCAAGGTCATGTTTGATCAATTTTGTTGAGGGGTAAAATTGGATACCACACCAAAAAGAGTGAGTAAAGAAGAGATAGGTTTAGCCACACCTATGATGGACATAAGCACCTTGGTGTTTACTATCCCGACTATGTGCTAGTGTATAAAACCATAAAATATAATAAGTTAAATTCTAACAAGGCTGTAATATGTGTAAGGCATATGGAGAAGGAGATTCAAGAGCTCAAAGGGGCTCTAAAAAACATGGAGAGAGCCAAGGGTAAAAGGATCCTTCAAAGTGAGCGGGAAGAGGGGTCATCGATGAAGTCTTCTCTGTAGTCCCTTGATGGCATATTGGGAATGCCAAAAGAATGGTTTGCATTTTATATCGCCCTCAAAAGCATTTATAACTTCATTGAACAACATGTCCACAGTGTTTGTAGTTTAAGTGGAATCAATGAAGACATATGGGGCCCTAAAGAGAATAGAACATTGCAATCTCCCAGCGGACATGAAGGACCCCTCTCGGGCCACTTCCATTGCCTTTTTCATGTCACTTTGCAGCCATCAAGACCAAGATTTTTGGGCCATCAATGTGAGCTGTTGTCTTTTGTTTTTTTTGGCTGCGTCTGAACATTTTGTCTTCAATTTTCTGGAGCTTTTTTTACAAGAGCTCGTTATCATGTTTTCTTTTGGTTTCTTTTTTATCTTGTCTTCTTAGATCTAGATAACGTTTTGATCCACTTTTCACCTATATTGTAATATATGGTGTTAAGCCTTCTTGGTTAGGATTGTTTTGCCCTCTCTCGGGCTACTTCTCTCTTTTCTTCTATCGTTTTGAGCCCTTTTGTATACCAGGGTATAGTCCCTTCAAAACTATTTTCCCTTAATAAAAATAAAATAAAAGTATGAGATATAAATAAAAAGTCTCAAAATAGGTTTCAATTACTATTTTTTTACTTACTCATCATGTAAATGCTAACATGCTTTCGAGACTAAAAATGTACCTAAGTGCATGATTTTGTGTCTACATTTTCCCCACTTTATTTTTTTAACTAAATAATAGATAACATAAAGTAGATATAAGTTATGTACTTTATTATCCTATATAAAGTGTAGCTGATAGTGTATCGAGTGACAAGTAAAGCATGTAGTGATTGAAAAGTGAAGCATGGAGAATAGGAAAGAGGGAAGCGTAACCTAGGGGTGGAGTGTATATGTGGCTTGTACTTGTTTTCATTCTTGTATTTTCTAATGTAGGATTCTTCTTCTTATATGAAAAATAGAGAGAAAGAGTAGTCAAAGTCCTTTATATGAAAAATTCGAATAAAGTATGTAAAAGCATGTAAAAGTATTAATAAAAGGAAAGTGTGGACCTGATTTATAGGAGTGTAAAGTAAAAATATGTCCACAAATATAGGGAAGGGTGTTTTTTTTGGGTTATCTCATGCCAAGTGTGAGTTTTTAAGATATCTCACGCCAAGAACGAGTTTTTGGGTGATCTCACATCGATGGCAAGTTTTCTAGGCTATCTCACATTAAAACCAAGTCTAGAGGAGAGAGGTTTATATTTACTCTCATTCCATGAATCTTCCATCATAATAACCACTGTAGATGGTATGCCTATATTTTGTTTTGATTTTCCCAATTTGTTCCAAATTTTTCCGATTGAAGGAGATAGAATGCGTTATGTAATTGAAGCGTAGTGACTATTACTGTAAAACTCCTCTAAAGACTTCTGATAACTATAATGATATGAGAAGGATTATTTTTTGTACCCCTACGACATTAGCCCCCAAGGGATGACATAGTCACCTAGGTGAGCTACTATTTGATACTACGTGCCAGTATCTACTATATGTTTTGGACCCAAGTCAGATTCTAGGCCATTTATGAATGTGTTCCTATGTTGATTCTTTACTATTCTAATTTTTGTTGTATCTCTGAGCTACTATAGGGTTTATTTACTCACTAAATAGATGCCCCCTCATTTAGGGTGCATGTGATGATAGTAGGAGAATGAAAACCAAATGAAAGGACCTGATGTTGATCTAAAGAGGATAACTCCAAGTGGTAAGGGATGTGCATTGTAGAAACAAAGGCACATGCAAACAAGTGTTAGTATAAAAGATAACATGAAATAGAATACAATGTCACAAAGGAAATCAGGGCTGAAGCAAAAAAACATTCAATGATCATACAAGACATGTGGTATAGCCCGTAAATAATAGCATATAAAAGAAAACAATATCAAGAAAAATGTATTCAATAAACATGAGTGTGTATAGTCCTTGAAGGAAAATGATACACATGAAGAACCCATTAACATGTTAGAGAAATAAATAGTATGTCAAAGCATGTACAAATCAGCAAAAATAAAGTACCTGTAATGATAAATAGTGGATAAGATCACAATAAAACCTATGATGTGTAAAATGTGTGAGAAGTGAAAGTGGATGGCCTCATAAACCTCGGTGAGACTAGCTAAAGATATAATGTCAAGCATCATTACAGTATATGAATATTTTTAAGACATCTGCATTCACCTCAAATGACCAAGTGAACACGTATGTGTGTAAGTATTTATAGGTAATGACATATTGAGCATAGTAATCAAAGTGAAACATTTAAGTAATATAGGAACGTTAGAGTAAATGCAACCAAGTTATGCAAACACAATGTATGAGTGTGATAGTATGGAATGCAAGGTGTGAAGTTGATAAGATCAATATTCCCCTAGACGATGTGTATGAGATGATGTTCATTTATAAAATTTCCCTCAATAATCAAGAATGAACCATATAAAAAGATTTATTCATTTTTAAATGAGTGTGTTATATGAGAGTAAATTTTAGAAATATGTATCAAGAAGAACAAATCATGAAGTATGTAGGTGATATGAGGTTCATTTAATAATTATACCCTCAAAAGTCAAGTATGAACCGTGGAACTAGAGTGTGGCATATGGTAATGACAATATAAGGTGTTTAGCATAGTGGGTAGGAGTGCTAAGAAATATTACAAATGAATCATAGAGTGTAAAGTATAGTTGGAGATACTAGTGAAAAATGATGCTAGTAAAATGGGGGAAGAAAGTGCAATGCCCCCATGTGTGTAAGTAGTGGATATCTATGGTGGAGTTTGAAATGTGTCCCAACCATTAATATAAGCACAAGCTTGATGAAAAAAGGAATTATATACTTAATTGGAGGATATTTGAGAAGGATATTGAAATGTGGTAACTTATTTTGAATTTGAAATAACATAGGGGACTTGATAGGAGGAGATGATGGAGGAAGAATCTTTAGAAGATGTTTTTAGTGTAAATTGGTAATGTTGTACAAGACTTGATAAAAGGAGGAGATGGAGGACAAGTTTTGAGAGGTGGTATATTAGTTGGAATTTATAATGTTGTAGAAGAATTGATTTGAGGAGGAGTTGCATGACGTATTCTGAGAGGTGTTTTTTAGTTGGAATGGGTTAGATAGGCGATTCTTTACTTACTAGAGAAGGGAATTAAAATTTATGGCATGATTCTCATTGGATATAGGGCATATTTTAGAGCTCGTTGGGATTTAACAGTTAGAGAAAAGTATGTGGCAGAATTTTTTGTAGAAAATGAGAAAAACCATTATTCCTAAGGTGGTTGATACAATGTCTTAAAGCATATCAATCATCATCATAATGTCCGTTATGTATGTGATGATTAAAAAATGGGACACTGGTGTACTTGGCTAGTTGATAAAGAGGGTATAAATTAGTATTTGACAAATTTATCGACTCGTGATTGAAAAATTTACTTTTTAGTTGCCAAAACTCAGGCATTAATAATTATTTGTATTGATTTCAGGGTAAAATCAACATACAATATTTTTGTTTTGTTATATTGATTTTTGGGTTAGGAACAATTGATTTCAGAAAGTTTATTTTTTCTGAGAATGGAAATTCCATTAGAAAAATATTCTGGCATCACTTTTCACATTTGGATTGTAAAAATTTAGATGCAAACAACAAACAAGAATTTATGGTGAATACTAAATGGTATTGACAAACCACCTAGAGATGACAGTAAACATTGGATTTGAGAAGGTTGTAAATGTTATCCACAAGAAGGTTCTTGCACCTCTTACAATCTCACTAAACATTGGATTGAAGGTTTTTGTTGATTCTTTCATTGCTTGGATCCATGAAACATCTAGTTTAGTGGTGCCAACCACACCCTAAGATAACTAAAACCTCGCCAACAATGGACCTATGGGTTTCACAAATAGTTTACCTATTGGAGCAAGCGTGATTTTACCCAATCTCAACAACAACATTAGAACCAGTACGTTACGTTTGTTAGTGGAAGGAGAGATTTGTTAATAAGGGAAGAAGCCTTGTTTCTCTCATTTGTTAGTTAGGAGAGGAATTCTTTAAACTTCTTACTAACATTTGTTAATAAGGTGAAGAGCGTTTTACACTTATGCCTCATCATTGTGAAATTCATATCATATCATTTCATTTCATTGATAAATGTAAAGCCCAAAATATCTCTCTTCCTTTTTGAGTATTCCTTCCTAAGAAATTAGTATGTGCAATATCAAATCTCCTTACTTGTTTTGAGTATGCTTCTAGCCTATATAATTCTCCAAACCAACCAAACACTCAAGTCAATCTAAAACTTTCTCATTTTCATTTCAATACTAATCGCTTAATCCTTCACGCCATCTCTAAGCTGTAATCCAATAAAGCTCATGATATGGAGAACCTCAAAGCTTGATTTTTTAAACATAGTGCATACATGTTTAACTACACGGTGATTTGTGGCTTTCCACCTTCTTGGACCTCCTATATCATACATCCCATCTACAAGAGTAAAGACATGAATGATACTAATTACCACAATATCATCATTGGACACACCTTGGCCAAGATCTTTGCCACAAGTCTGGACATTAATATCACCACATGGACATAGACTAAGAGGTTGAGAGCCAAAGGGAAAGCAGGTTTCAGAAGGGACCACCATACTAGTGATTGTATCTTCACTTTGGCCGCTATCATTGAGGAAGCTAAAGAAATAATTGTGAATTATATTGTTGTTTTGTAGACTTCTACAAGGTATTTAATACAGTTCCTCATAGCTTGTTAGTTAAAAGGCTTAAGGCTTGGGATCTTCCACCCTTGATAGTTTCACTTGTGATGATACCTTATGAGACCATTGTTGATAAGGTACAAATGAGAAATGGTGATATAAAGGATGTCATATATATTAAACAAGGATGCCCACTCTCTTTGACACTTTTTGGCCCTTACATTAATGAGCTAGTAGAAATAAATACATTAGATACAACAAATGGTTGCTTATTCTTTGGAGCCTCTAACACAATTCTTCAATAAACGTAATCATTTAATTTTTATAAAGTATATAGTGTCAATAAACGTAATCAAACAATGTCATCAGTGAGTAAAACACATAACATATATGGTATAAAATATGTGTCACAATGTATAAGTCAGTACAAGGCATCATGCAAGTGAATCTTGATTTTCCAATGGATACTTGAGTATTTTTTTGTTTGAGCCAAAATTAAAAATTTAGGGTCTTTTTTATTTTCATTTCAAAAAAATATTTAAAGGGTCACCATGTATTTTTCTTGAAAAGTATTTGAGAAATTATGGTTAAATTTTTCAAAATGTTATGCCTTATGGTTTATTTTTTTATGTTTTAGAATTCAAATAGGACATAGGAACAAGTAGTTGAATAATGGATATTTTGTAATGTTTCTCAAAATTAAGGTCAAATCATATGTCATTAGATTTGGCATCTTGAGATATTTTTGAAAAGTCGACATATGCCAATTTACCCCAATGAGGTATGTGTGGTAATAATTTTAAGGAGTTGGGACATGTTAAGGGGTTAATTTGGTGATGGAACTATTCACCAAACCCCTTTTTCTGACCCCTTGATGAATTCACTAATGCAAAAATTCAAACATAAACAATAAACTGCATACAAAAGAGTATTGAGAAGAAAAGAGGAAATTTTAGTATTTGTTATCCCATTAGAAATACATAAGATTTTTAGATTATCACCAAAAATAAAATATTAGGTTTTCATGCACAACTATATATGTCAATTAAAGAAAAACTATTAAAGGAAAAAATCTATCCTATCTAGTTAACAAAAATCACTTTTTTAAGAACTCGTATTTCTTATCATTTTCACATACACTCTTAGATAGGCCTAAAAATTATCCCTTCTATTGTACATGTATAAATAGAGATAGAGAATGACTTACAACTCCAATTCACGCTCACATACAAAAATATTGAATCTAAAAAATAGTAAAAAATAAAATAAAATGTAATGTTCGACCCTTAGAATGGTCAATTTTGGTGTTGAAAAAGGTTTACAATTTGACCCTAATTTTATTTTACCAATTATCATTAAATAGAAACATTTGAGATCTTTTTTTATAAAAAAATTGGATTAGTAAAATTTCTAAATAAAAATATATGACCTCTGTAACATAGGCCATCACATCATTATCCCTTTCTTGAAAAGAACTCAACTTTTACAAGTTGTTTTGATTAAACTTTTTTCATTTTTAGTTGGTAATATTCTTTAATTCTCACTTTTAAATCCAAGTGATATCTTTTTGTTTTAATCCTTCCTACCATACTATATACTTTTTGTAACTTTTAAATCCAAGTGATATCTTTTTGTTTTAATTCTTGTGCTATTATCATTGCAAGAATTATTGATAAGATATTTTTTCTTTTTCCTTATTAATTGATGCTCATGGTCATCTTTACTCTTTGGTAGTGTAATATACTTGACTAACATCAAGTTATCTAGCTCATGTCCATATTTTTGATATTAATATTTTTAGTATTGGTTACTTCAACATTAGACTTGTTGTGTTTCCTCACTTCATAGGCATGTATTCGTTAAATCATTATTTCTTACATAAGGTGCTTAGTGGTTGATTGGGGTGTATTAGATAGTGGTATAATAATTTTTATGGTCTTAGTCATGGCACAAAACTTGAATGGACTATCATTTCTAGGAAATATATACACCATGTCACTAAGAAAGTATTTTAAACATATCTAGGCATAATAGAAGGCACACTATTCATATCGAATTCTATAATTTGTGTGTTAGAATAAGTATGATCCTTAGTATCAATTCCTTTTACTAAGAGAAACATGATATTACATATTAACAATTATATGTTTTACCATTTTGTTGGATATTTTTTCTTTAAAGGAAGTCATCTTGATCAAATGAAATGGTATTTTCGAATCTTCTCAATGTGTTGACAATATATTAGAAATATGTCATCTTGTCATCACTTTGTAAAGCAATTTATGTGATTTGTAATTTATGTAATTTATGTGATTTTGTAATTTTGTAATTTTGTAATTTATTTTCTATATTATTTACATTGAAGCTTGAAAATCATATTCTGTTTTCATTAATAAAGGAGAATATCTTAGGAATTTTTTTAATTAAAAGTACTATTAATTGAATTTTACTTTCGTTTTTTTACACTCTGGCTTCTACGGAACTCCTAATTTTTTGAGAGGACCGATTTAGAGATTGCAAAATTGCAATCTATTCTCCAAAATCCAACTACGGTTTGGGCGGTATAAAGCCCATTGTGAAAAATCTTGGTTGATCTTTGTAGAATAGAGACAATTTTGAAAACATATAATCCATTTGATTCGAATCAATAAAAAAATTATGGATTCACTAAAATCAATTTTCTTAGGAGATGTAGGTTATAATGAGATTACATCACAACGTTAGATAAGCAAGTTGTTAAGAGGTCTTGTTGGAGTTTTTATGCGAGACAAACAAAAAATAAGGGCTTATTATGTAAACAAATGTTCATGTACCCTATGTGCCCCTTTGATTTATCTTAGATTTGTGGCCTCTCAAGGCTAAGTTCGAATAATGACTAATTACCATTATACTTCATAATGATGCTACATGTTGGGGTTCACTTAAACCTAAAGGGAACTATTTAGACATCCCTAGTTATTTGGGGTAGGGCGTGGCCGTATTAGCCACAGCGAGGCATATAGAAAGGAGGAGCTCCTATAGTTGTTGGCACACGAAATCTTGTACCAAGGCCAAAACCATTCTTATCGAGGCTTTCGGGATGTCATAGCACTGTCCATTATGACTGCACATGAGGCTGCTATCGAGGGTCTTGTTGGCATTACTCGTGAGACCAAATTGATCTCTTCGACCGTGTGGGTCAATTATATTGAGACGCGATACTAGCGGTGGAGGTGCTAGTAGCAGCGATGATGCATGCAACGAGGTATTTGCTCATGCATCTTCAATTTCCCAGCATTACTTTGAGCTAATTCTGAGATCCTACTTAGGCACGTCGGCTAGGGTGCATCATGGTTGCTAACTTGTTTTGTGCATATGAGGTGATTTCAAGGAATTTTAGCATTCCACTATCGGGGGATTTAGATTTTAAAGAGCGAGTGGGAGTGTATCTTTTAGTCGTGGTATTACTTGCCATTTCTGAGATAGACTTCTTACTACTTTGAGATCGTCAAAACGATGTTCAGCACATTAATGTTACAGTGTGTGAAAATTAAACCTTTAATATAATTAAAATTTATTTTAATTGATCAAATTACTTTACAATTTATTAATATTAAAATTAAACATGTACTTCTATGTTTAGGCTTCTGCTCCAGTGTGTGGAGCTTCATACCCCACACCATCTACGTGTCACATACACACAACTCCTAACCGAGCATAACATGGATCTCGATGTTCCGGGCCTAAGTCAACTTGGCTCACTTGGTGACATATTTTCTGGTGTTGAAGTCATGGATGACAATCCCATACATTTGGAGACGTGTTCCGTAGAGGTATAAATACATGTGTTTTAATATAATTAATATTCAATCTAAATTGAAATGTTAGAAATTAATGAACTTTATTCAAAAAAATTATTTATTAACTTCTTACATTTTATTTATTTTGTTTCACAGGGATCTACGGGACAAAGATCTACACATAGCGTGGATACTCCCAACATCCACCCAGGGACAGATACTGAGGTTATCAATTGTACATATCTGTTATATGATGTATTGAATCAATCAAGAAATTGATGTAGAATTTTGTTTATGTATTTTAATATATGGTACATGCTATATATAGTTTATGACGTGTATATTCCTTTTTTTTAACATGTAGGGTGTAGCAGAGCATAGTGAGGGGTCTGCACTCACCGCCTAGTGCACGAAGGAGACTTCAGTTATATTTTATAGGTTTCAGACATTTTAGACATGTATATACTTATTAGACATGATTTTAGATATTTTAGACATGTATATATACTCATACTCATTCTAGACATGATTATTATATTTTGATATATGTCTTAGACATGTGTATTATTAATATATTTTTATGAGTTCCAATGTATATTTACAATTATGGATGTGAATATAGACACCCGTTATCTTTCATTTTTGTCTCTTGATGATATCATAATAGGTATAATGATAGATAAGATATTAAATACCCTTCATTTTTGTGATATAACATTGTAAACTTCGTTAAAATTCTATATTGAATCATTTTCAATGCTTAGGTAATTTAGTAATACTTTATGTTACATTAAACATTCCATGGTATAATGGTTTATGTTACTATTTGAATCATATATTCATATGAAAGTTTAAGTTCAATAGATCATTCAATTAACAACTTGAAATAAGACTCCTAATGACCATTAAGGAAAGAGTATATAAAACTATCCATGTGCTACAAAACTATCAACACAAACAACACCCACCATTAGTATAAGATCATTTTTATTCATGTTTAACATTGAGACAAGTGATCACCCAAGCCTCATTCCAACAAGAAAAACATAGTTTGCAACACTACAAGTGTAGTGCACTAGGTATTTTCATAGTGTACTAGTGATGAAGAACACAATCATGAAAAGTAACCAATTTAAGATGCATAAGAAAAACCTTATTTTCTATTCACTACTCAGTCTAGATGAAAGAATATTATTTCCCTCCAATCTCATTCTCTATGAAATAATGAATCCTTAATGAATCAACACAATTCCAAGCATATTGAAATATAATAAACATACGGTGATAAGGGTACTCCATATACAACCTTTTTGTTCACAACTAAACAAATAACATATATCAAAAACTATGTACATATGAATTCCCAACTAACATTTCCACATTAAAAATAATAATGCAACATACATACATATCATAAATCATGTTTACACCATAGATACTTCCATGTAACAACCATATCACAATACTTAAAGTAAACCATAAACCATCACACAACAAGTAAGAATCACAAGTATTAAATAACTTTATTGTATAGTGGTCTCCATAGTCCCTTCAAGTAGAAAATACAATCCTATAGGTTAATAGTTTATAACCAACAATGTTTAGTAATTTATTCCATGTCCTTCTATATAATACCAAATAGCTCTACTCATTGTTCAATGACTGTAAAAGTTTTTCATGGTCTTCTACATCTAGTCTCCATTTTTGTGTTTACTATTTTTAGTCTTCCCCTGTTGCAATTATAAGCCTGTAGAAATTATGTGATGGGTGTAATGATACAACTTTTTGTTTGGTTTATAATCAACAAAGTGAATCCCACTTTGGAGGAATTTCACTTGTTGTAAGTATGTTCCTTGCACTACAACCGAGAGCGTATATAAAATGTTGTCACTTAACTTGTTATTTAGCATGTTCGATTTGTTCTCTCTGTTGTAGAATGCAACAAGTAGTACTCCACTTTCTCAATATTGGATTCTTCAGCAATGACTACAAATACATCTCCTACGACAAAATTCAAAGAAACATTCGATGATCCATATATATATATATATAATATTTATTTAATTTATCAAATTATACTTGATACTTTTAAATAAAACATACCTTGTTTAACCAATCCAGATATGTGGTCATAATCGGTTGAAATTAATGTCATATCTTCCAAACTATCATCATGATCTGATCCATATGTGTCATCCAAAACTAAAGGAACTTGATTCCACTCACCTACATACCCATGTTTTTGACTATTGCACTCTGAATATGATTTGTTCATGCATTCATAACAAAAACAAGAATAATCTCTTGTCTGATTATCCAGTTATTACTATCCATAGTCATCAAAGAGTGAAAAGACCTAGAATTTGGAATACTTTCACATCCATACTTTGTCCTTCAATCAATAACTTCTGTTATCACCGAATCACAACACCCTTGTGTTTATACAAGTGCGTATACTTGAACTCACGGTGTGATTGGATAACATGGGTACTATCTCCAAGTTGTGGGACTTGCTACTTGAGATAGACCTCCAGAGAAAGCTGGTTCTTGCTCCTAAACTACCTGCCACAATCTACTCTAATGCAGGATAAGCTAACTATTCTAATCTAAATTTCCAAGGGACCAGGGAGAGAGAATGCATAAAATGAAAGCCTACACTAAAGCGGTGATACACCAGAAAAGGAGGGTGTGAGAGTAGTCTCCAAATGTGTGAAATACAGAAGCAAAGTACACACTAGAAGAGGTGATGACAGTTCTCCATAATCTAGCAAAATGCATTCACAACAATATTCCAAGCATACACAATGATAATGGATCCCTGCAAGAAAATAATAATAGACACAATATTCTTTTAGAAAGATTAAAGGGGCAAGAAGAATGCAAGAAAACACGGCGAGGGAAGATACATCCACAAGCGATATTTTATTGCTTCATGATATATGCAGTTCGAGTCTATTACAAGATAAGAGCCTAGATCACCATGCAAGGAGTCCACTACAAGGGCCTGCAACACACTAGATTCACAAAGAAATTTTGGTAGAGCTTTGCTACCCAAAAACTCTCCCCTTTACAATGAGCCCAACACTCCCATTTATAGAAAAATGAGAAGGAAAAGAGAAGGGAAAATAGAAATCCAGAAATCTGTCCTTCAACCACCTGTAAAGAGGTATTAAATGGAGTGAAATGATTGTACATTACTTGCAAAAGTCTCCCCATACTTGTCCGATGTCTGCGTGAGAGAAAGAATTATGACCATGCCTCTTAATTGCACTCCAGCTACCAAATAAAACTTGTTATGAACCCGATCACGTTTTCTTAAAAATCTCAATCAATTTCTGATCAAATCTAGAATTTTTGATTCTTTGTGCATCGAGCTCGGAACCAAAATTCCAATAGTACCAATTTTGTGTGATTTCGTTGAGAAATGCAAAAGTTATGGTTTTCTCGAAAGTGCGGGCAGCTATTTTGGGCACTGCGGGCATTTTTTGTCATTTGACGGGAATGAGCATTAACTAATTGGAGCCGAATATATTCTAGAAAGTCCAATTTTATGAAAATCGGAGCTCAGAGTCAAAATTTATGGCCGTTTGAAGTTTCTGGACCAAACGTTTACTTTTCTTCCTTGCGGTCGGCCGCTTCAGCTTTCCGCATCCCACGCGTCCCTTTGGCCCGGATGTCCCAATACGAAAGTCCTTTGTTTCAGCTGAACCGGCTGGTTCGCGTCCGCCGCGTACTCTTGTCCCACTTGTCCCGGACTGCTTGGGACAAATTCTTCCGATTCGCCTGGTTTGGCGGTTCAGATTTACTTTGTCCCAACTATCTCGGTGTGAAAGTTCTCATTTCGGCCGATCCGGCCGGTTCGCGTACTTCGCGTACCTTCAGCCCAACTATTCCGGGCTGCCTTAAGTCTTTTTGGCCGACTCGCGTCCTCCACGTACTAACTACCTAGATGTCCCAGACTACCTGTTTCAACAGTTAGTCAATTTTTTCCACTTTTCGGCAGTTTGGATTTCCGTGTCACGCGCGTCCCGACGTCCCACTTGTCCCAAATGCTGTGGAACCACTGGCGCGGCCTTTCGGCCGGTTCACGCCTAGATGTCCCTCATGTCCCGACTGCTGCGAGGACTAGGACTTAGCCATTTTTCATGATTTTTTCTGGCCCGAGCCTGTTTTTTGCAATTTTTTCACCTTTCCTCAGAACTTGCTCTCTTCTTCTTGGATAGGGGAGTTAGAAAAAATCTAAGGGGACCCTAGAAACATGAATTTTTGCCCTGACTCAATCTATTTACCTGGGACTTGAGAATTTAATGCATGTTATCAAATTTACCCTGGGGGGTGAATTTTGGATAACAACTTCATTTAATCATGCTCAAAAGATCAATAAAGTTTAAAACAAACAACAAAAATTAGAATAAAAAAATTTAAAGTTAGTAACTTGTAGTTCACTTAATAAATCACATCAAGATCTACATATCTATGTTTTAAATGTGCATGTACATGTTATCTCCCAAAACACTCTGTGTGGGGTTGAATCCTGTGGGGTTGAAGCGTGTGATGTTGAAGCCTGTGAGGTTGAAACCTAAAGTGTAAAATGTTTCTTACACCATTCAACAACAGTGTGGGCATCAATCAATTGATCTCCCTCATAATCAAATATTTGTTTCTTTAGAGAACATTTGATGCATGCACACGCACCATCGTGTTCTCCCTTCCCATGACCACTCTAAAAAAACTCCATAAATGAGGAATTTTGTGATGATGATGATAATGACTGAGTGCAAAGAAAGGGCAAGAGGATTTGAATTGTGATGCACAACCATCTGACCAAACAAAATGTTGATCTATTTGTATTCCTTGCTGATGAAGATATTGAAAGAACAAACCAAAATAATGTTGCACAAAGTGGGTGTCATGTTCCTTGTCATCACTTATATAGAAGTGATACTCCTTCTTGATCATTCACTTCACATCTATACTTTCAACCCCATCCAAATCCAATTTTGCATGCCTATAAAATACTTGAACCATGATAGTAACTTGGTAAGTATGATAATATTATGTTTGAATTTCCTTTTGATGAGAAAATGAGTAACTCTCTTAGCAAAATCAGCCATGGAAAATATGGAACCAATAGGGAATGTGTCTCTATTAGTCTTGAATTATGTAGCCTACCACTTTGAATAGTGAGAATGTTTGATGTATGAGACTAATTAAACTTCAGAAACTTTTCATGAATGTAGCAATTGGGATTTCCTCTTCTACCAAATCCAACTGGTTGCAACTTTTCCAAGCCTTGTTGAATATTTTATGTATTTAAACCTACAAAATCAATTCATAACATGGACAAATTTTCATATATTCATTTGCAGTAAACATAAAAATCAAAATAAAATCTAACATCTAAATTTAAAACATAAATTTATATTTATCACCTCTTGCAAGCAACCATTTTAACTATGTCCAAATCTTCATTTGTTTTTTGCAATAATTTCAAGTCCCCACACTTGTCACAGACACCTTTGATGCAAGTCATACGATCATCGACATGATCATTGGATATCATGCAAAGAATTGAAGTTATGAATTCACTGACATGTGTAGGTGGGGCATTTTCTTCCCATAACTTTCTATACACCTGAAAAAAACATAGATTTTGAAATACATTAATTTTAAATCACATCTCAAAAAATGATATTTAAACAAATTTAGAATATATATATATATAAATGAAAATACGCCTCAAAATATATATACATTTAATATATAATTTTTTTTGTACTGATAATGATAATCAAACTCAACGTGATATCGACAACAACATGTGTCAAGGACTTTATCATCCTTGCACATACCAAGGATTCAAATTTTCAAACATTCGTTGTCAATCTTAACATCTGAATTTTCTTCTATAAACTTTATGTACATCTCATGTTGAGTTATTTCAAGCCAATGTTTTATATGTTCATCATAGTTATTGCGAGTTATCCTATGTTTTAAAACATCCCTCACATTTGGAGAAGGATGAGTCCTCTTAGTCCAAAAATTAGAAACTATCTTCACAATATTATCCTCTATTTTATCATAACGTGGATTTCTACACATTAGTGCCCAATTTCCTTCCATAGTAGAGTCATCCAATGTCTTCCTCCTCTTTGCATACCTGTTGAACAATCTTTCTAGATAAACCCAATGCCTTGGAAATGGTGGTAATATGACGATTCTTTGTTGTATCTTCACTTACAACTGAAGTTAATATTTCTCTATGAGAAATACTCTTATCAATGAGACCTAGTTTTTGTAACCAAATAACTTATTCCTTTAAAAACATTCCGAATAAACTCTTCTTCTACACGTTTTTAATTTTTCCATCCAAAATCAACACCCAATAATTCTAATGTTTCCCTCATATCACCATGATTCAAGAATGTAACCAACAAATGTGCTCTAAAGATTTGTAGTCAAATTAACAAATTCACCATATATTATCTCTACATTTTTTTGTTGTTTTCTTTCGTGATAGTGGTTCTTGTTGGGAAAATTCTTTTAATTTCTTTAAATCCATCTTTACCAAGTGTTTTACATTTTTCTTGGGAAGTAATTCCATAACTTTTCTTATCACTTCAACATAATGTTGGGCATCATGATCTATGTCCATAAACATACACATGGATCCTATCAAAACCCTTGCCTTTACCAATCTAAAAACATATTATCATATTTAAACCTTAGAACTAAAAAAATTTACAATCTATCAAGGGTTTGTATACATATGTACCAATTTTTGCAGCCTTATCTTTCACTTGTTGTGTCTTCTCTCTCTCTTTGTGCCTTCCTATGAACAAATCTTCTAGCATTCCTCTTGCATTCTCTTCCTGGTATATTTTCATTTCTAATTCTTTCCATTTCCCATGATTCATCCACTTGATAATTTTCACCTACACACATAAATCATGATAGATACGAATGTCTAAGAGTAAACTCGATACAAAACTATATGTGCATGGAATTTTATTTATATACAAATCTCGGTAGAAATTAGGTTATTTTTAATTTTAGTTTTTATAACTTTAAAAAAACTTTTCTAATTTTAAAAGAATTTATATTTAATATATAAAACAAATTTTCTAATTTAATATTACATATTTCTAGTTAAAAACAATTAAAAAAAAAAACTTAGTCTAAAACAAAAAAATGCAAAAACTAAATTTAAAAAGAAAAAAAAAACGAACAATATTAAATAAGTAACTTGTAAAACATTAAATTTAGAAGGCGAGATGCAATTGTGAAACATTAAATTTAGAAGGTGAGATGCAATTGTGAAACATTAAATTTAGAAGGGCGCTTTGGTGGCGCTTTGGTGGTACAAGGGGGTTCACGTAAAACCATGTTTGCACGAACATGGTTCGCGTGAAAAACCCATTCGTGAACCCCTGAGTGGCACATTTTGGCTCCAAATCCTTTTGGGGAATAATTGTGAGCCAAAATCGCCACCGGGTGCCAGTAAATGTGAACTAGTTAAATTACAAAATTTGACACAAAATTTAGATTTTTATTATTTTCTAAAAATGTAATTTTCATTTTTAAAAAATCTTTTTTTAATTTGTTTTTAATTTTTACTAACATACGGTATTTTAGGACAATCAATAGTAGACAATCAACCAAATTTGAAAAATAGTAGAATATATCAAAAAAATTGAAAAAAATATACTTAGTATTTGTTGAATTCTTCTTCTTACTTGTGAAAAAAAAAATTCATATAAATATTAAAATTTATTGGCATAGAAATATGGACTCCATTTATTTTAAAATATTGTTACTAAATAATTAATTAAAAAAAATATATGACTCAAAAAAATATGAAAATTTGACAACACGTCAAAATTATAATCTTGAATATATATTTAAAATTTCATGGTGAAAAGATAAGTTTTCATTTAAAAAAACCACCAAGGGACAATATTCCTCTTTAATAACATAAGAAACAACATATGAATAAAATTAAGAAAAAGACCATATTGTTTGCCAATTTTTTTAAAAAAATATACATGTATTTTACACTCTAAAAAAAACATTTAGTTAGTTTGTAGAATTTCATGAACGTGTACGGTTTTGCGGCTATTACCTTTAGAAAATCAATTAAACTTAAAATTCATGTTTACTAAGGTACAAACCATACCAAAAAGTGGGACATTTTATTGTGCTTTGACCTAAAATAAGAAAATGTTAACAATTAATTGTGTAGACTTAAATATGTTAAAAGGGTCAACATAGCAGCATTTAGAGAGGGAATCATCTGTCTTAAGAGAATAAGTATGGGTAATAAAACTTCTAGGTCTATAATACAGAAAGTTCTTATGGATTTTACTAGTAACCATATTATCATGTTAAAAAAATAAAGTATTATTTCATATGAATCAAAATGTAAAATGTATAACACATGAAATGAAATAAAAAAATCATATTTGGACATTATTTATATTCCAAGGATTTTAGTCTTTTTCCTTTACCTTATGTTTAGAAAGTACTTTTATCTTCATTATCTTTTCATAGTTGTCATATTAAATGGAAGAAATTTTCTAAGACTTTGCAAAGACATTACTCGAGAGATAGCCACAAATGTTAACCTCATTGTTTCCCTTGTTCAATATCAATTGTATCCTTATAAATAGTAAATAATTTTGATTTATGTATTATCAATGCTAATGCCAACCATAAGGGTAACTGGTGTTCATGTCCACATTGTATTGCTGCAATTGGGACGGTGTGTGTAGCTCTATCTTCAAATGGTATCCTGAAGTAATTATCAATTTCAACCATTACATATGTTGTTGGTTTTGGTGGAGCACTACAATGTGTTTATATTATGTTGTGAATATATACTAGAGATCCATTTAAAATACATGCTTTTATCCAAAGATTGGATATTAACATAACCCTTGTATCATTAAAAATTAATAATTCAACATCAAGTTCATCATTCAGACCTCTTGTCATTGTGTTGGTGGTATGTGTTGTAGTTGCAATGCTACATGGAACAAGTCTATGTAACATATGAATTTTTTTGTTGTGTTTATTCATGTTACTTTTTCACGACAAAGTGAATCTTATTATTGAATTCTTACTTGCTAGATTTGTCTAATGCATCATTTATTCATTTATTCCACTCATTAATAACATCCAATCATCCAATTTTGGATTCAAATATCTAAGATTAGTGAGAATTTTCAAAAAAAACGTTTTTGATCTTCACTATCTCCTTCTTATCTAAATCCCTTATCCACTATAACAAATATTGTGAATTCTTACCGAAATAGATTTTCATGTCTATAACTATCATATAGTTGTTTATCGGTAACATCACGAATTTTCCTAAATCTTCTTCTAAAATCAAAGAAACACCACCAAAAATAATGTCTTCCTTTTCAAGTTATGTTTGACGAAGTCGGGAGATTACGTTTTCTAGAAAAAAATCTAATGAAGATCATTTCATCAATCAATATATGTTTTATGTGGTAGATATATTATTGGAGTGTTTTAAGTATTAATCCTTTTAATTGTGCAAATTTTGTAATAGGGATTTAATGTTGTGAATGGATCATTTTAGGATCCAATATTAAATGTTCCAACTCTTGTTGGTGTAAGTCATAGAAGAGGAGGATATTATGGGAATTATGCATCTAAAATTTCTTGACGAATCAAACAAATCACATACAATTTTCCAATTCCTATTGTTCATTGAACTATCATGAGTAATGAAAGGTTATTATAAAAATAAATAAAATGTTTCAAAGTATTATATCAAGTGCATGATTTTATACAACCAAGGTCTCATAAATGAAATTTACAACTAATTCATCATCTATAACAAACCCATTATCTTTCATGTTTCTTATAAATTTAATTACTTTACATGTGTATTCTACACTTCAATATTAATTCATTCCATAGTAGTTTTCTAACAATTTATCTTCTTCCACAACATATCTATTTAAGTCACTTACACAATTTGACCATAAAAAAACCTTGATATGATTTCCCATTCATGTTCTGTTTTATTTTTTTCAATATGTTGGTGAAATTTATCATTAGAATCTACAATAATAACAAAATTTTCTATAATAGTATTCTTCTTCGACATGTGATGGATTATAATTGAAATAATCTTAATTTGAATTTATTAAATCAGAATTAAGTCCAATGTCTCTCTCTATATATCACAAAATGGCTTCAAAAGCAACAACTCTAACAAAAAAATCAACCCATTAATGTGATTCACGCGAAGGATGGAGGAAAACCTTGGGAACACTCTCACAATATCTTCCAAATTTTTAACCTCCCATTTGATATCTCATTTTATCCTTGGATTATATTTCAAACATCAAACGATGTCAATAAGTGATACACTTTCCATAGAAAATGGCATATTGTTGTGCTCGTATATAATAGTGTTTACATGTTGTTCATGGACATCTTCATTAGTTGTACTTACTCGTTTAACCACTCACGTGAAACATTAAAATTGAAAAATTCTCTACTTTTATCTTAAATAGAATCTCGAGAAACATATGACATGTTTATTGTGCCCCAATGTTACTTTAAACAATTGTTCCAACTAGAACTCTCATATATGCTATATCGCCATTTAATCAAGGTTTTCAATGTTTGCGATCTGCATCAACATTTGATGATAAGTTTCAAAACTCTTCTCAACTTTTTCTCATATTTTATATGTACTTGATTATGACATGCTTGGAAATGATAGATTATTAATCTATATTTTCTCTCCATAATTGTAATATCTTTAGAGTATTTTTATTTAATTTATCATCATTTCTCACAAGTTTAACCTTTTTATCTCCTATCTACAAGTCTTTTTATAACTTATATCCTCAATATTTAATGGTGATGGTAAATTATACTGATGATTTAATAAAAATAGAAAATAGAATTGAATAATGTAAGCATGCAAATAAGCATGTATCATCGAAACCCTAAGCAAGAAGGGGATAGAGATAATTTGTTCACATCTATGCAATGTAGTTGTGATATGGGTAAGGTAAAGTACTAATAAGACTAAATATTGTGGTAAATGCTCCTTACTAATTTTGGTACTCAGGAAAATTGCAAGACAAGGGGCATGCTACAAGAAAGAGGAACTTAGGCACTAGTGACTGATTTTATGCATAATTGATTGTTAAAATACACTAGATATGGTTAATTTTGTGTGGAATTTTTAGTCTTTCTCTTTCTGTCACCTGATATTCACTCCTTGATTTTTGAAGGTACCTATGACCTATAATAAATAAATTTTCTTGCACATAACCACAATGCACATAAAACCTAAAAAGGAAAATGCAGAATGGGGAATCGGATTGACAAGGAAAGTCACGCTTCATAGTGAACTTACATTCGATCACTAGACTACATCTTAGAAACCATCTAGATATTGTGTGTGTGTATAAATGATAGCCTAAGATTACCCTATACAAGTTACACTCGATAATGCCCTAAATATGCTCAATGATGAAAATGTTTGGATGGAATAGAATAAAATTCCCTACCTATATTTTGTATGCAATGACATTTCCCCCGAGTGAGTGCTAGGTAGATTCCTTTGAATTGATTTTGTTCCTTTAAATACAAGAATATGTGATAATAGTAATAGAACATGTTCCTTGGTTTTGAAAAAATAACTATGTATTTATATCATTCCCTTGTTTGCATTTTTTTATTAAAACCTCAAATGCTGACCCATAAGTTAAAAAGATGCCAAAAAGATTAAAGACACCCTGTTGATGCAGAATCATAACACCCTTTAATATCTACAACTCAATGGGTTGAGACTCTCAGTGTGATTTCATAACATGGGTACTATCTCCAAGTTGTGGGACTTGCTACTTGAGATAGACCTCTAGAGAAAGTTGGTTCTTCTTCCTAATCCTAATGCTAAACTACATCTAAGGAAGGAAATGTGACTATCTACTCCTAATCTAACAATTCCAAGGAGACAGGGAGAAAGAGGGCATGAAAATAAAGAAATCATACACTACAAAGGTGAAAACACCAAGAAAAGGGGGTTGCTAATGACAAATCCAACAGCTTGAAATGGATAGAGGTGAGTAATGGAGAAGATGGAAAAGATGCATTACAAACCAAAGATAAAATTCACTGAGAACACCACTTTGAACACATTAAACACAACACTCCAAACCTACAATAGACATCAGAAATATCCACAGTATACCCTACAACTATGAGAGGTAAGAAGAGAAAATAAAATAAGCAAGGATGGACAAAATGTAACACAAAGCATATTTTATTGCTCCATGATTTTATAATACATCATCGGTGGGAAAGAGGCAATAAAATGCCATTACAGAGCAAAGAGAAGAGGCTTAAACTCCACATTCGACTCTAAGGAAGAAAGAGAGAGGGTGCAAGAGAGAGAAAATGACCAACTTCTAAAAAAAATTCCCCTCCTTACAATATATAGGAATAATGAGAGAGAAAGAAGAGGGAGAATTCAGATTTCTGCTTTAGCCTCCCAATAGAGCATTGAATCCACCTACTCTAACCACCCCAAAAATGCATTGAATTTTCCTACTCCAATCATGATGAGTTCCACTTGAAAAACCATGCCTCCATGTGATGTTCCTTGTTGGGAAAGAAAGGACCCATAATTCATTATGGTGGTAGGTGAAAACTTGATAGCCTAAAAATGGTGGACTATATTTTCTCATTATGGTGGTAGGTGAGTAGCAGATGTCGAGAGATTTCTAAAGAGTCCTCCCTTGCTCAAATCTGAGTTCCAAGTTGAATGATATGGTTGTGTGAAGATCAAGGTCGGGTGTTTAGTGTAGGCTCACAATATTTAAAAGATTCTATTGATGTAAGATCCATGTGGCAGCCCCGCACATCTTAAGATTTCACCCCCTCTTTCACTCTTGAAGTTGTGCCAATTGGACACTTGGCATTGTCTGTGGGCCTAATTTAATTTCTTTTTTTTGGTTAAGTCACTCCTATTTGGTGGAGCAACTACTATGGACTGTAGACACATGGAGAGCCCACACTTGTTTGGGACCTACCTTTTGGGTCTTACCTTTGAAGTTGTGTTGAATTATAACATAGCACCTTCAACTGGCTCTGTTGCTTTTGCTTCAAATTTTCAATAGCTAGTGCAACTTTCTTAGGCTCTGACAACGTGGAGATCATGCACTCATTTAGAGACCCTAATTTTGTCATACCTTTTGAAGTTATGCCAAAGAGACACATGGAGGCTTCTCGCTGGTTCTTAGACTTTTCAACAGCTGGTGATACTTTTCCAGTCCTAGACATATGGAGAGCCTATGCTCATTTGGGACCATGCTTTGGACTTTACCTTTGAAGGTGTGTCGATGAGACACGTGGAGTCTTCCACTGGCCCTTTTTATACTTAGCCAATTTGGGCATCGAGTGAACACTACCTATTCGGCTATGACCATGTGGAGAGCTTGGCTCATTTGGGGTCTCCACTTTTGTGCACCATACCAAAAGTATGTTGAAGAGACACGTGGCACCTTCTATGGTTCCTTTTCCTATCATGTTTTGGAATTACACCAAGCTGAATCATATGTGAAGTCTAAAAACTTTGAGCTTTTCTCCATTTTTCTTCCTCTCGAGCTCTGATCTCCTTTAACATTATTTGGCCTCATTTTCTAACCTTGCTTCTCCATTGTTGAGCCCACCCACAACTTGATTTTTGGATTGAATGTGAGCTCGCACGACTAAATTGACCCTTAAGTTTCTCTTATGCAAGGTCATGTTTGATCAATTTTCCTAAGCGGTGAAATTGGATAACAATTTGATGACTCACAAGATCACATTCCTTCTAAGTGAAGAGACTAGAAGCATTGGAATTCCATTGGGCATGGAGTCAAGAATGATAGCCTGATAATGATTTTGTGCTTGAAACCTAAACCCAAATATTGCACCCTGCTAACCATGAACCGCCCCACTACTCACACTCTCAATTCTCATATGAAAATCATGAAGGTGATATTTCTAAGAGCAAAAAAAAATATTGACCTTGAAGTTTCACCTTAAAAATTATTAGAACTAGGGCTGATCTCCCAAGCGCTACCTCAATGTACTTGTGCGTGAGAAACAAAACACCATGACACATGCTATGTAAAAATATTAAAATCATACATACTCCAAGTGGAACATGCAAAGTGTGCATAAGCACTTCTTATATCTTGAAAGAAAACCTATCTACTCTATGCTAACTGAAATTAAATGGAACTCAAACAAATCCTACAACTAGCAAGGAGAAGTAGCTTCCCTTTCTCAAAAAGGAAGCCATTTATCTATTCATTTGAACATGGATTTTATTTTGAGTGAAAAACTAACAAGAGGCTGATCCTCCACCCAAGTCATCAAGGTATCAACCAGAAATAAGACAAATACCTCTTTTATTTTCTCTATATTTGGATTGAATAGGCATGAAGTTGATCCTTGGTATTTTGAAACTCATCCTCATGCTCAGGAGCAAGCATGACTAGTGGAAACTCCTCTTTTGGCTCTAATGGAGTCAAGTATTTGATTGGGCATGGTCTTATTTGTGAAATTTGCCCATTGCTCTAAAATTTAACTCCAAAAATGGAATCTTCCTACAAACCTTCCTAGGTGATTGATGTGGAAGAGATGGTGTCTTCATTGTTTCTTTCCTCCTTTTGAGAAGAACATGGAAGATTAGGATCCTCCAACCTTCGTTCCAGAGGGTTGTTATGAAGTGTAGGCTTTTATCCTTGAATGCTCTCCTCCATGGAAGTAAACTCATGCACTTGGAAGGTGGATGATGGAGAAGAAAATGATGTGATCTCAACGGGCTTCTCATCATCAAAGTAATCCTCCAAGTCAGAAAAATAATTCTACCTCCTTGTTTTCCTACTACATGTTCTCGACCTCCTCCATAGTGTCCTCTTGATTTATAAATTTCTCACCATGGTTCCCCTCATCCACAAATATGAAGTTTCAAAGCTCTAACTCTTCTTCGACATTATATCTTGAAGGGGATGAAGTGGCAGGAAGAACTAAAGGTTCTTCTATGACCTTCTCTGTATTTGAAGCCTCTGAAATTGTATGGTTCTCCTCCACAGCTAGATTACACTCCTCCTCTTTTGGATTTGGAGTACTGCTTCTTCCCATGCTTATGCTATAACCAAAGCCTCCATAACTTGTGGTTTGGCCTCAACCTCCTCCAGGGGTTTGACCATCAAGGGTATTTTATTAACCATGAATCTAAGAGCTAAGCTCACAAATATTCTAATCATTTCTTATTTTGTTGGCTCTTCTTCTTTCTTCTCCCCTTGAGTAGACTCTTGAGTTTCTTCCTGACATGGGCTCAAGAAATCATGAGGAGTGGTGGGTGGGAAGGTATTGATTTTGTCTCTCATGGAGGGGACTTGGATTTTGAAGGAAAAAGGGTAGAGGAATTGAGATGAGATGGAATATTAGAAGATGGAGAAGGGAAATCAACACTTGGGACAACAAATGAGAAATGAGACTCATGGCACTCTTGTTGAGATGATACTAATTGTGAAAGAGGAAAATAAAAGCTATGAGGTGGTGGACTTAGATTATTGATAAGATTGTCTCACACCAAGGCTCGTAGGCCTCTATTTCCTCATTCCATATGCAAGTTGATGAAAACATTTCAACCATGAAGTCAAGCTTCTCCTACGGGTTGTAATGTCTTAGAAAAGGGCCTTCCCATGGACAAGATTCCCTCCAACCAATTTTGAATGCCTTAACTTTTGTTGTATCCCTAGATTGAACCATGCCAACATCCATCCTTTGAATCTTCTCCAACAAATCTGAATTATCCATATAATTATTATCATCATATGCACACCCTTGCTCCTGATAAGCTCCATAGTTTGGGGATGACCAAACTGATCTGCACCTTGCTCATATGGGTAAGCATAATGGTTTTGAATCTTATCATAATGTTGAACTAGAAGAGCTATGAAATACATTACAGGTGGACTGTAGTGTTGTTGCTGTAAATGTGAATTCCAAGATGGGAATGAAGTCATGATTACACAACTTCATGAATGACAGAAGGTGAAAGATGTGGAAAGAAGATTGGGTGGAAATGGATGGAAGGAGAGTCTGTAACTCAGAAAATGGGTTATTGACTAGATGGAGTCTCCAGATGTGCTTTTGATGTGCCTCCAAAGAATGAATCTCACTAAGAACACATCAACTTAATGAAATTAAGTGGTAAGGTGCTTCAAACCTGTCCCAACGGGCATGCCTAAAACTGTTGATTGTGGTCACACAATGGCTTAATATTTACGGTTTGATAATGACACACCTTGTAAAGATGAGATAATATAACTCCAGTGTCTGACTGGGCTTACCAAAACTGTTGATTTAGAATCACAGCACCCCTGAATTTCTACAATGCGATGTGTTCAAACTCTTAGTGTGATTTCATAACATGGTTACTAGCTCCAAGTTGTGGGACTTGCTACTTGAGATAGACCTCAAGAGAAAGGTGGTTCTTCTTCCTAATCCTAATTCTAAACTACTTCTAAGGAAATAAATGTGACTATCTACTCCTAATCTAACAATTCCAAGGAGACAGGGAGAGAGATGGCATGAAAATAAAGAAATCCTACAATAAAGAGATGATAACACCAAGAAAAGGGGGTTGTTGATCACAAATCCAACTACCTGAAATGGAGAGAGGTGAGAAATGGAGATGGTGGACAAGATGCATAACAGACCAAAGATAAAATTCACATAGAACACCACTTCCAACCCATTAAACACAACTCTCAAAACCTGCAATAGACATCAGAAATATGCACAGTATACCGTGCAATGATGAGAGGTAAGAAGAGACAATAAAATAAGAAAGGATGGAAAAAATGCATCACAAAACATATTTTATTACTCCATGAGTTCACATAGTATATCATTAGTGGGAAAGAGGCAAAAAAACACCATTACATGGCAAAGAGAGGAGGCTTAAACTCCACATTCGACCCTAAGGAAGAGAGAGAGAGGGGGATAAGAGAGAAAAAAATGACCAATTTCTAAAAAAAATTCCACTCCTTACAATATGTAGGAAGAATGAGATAGAAAGGAGAGGGAGAATTCATATTTCTACTTCAACCACCCCAACAGAGCATTGAATCCACCTACTCAAACCACCCCAAAATATTCATTGAATTCACCTACTCCAACCATGATGAGTTCCTCTGTAAAACGCATACCTCTATATTTTGTTCCTTGTTGGGAAAGAAAAGAGGCTTGTAATTCATTATAGCGGTAGGTGAGAATCTGATAGATTTGAAAATGGAAGACTATATTTTTTCATAATGGTGGTAGGTGAGTGGAAGATGTCAAGAGCTTTCTAAAAATCCTCCCTTGTTCAAATATGAGTTCCTAGTTGAAAGATATGGTTTCTAAAGATCAGGGTTAGGTGTTTAATGTAGGCTCACAATATTTAAAATATTCTATACATGCAAGATCTAAGTGGCATCCCCACACATCTTAAGATTTCACCCCTCTCCTTTCACTCTTGAAGTTTCGTCGATTGGACACTTGGCATCATCTGCGAGCTTGCTTTTCTTTATTCCTTTTTTGTTAAGTCCCTCCTATTTGGTGGAGCAACTATGTCAAACCCTAGACACATGGAGATCCTGCTCATTTGGGACCTACCTTTTGTGTCTTATCTTTGAAGTTATGTTGAACTGACACATGGCACCTTCCGCTGGCTCTATTGGTTTGCTTCGACTTTTAAAAGGCCGATGTAACTTTCTTGGGCTCTGACCACGTGGAGAGCCTGTGCTCATTTGGAGACCCTAATTTTGTCGTACCTTTTGAAGTTGTGTTAAAGAGACACGTGGAGGCTTCCATTGGTTCTTAGAATTTCCAGTAGTCGGTGAAAATTTTCCGGGCACTAGACACATGGAGAGCCTGCGCTCATTTGGGGACCCCGCTTTGGAATTTACCTTTGAAGGTGCGCCAATGAGACACATGGAGGCTTCCACTAGCCCTTTTATACTTATCTGATTTGGGCCTCGAGTGAACACTTCCTGACTCGGGCTCTCGACCTTGTGGAGAGGTTGCACTTGTTTGTGGTCTCCACTTTTGTGCACCATACCAAAAGTGCGCCGAAGAGACACATGGCACCTTCTGCGGTTCCTTTTCCTTTCAATTTTTAGAATTACACTGAGTTGACATGTGTTTTCCTCTACGATTCCATGGGTTTGCTTTAAGTTGAATCAGATGTGAAGTGTGAAAACTTGATCTTTTCTCCATTTTTCTTCGTCTTGATCTCTGATCTCCTTTAACATTGTTTGGCCTCATTTTCCATCCTTGCTTCTCCATTTTCGAGCCCTCTCGTAACTTGATTTTTGGGATCGAATGTGAGCTCACATGACTAAACCAAACCTTCTATTTTCTCTATGTAAGGTCATGTTTGATCATTTTTTGCTGAGGAGTAAAATTGGATAACACACCCAAAAAGAGTGAGTAAAGAAGAGATAGGTTTAGACGCACCTACGATGGACATAAGCACCTAGGCATTACTATCTTGACTACGTGCTAGTGTATAAAACCATAAAATATAATAAGTTAAATTCCAACAAGGCTGTAATATGTGTAAGGTCAATAATAGTACGAGATATAAATAAAAAGTCTCAAAATAGGTTTTCAATCACAATTTTTTTGCTTAGGCATCATGTAAATGCTAGCATGATTTTCAAGACTAAAAATGTACCTAAGTGCATGATTTTGTGTCTACATTTTCCCCCACTTTATGTTTTTTAACTGAATAATAGATGATACAAAGTAGATATAAGTTCGGTACTTTTTTATCCTATATAAAGTTTAGGTGATAGTGTCCGAACAAACAAGTGAAGTGTGGAATGATTGAAAAGTGACATGGAGATTAGGAAAGAATGAAGCACAACCTAAGGGTGGAGTGTATGTGTGGCTTGTACTTGTTTTCATGCTTTTATTTTCTAATGTAGGATTCTTCTTCTTATCTATTAAGGATAACCATGGAAAAGAAGAGATAAATAGTAGTCAAAGTCCTATATAAGAAAAATATGAATAAAGTATGTAAAAGCATGTAAATGTAGTAATAAAAGGAAAGTGTGGACCTAAATTATAGGAGTGTAAAGTAAAATAATGTCCATAAATATAGGGAAGGGGTTTTTTTTTGTGTGATCTCATTCCAAGTGTGATTTTTTGAGATATCTCATGCCAAGAATGAGTTTTTGGTGATCTCACACCGATGGTGAGTTTTCTAGGTGATCTCACATTAAAACCAAGTCTAGGGGAGAGAGGTTTATATTTACTCTCATTCCATGAATCTTCCATCATAATAACCACTGTAGATGGTATGCCTATATTTTTTTCAATTTTCCCAATTTCTTCAAAAATTTCCAATTAAAGGAGATAGAATGTGTTATGTAATTTAAGCCTAGTGTCTATTAATGTAAAACTCCTCTAAATACTTCCGATAAGTATAATGATATGAGAAGGAGTATTTTTGTACCCCTATGACATTAGCCCCCAAGGGATGACACAATCACCTAGGTGAGCTACTACATGATACTACGTGCCAGTATCTACTATATGTTTTTAGACCCAAGTCAGATTCTAGGCCATTTTATGAATGTGTTCCTACGTTGATTCTTTACTATTCTAATCTATGTTGTATCTCTGAGCTACTATAGTATTTATTTATTCACTAAATAGATGCCCCCCTCATTTGGGGTGCATGTGATGATAGTAGGAGATTTGCAACCAAATGAAAGGACCCGATGTTGATCTGAAGAGGATAGCTCCAAGAGGGTAGGGGATGTGCATTGTAGAAAAAAGGCACATGCACATGTAGAAGAAAGTGTAACAAGAAAGTGTGAAAAAAATGGATCACAAAAAGATACTTTTAAACATGGGATGTCACTCACAATATCACAAGAAATCAAGGCCGAAGCAAAAAAACATTCAATAATCATACAAGACATGTGGTATAGACCAGTAAATAATAGCAAATAATAGAAAACAATATCAAGAAAAATGTATTCAATAAACATGAGTGTGTATAGTCCTTGAAGGAAAGTGATACACATGAAGAACCCATTAGCATGTTAGAGAAATAAATAGTATGTCAAAGCATGTATAAATCGGTGAAAAATAAAGTACTGTAATGGTAAATATTGGATAATATCGCAATAAAACCTATGATGCGGAGAATGTGCGAGAAGTGAAAGTGGATAGCCTCATAAACCTCAATGAGACTAGCTGAAGATAGAGTGTCAAGCATCATTGCAACATGTGAATATTTTTAAGACATCTGCATTCACCTCAAATGACCAAGTGAACACATATGTGTGTAAGTATATAAAGGTAATGACATATTGAGCATAGTAATCAAAGTGTAACATTTATGTAATATAGGAAAGTTAGAGTAAATGCAACAAAGTTATGCAAACATAATGTTTGAGTTTCATATTATGGAATGCAAGGTGTGAAGGTGATAAGATCAATATGCCCCTGGATGAAGTGTATGAGCTGAGGTTCATTTATAAAATTTCCCTCAATAATCAACAATGAACCATATAAAAATATTTATTCCTTTTGAAATGAGTGTTGTATGAGAGTAAATTTTAGAAATATGTATCAAGAAGAACAAATCATGAAGTATGGAGGTGATATGAGGTTCATTTAATAAATATACCCTCAAAAGGTGAGTATGAACCATGGAACTAGAGTGTGTCATATGGTAATGACAATACAAGGTGTGTAGCATAGAGGGTGGGAGTCTTTGAGAAATATTAGAAATGAATCAAAGTGTAAATTATAGTAGGAGATACTAGTGAAAAATGATGCTAGTAAAATGGGGAAAAAGTAAAATGCCCCCATGTGTGTAAGTGGTGGATATCTATGGTGGAGTTTGAAATGTATCCCAACTATCAATATAAGTATGAGCTTGATGGAAAAAGGAATTATATACTTAAGCGGAGGATATATAAGGATATATAATGGTGGTAACTTATTTTTAATTTGAAAACCATAGGGGATGTGATATGAGGAAATGATGGAAGAAGAATTTTTAGAAGACTTTTTTAGTTTAAATCGGTAATGTTGTACAAGACATGATAAAAGGAGGAGATGGAGGACAAGATTTGAGAGGTGGTTTCTTAGTTGGAATTCATAATCTTTGTAGAAGAATTGATTTGAGGAGGAGTTGGATGATGTAGTCCGAGAGGTGGTTTTTAGTTGGAATGGGTTAGATATGTAATTATTTACTTACTAGATAAGGGAATTAAAAGTTATGGCATGATTCTCATTAGATATAGAAGGAGCATATTTTAGAGCTCATTGGGATTTAATAGTTAGAGATAAGTATGTGGCATAATATTTTGTAGAAAATGAGATAAAACCATAATTCCTAAGGTGGTTGATAATATGTCTTAAATCATATCAATCATCAACATAATGTCCATTATGTATGTGATGATTAAAAAATGGGACACTTGTGTATTTGCTTAGTCGAAAAAGAGGGTATAAATTAGTATTCGACAAATTGATCAACTCGTGATTAAGGAGCTCAGGGAGAATTCCATGTTTCTTAGCATTAAGATCAAAATTGGTAGTTGAATGTAATGGTAATATGTTGGGTTCAGTTATATGTGCACATGTAGAAGACATAAGACTGGGATGAGGTGTAGAATAAGAACTGCAATGGGATTGAGAAGCAACCCTAAGTTGTTTGATGTCAGTTACGAAATATGTAATCATGGTTTCCATAGCTTGAATTCTGTAAATTAAGAATTTAAGGCTTGAATCGACTTGCAAATGGATTGATTTGTTGTGGTTTGATGATGACTAATAGAGTTTTCAGAGAACTTATCAAAGATGGCACGTACTTGTACATGATGAAAAATTATAGGGAGGTACATAGTGTGTACGGATCTTAGAAGAACATATTTACATTGTGGGTGCATTTGAATCAATTGATGGAAGGAGAATTGAGGAATTTTGATAGCCATGAAATAAGATTTGATAGAATATGCAAAGTAAGGATCCAAGCATTTGATCACAAGTGGGGTTTAGTAAATGATTTAATTAAAACTAAATTAATCCCTATTGCAAAGTAACTAATGTAATAAATGATATACAAGTGATAATATACTTTATGAAAAAAAAAATAAGCATGTAGAATGTGAAACCTAAGTAAGAAAGGGGGATATAAATTCTTAGCTTATATCCTTACAACCTAGCAGTGATATAAGAAGGGTAAAGTGTTGAATATACTACAAATAGTGTCTTCAATGCTCCCTTTAACTTTAGTAACTCAGGAATAGTGTTAGAAAATGGTGCCCGCAACATAATAGGGGCACCTAGCTATTGGTGACTATGAAAATGCTCATGATATGGTATCTTCTATGTCCCATTGTTTCACAATTTTCCCTCTCGGTCACATGATATTCACTACTTGATCAACAAAGATACTTATAACCTACAAGAAAAAAATTCAATAAGACATATGCACAAACCACATCAAACTTAAAAAGGAGAATGTAAAATGGGGAGTTATCCTAAATATAGCAGTCACTTGACATAATGAACTTATGACCGAGCTTTGTACTACAACTCATATTTCATGTAGTTCTTGTGTGTGTGTAGAAATGATTCCCTAGGATGCCCTTGTGCAAGATACAATTGATATCGGGCTATATATGATCAATGATGAAAATGTGTGGAAGGAATAGAATAAAATTCCCATTCATATGTTTTTTATGTACAAGTATGCAACCCTTTTCCCTTTGATTGATTTTTATATGCATGCCTTTGGAGTGTTTTGGTGCCTTTTCATGAAAGCTTAATTTATAATAGTAATGATTAGTGTTTGGTCCCCAATTTTTAAATCATAAATATGTATTTAAATGATTCCCTTTTTATAATTCTTTAATTGACAATTGGAAGGTTGACCGATTAGTGAAAAATATTCCCAAAATATAAAATATAACCAGAAAGAGTGAGTAGAGCATAGAAAGGGTCAAAAGTTCAAAATAGGGACATCAGTTTTTTGGCGCTACTCTACTAGCTAGATGCTAGTGTCTGAAGCCATTAAAAATTAATAAGTAAAGTTCCAACAAGGATGTAATATGTGTTATTCCAATAAAAGTGTAAGAGATAAAGAAAAATGATTGAAAGAAGTTGTTAATCACTATTTTTCTCTCTTAGGAATCACGTAAATTCTAGAATGCTTTTACTACCTAGAAATATAACTAGTTGCATGATTTTGTGTCTACCCATGTAAAATATAATACTCCATTATTAACTCTTCCACACATGTATTTATTAATTTAAATTTAATTATTCAAAGCTTTGAACATGTCACCTATAAACCATTCTTCATATTTTCTTACATAGCCATACACCCTCTCTCATTTGTACATCATATTTCATTCTACCCGAGTTGAGAATCTCTTCATAGTAATATTCGATATCAACTTGTGTAATCGTATCATCAGACATGGATGTTGTCTAAAATTTTGTTCTACTTGTAACTAGAAGCACATTAAAATATATCATATATTTTGAGAATGTAAGAATTTTATATAAAACAAAGATTTAATGATAGTTGATAAATTACTTTTATGTTTCGTTGGTGGGGGTCATCAGAAGGATTTTATGCATGGATAATAAAATGGAAGTATTTTTCAACATTTTACGTTGAAAATAATCATTCTAATCATGGGTGTCCATATTTTGTGCCCCTTATAACCATATGAATCCAATCACATTTAGCCAACATCTATGCTACCATTCATATCTATACCAATGATCTTAAAAATTTATTCCTTTTTGCAATACCTCATTTTGGAAAAGAGTATATCACAGATGCATGTAGTGTTTCCCTATATGAGGATATTATACGATATTCTGCCTTCACCAATTTTTTCTTCTCATGCATTATCCAATGGTGTTCAAGAATTTAATACATGTAGATCATGCCAATACATATCAGCTGCACTCGATGTGAAAAAGGTTAGGTGATCTAATTTGATACAACATGTTAGTCAATTCACCACAAAAATTTCCCAAATAGGAAATTGTACTTATTATGGGAAATTCACAACACCCCTGATTGCTCATAAGTGATTGGTTGAGGAAGTCAATGTGATTTTTCAAACATGGAGTTATCCCAAAGTGTGGGAATTTGAAATAAATATAACTCTCTGGAGAAGGTCGGATTCCTTTCCTATCCTAGTTCCAAATACTCCAAAGTGTAGAGAGCGGTAGATCTAACATTGATTTAATATTTATAATGAGAAAAAGATAGAGAAAATGCATGAAAATAAAATGTACTCAAAGGGAAGGTGATGCACCAAGAATGATTTTGAACAACTTGTGTAATAAACATAGCACTACAGAACCCTTCAATGAAAACAACAACAATACACAATAACCTTGCATGCGATGAAAGATAAAATATGTAATATAACACAAAAGAGGGTGTGAGACATTGACACATCTGATTTTACTACTCTCAAATTTTAAATGTTACATCACATTTATGGCCAAAGGAACTGATTTTTCATTATATTGTCAATAGAGAGGTTTGAAATCTCCACAAATCTCTTATAGATAATAAATAAGGGAGGGATATATACAAGGTGTCCAACCTTTTGAATTGACCCCCTCCTTACAAGATATATCAAGAATGAGAGAAAGGGAGAGAGAATGAATTTTAAATCTTGCTTCACCCACCCTAAAATGCATTAAAATCACCTGCAACAATGATGGGTGCCATTGTAAAACTCATACCTCCATGTACCTTGCCTTGTTGGAGAAGAAAGGAAGCCCATACCTTCATCATTTTGGTAGGTGGAAATATGGATACATTCCCTAAAGTGGTGGAATTTATTTCCTCATTTTTAAATACTTAGTGGTTGTTGTGTAAAGGACATTGAGAGCTTTCCAAATAGTTTTTTTACAAATCTGAGCTCCCATTCAAAATTTATGGCCATCTAAAGATGAGGGTGTCATCCTGTAATAAATGTAAGTGGTTGATCTACCTTTTCAAAGATTTGACCCATCATCACACCCTCTAAAATATGAAATTTCAAATTTTCGGGATACATAAGCTTTGGGTATGAATACTTTGTAGGTCATTTCACTATTCATTTGGTGAGATCGCTCAAGAGTTCCAAAATGTTGAACCTCTGAAGTCTAAATTTTTAATTTAGTGTTTGGACTACGAGATCATATTATGTGGCACTATTCATTGCTTGAACAAAAATGTTATGAAATTGTGAAACCTAAAAGTCAAAAATTCAGATTTCAGGTTTGCAAACTTTATGTTTTAAGGGTTTTAGGGGTTTGGGTTTTGAGATTTCAAGTTTTAAGGTTTGAGGTGCTGTTCATCCAACTAAGAGTCAATTATTTTTGAACTACCGAAACCCTAAAGTATAAAATTTAGACTTCGGGTTTGAACCTTTATGTCTTCAAGCTCGTGGCATTGTTCACTTGGCATGGTTCAAAAAACCTCCGAATTTCTGAAATCAAGAACTCTGAAATTTAGATTTCAGATTTTGGACCTTCTTCTCCCCTATTCACACTTTGTTCGATTGAGTCCCCAAATTTCACATCAGATTACCTCCAAACGACCTCACCTCTGGAGTCCAAATTTTGGACTTCGAAGCTCCTTCATTCCCCAAACTAGCTCATACTCCCAAGCTCATTTACAATGTTCTTGATTGAATTCACCTTCTCGAGGCTGAAATGTGAGCTTCTATGGCTAAATTTACCCTCTTTTTTCTCTCTTTGCGAGGTCATGTTTGTTTGATTTTTCCGAGGGAAAAATTATATAACAATATCACCTAAGGATTCTCGAACCATATCCAATGATCAACTAGATGTAATTGGGAACAATTTCAATATGCTCATGTCAGTCATTGATTGTGATTGGAATATCTTGGAGGATTTTCTTGACAAAAAATACAAAAATTAATTTTGTGCATGATGTCTCATGATAATATTCATCATATAATACATGAATCGGGAATGTCGGTGAAATGGTTGATACCTATATTGAAATTAATGTTATACAAAGTCATAAATATATACTCATTTTAATAGTGGTTATATCCAATCACATTTTCCATGAGTAAACAATGTAAGAATTTCTAAATCTAGTAATCCTAATGTGACATACTCATTGATAGAAGATGCTCCTACTCCTAGCCAATCATTCAAGATCTTGGAAAACGTCCAGAATCAGGTTTATTTACCCATGTATGGATTAATTCCATCACGTTTGGGGCATTAGGTGGTTTAGAGGCCATTGATATTATGTGATTAATGATATTTCTTTAATATATATCCATGAGAATAACTACAACTATATTTTCATTTGGAATGAGAATCATTCTCCATGTGGACAAATTAAATAGTTGAATACATTTTGATGAGAATGAGATGGAAGTTCATTGAGAGCATTTTCATCAATTTGAAATTATAAATATAATATATCATGCTATATTTTATATTTTAGTGCATTTTAAAATTGGTCTTTATTAAATGTAAAGCTGTAAATTATTCCATGTTGATCCCTCCCGTGAACAATAAGTATTGGAAATAATTTCAATCTATATGGGAAACTATTAGCAATTTAATTTAATTCTTGATGAAAATCATCGTGTGACCTTTATATTTATATTGACCTTTAAAAATTGCATGTGTCACTTGCGATTGGGTTGACATGGGCTATCAAAATTTCCGAACTTGAATTATGTTTGTGATTTCGACAATTATGGCCCAAGATCCATTTTCTTCGATATTGAAATTTAGTGATGATATTTATCTTTTCGATATCTAGTACACATTGGTCCTTCATGTGTTGGGGAAAACCAGTTAGAAATAATCTAACACTTAATTCACCATATGTGGATTAATGTGTAATTATAATAAAGTAATTATTTAATTACTTTAGTTAGCTTAGTTGTTAGTGTGTTGTTATCATCCCTTAGATTGTGGAGGATGTTCTTTAGTTAGAATATTGTTCTCGGATGATTTCTGTAGAAGCTTTTTAGGGGCAATATGCTATTACTGCATATTTTCTTTGTTTAGGAGATTTGTTCCATGTATTGTGGAAGAGATAGAAGTTGTCCAATATCTATAAATATTGTAGCTCTCTCTTTTGATTGTAATGCTTCATTTTATATTAATAAAAATCACAACAAGCTCCACCTTGTTTTTGCAATTTAATCTGGTTTGCAGATTTCATTTGGTACCGAGTAGGTGAGTTAAAGCTGTAGATAATTGTTGAGGAAGTGTTAGAAGATTTGAGGAAGGAGGACTAGAAGCCTGAGCCAGGAGGAGCCATAGATGCCCCTAGCCTCTTCACAGCCCCTGCCCCTTCTCCACACACCTGGCAGCAGTAGAAGCAACAAGAATTAAAAAAATAAAAATTGGAAGGGAAATCACAGGCCAGAACACCTAGATGCACCTCCCAACTTCATTATTGTTTTCCAGATTTGCAGTAGTGAATAGACATATGGAGCAGTGAATCAAAATTCAAAGAGCCAAATCCAGGAGAGGACCAAAGCTAATTTCAAAGAAATGTCAAGCCAACCTCTTTCTGGAATCCAAATGCCGCTCCATAAGCAAAACTTTGTCCAAAGTTCTGAAGCAAAGCCATGCTAAACCATTGTAATGCCGCTTTAAAGCATTAAAAAATGGCAATAAAAAGTGAAGAAGAAAATGGCAGCGGAAGAATCAAAGGGGCGGTGGGCAACACAAGACTGATCCACACCAATTAAGCCTTAAATCGATTTTTTTTTTTTTTTAAATTTCCTTTTTTAGATTTTGAGAAAAATATTAGAACAATTTTTTTTTCCATTTTTGGATTTTGAGAAAAATATTAGAAGAAAAAAAAATTCCATTTTAGGAAAGGTGTCTGGAAAGATCATAAAATAAAAACTTGTATTTGACATTACTTTCCGATGGTACCTCGGATTGAGGTGTCATTTTTTTTTAAAGTATATGTATTTTTGAGATCTGTGCTTTGGTCTAGTCAAAGAGGCCAAAGATCCCAAAAATAAATTTTTAAGGGAAAAGAAGCCAAAGTGCCCAAAAATTTAAAAATTTGTGAAAATATTAATTTTTTGTGAACAAGAAGAGGGGGTGCAATTTTTTTTTCTATTTGCAATTTGTTTGTAAAAATGGCCAATAGTGACGAAAAATCATTGTAAAAGGCAAAAAGGAACCCACACTCAATAAAAATCAATTTTGGGGGTGTGGACTATTTTGAGAGGGGATTGGTGTGTCTGTTGATTCTCTCTCTCTCTTTTCTTTCATGCACAAATGGCAAATAATGTGCCTAAATTTTTTTTGCCTGATTCACAACTCCTTCGTGGAGATAATTATGCTGTATGGAAAACAAAAATTAAAACTCAACTCTAATTTGAAGACATAATTGGTGTAGTTGATGGCTCGATAACTAGACAAGAAAATGATATTGCTCAACAACGTGTGTTTGATCGTGTTAATCAAAAGGAAAAACTTATACTTCTATTTGGTGTAACTAATGATGTACAACCTCATATTCATCAAACAACAATAACAAAAGAAGCATGGGATAAACTAGCAACTGTATATGAAGATAAGAATAAAAATGCTATTTTGTAATTACAAACACAACTCCATTGTCTCAAAATGAAGTCTAATGAGTCCATTGAAGGTTTTCTAAAGTGTGTTGATATATTGAGATCATCTCTCCAAGCATTAGAAGAAGAGGTCACTGATGAATCTCTTGTCCCTATTGTATTGTATTGAGAGCTTGACCACCTCATACAAAATATTTCCTGACTCTCAACATTATGGGTCCATCTACAAGTTTTGAAGAGTTAGTGAACATGTTACAATAGGAAGAGTCCATGAACAAACCTACAGAAGATGAGGAACAAGCCCTCTGTTCATTCCATATGGGAAAGAAAATATTCATACAAATGGTAATAAACACAAGTAACATTCTCAAAAGAATACTCAAGGGAACACTCAACAAAAGCTGTGTAAGATTTTGGCACAAAAGGACATGACTTAAAAGATTGTTGGTATAACACATTTCTGAAGGGTTCATCTAGTGGTAAGAAGCCAAATTTTCAACAATCTAGTTAGGGTTACCAAAACAAACAAAAAGGACAAAGGAAAAGAAAATGGAAAAAGAAAGCACCGCAACATGGAAACATTGTTAAAGAGGAAGATAAATCACTAGATGAGGACTTCCTATTTGTTGCACAATCAACTCAAGAAATCAATTCAACACAAGCAATTTGGTATGTTGACTCAGGAGCAACAAGACATATGACTAGGAGAAATGATTGATTCTTAGAGTTAAAGAATACACCTAACAAAGACTCTGTTTCATTGGGTGATGATTCATCATACAAAGTACAAGGAATTGGAAACATCTCCTTACCTCTTAGATCAAGAAAGTGGACAATAAGAGATGTTCTATATGTTCCTGGATTGACAAAGAATCTACTTTTTAGTAAGTCATCTTTTGGAGCACAACTTAAAAGTGGATTTTGATAGTACACATGGAAAGAAGATGTGTTTAATCAAAGATAAGTCTAAAAACTCCAACATTGTTGCGATGAGATTTGATGTGGGTCATATGTTTCAATTGGATTTTTTTCAAACCAACAATCAGGCCCTTATAGCTAAGGATACATCATCGCACAATTGTGGCATCGAAGATTTGGCCATGTAAGTTTTGGATATCTTGAAACACTTTGAAAAAATAACATGGTAAGAGGACTACCAAATTTCAAGAAGAATATAAACAAGTGCACAAATTTTTTGGTAGGAAAAAAACATAGAGCTTCTTTTTAGAAAAGCAGTACATTCAAGGCCTGTGGTAAACTTGATCTGGTGCATACCGATCTATGCAGACCTATGAGACCTAGTCATTTAGGGTTTCAATATTTTATGCTCTTTGTTGATGATTACTCAAGAAAATGTGGGTATACTACATTGGCACCAAATACCAAGCCTTTGAAAATTTCAATAAATTCAAAGTAGCTTGTGAAAATGCAACTGGTAAGAAAATAAAAACACTCCACTCAAATTGAGGGGGTGAATACACCAGTAATGAGTTCAAAGACTTTTTGGAAACATATGGAATTCATCAGCAAATGGAAACTCCATATACACCACAACAAAATGGTGTTGTTGAAAGAAGGAATAGAAATATAATGGAAATGGTAAGGTGTATGATTCACGACTCAGGCTTGAGTAAAACATATTTGGCAAGTGTACAGTAAAAACAATAGTTTATATACTAAATAGAGTTCCCACTTCCACACTTGATGGATTAACACCAAAGGAAGCTTGGTCAAGGAACAAACCATCTATAAAACACCTTAGGGTTTTTGGATGCAAGGCAAGTATGCACATTCCTAAGAAAAAGAGAACTAAACTTGATATGAAATCAGAACAACTTATATTCCTGGGAAACATTGATAAAGCCTTGGGATACATGTTAATGGATCAAAAAAACAAGGAAAATTTTCACAAGTAGAGATGTTCAGTTTTTTTAGAATAAAGAAGCAGATGCTCCTTCCATAAACTCAAAAAACAATCCTACTAAGAAAATAGAAGATATTCTTGATGAAGATAATGATGATGAGGATAATTCAACTCCTCCATCTACGGGAACAAATAAACGTATGCCTAAGTGGTATACTAATCTAATTCGAGATGCTATCCTAACACATCCACTTTGGGACCTAGAACTCGTAGTATGACTCAAAATCAGGTAAACTTAACCTTCATGAGTAAAGTAATTGAATCAAGTGAGCCCACTATAGTTCAAAATGCCCAATGGTCAAAACCTTGGTCGATGCTATGAATTTAATTCAACTCTTTAATGAAAAATAATACTTGCCAACTTTCAGATCTTCCATGGGGAAGAAGGAAATAGGATGCAAATGGATATTTAAAACAAAGTACAAATAAAATGGAAGCATTGATAAATACAAGGCAATATTGGTAGCTAAGGGTTATGCACAAAAAAGGCATTGATTATGAAGAAACATTCACACCAACAACTAAGATCAAAACAATTAGGATGATATTTTCTCTAGCTACATAATTTGGTTGGAAAGTTCATCAAATGGATGTAAAAAGTGCATTTCTGAATGGGGATTTATAGAAAGAATTCTACATGACTCAACTAGAAGGTTTTGTCATACCAGATAAAGAAGGAAAGGTATGTAGACTCATAAAGTCATTGTATGGTCTTAAACAGCTCTCGTGGCATGGTACATAAAGATTGATGAGCATCTCATCAAACAAGGATTAAAAAGAAGTCCATATGATCCTAATCTCTATGTCAAAAAGCAAAGGGGTGAGATAGTGATCATAGTAGTATATAGAGCATATCGTGTCCCACTTTTTGTAGTTTTTTTACTTTCTATGTCCGACAACCAAAACATGACCAAACACATATAAAATAAAAAAACATGAATTTTTAAGAGGCTATAAATACCAAGGTGCAAAGCATCCAGAATTTACTTGATTTTTTAAAATTTTATAGTATTTTTAATTATTTATTTACTAGTCGATTTTAAAATATTTATGGCGACAAAGTGGGACACACTTGTATGCTTTGGACCGATGATCTAGTCATCACTGAAAGTTCAGTGAAGATGATTGAAATAACTAAGGAAGATCTAAATTGATCATTCAACATGATAGATCTTAGGCTTTTTCATTATTGTCTTGGACTTGAAGTATTGCAAAAGGAAAATCACATCTTTGTTACTCAACTAAAATATGTCAAGACAATGCTTAAGAAATTTAGATTGATGGATAGTATATCGATGGCTACACTTATGGAGATAAGGATTCAATTGTCTCACAAAGATCCATCGAACAAGTAAATGTTACTCTTTATCGACAGTTGATTGGGAGTCTCATTTACTTAACTTATTCTAGGCGAGATATCAGCTATGCAGTTAGTTATCTTTCTCGATTTATGTAAGAACCAATGGTTTGTCACTGGGAAGCAACAAAGAGGGTACTTAGATACATCAGAGGAACCATGGAATTTGGCCTAGAATACAAGAAGAATGATAACTTCTTCTTGACAGGATATACAAATTTAGATCATGCAGGGAACATTGATGATAGGAAGTCCACTTCAGGATTTGTGTTCTTTTTGGGATCTGGACCTATTTCATGGGGGAGCAAGAAACAAAATTGTGTTTCAAGGTCTTCCATAGAAGTAGAATATTGTGCAGCAGGAGGAGCTATCTGTGAAGCGATTTGGCTTAGACAGATACTTGAAGGATTGGGAATTCCATAGGATCATCCAACAATCCTACATGTAGACAATGAAGGAGTAATAAAACTTGTTCGGAATCAATTTTTCATGAATGCACCAAACACATTGAGGTGCAGGTACATTTCATTCGTGAACATGTTCAGAATAACAACATTCAACTTCAACATTGCCCGACAGAACATCAACGTGTAGATATCTTCACAAAATCTCTTGCACGTCCTAAATTTGAGGCATTCAGAGTATTTCTCTCATGTTCACTTCAGAGTATGATGAATTAAGGGGGGGAATGTTAGAAATAATCTAACACTTAATTCACCATATGTGGATTAATGTGTGATTATAAGAAACTAATTATTTAATTACTTTAGTTAACTTAGTTGTTAGTGTGTTGTTATCATCCCTTATATTGTGGAGGATGTTCTTTAGTTAGAATATTGTTCTCGGATGATTTCTTATAGAAGCTTTTTAGGGGCAATATGCTATTATGCATGTTGCTTTGTTTAGGATTTTTTCCATTTAGTGTGGAAGAGATAGAAGCTGTCCAATATCTATAAATATTACAGCTCTCTTCTAATTGTAATGCTTCATTTTATATTAATAAAAATCATAGCAAGCTCGCCTTGTTTTTGCAATTTAATCTGGTTTGCAGATTACAAAACCAACAAAATATGCTAAAGTGGCAAAAAAACTCACCCTATGGAAGGGTGGATGGTTGACATTGGGATGAAAAAAGTAGTAAAGGATAAGATCTCTTTGAATCTAGGAGTAGTGCATGTGAAATTCTAGTGCTTAGGGAGAAGGGGTAGAATGTAGTGACCAAGATCATGAGAAGTGATGAGTAGGAGCTTCACGGGGATCATGGATAATCATGAAAGGGCCATCAACCCAATATTCGAGTACGAACTAGGATTACATGAGTAAAGAGGTTACAAAGTTGGGGTAAATTGAGTTAGAGATGATTTTGAAATTGGTAAGTCATTTTAAAGGGGTTAGAGGTAATTTGGGATGGGTAAATAGTAATTTATGAGGGCGTAAAAATTGATTTTATGAGATGAGGGAAGGTGAGTTAGGATATGTATTTATAATGATATGTTTTAGATTAAATAATGTGTGTATAGAGGGAAGTAGGTAGGTAACAAAAACATGATGTCTACAATATCGCTCGCTAAAGTAATAACCTCTTGCACATGCTATCGGAACCTAATTCAATTTTCTTATACCTAACTAGAACAAACACTTCCCTAGTTTATCATCCATTGCATTCTCGTTAATACAAGTTTAGAGTCAAAGTTAGATATAAAGAAAAGTAATTATATTATTAATTAATTGAAGAGATAAACAATGGAATTTGAGATGAAATTTGAGATGAATATATATATATATATATGTCTCTAAACACTCCATCGTGTAGTAGTGATTTTATTATTTTTATTTTTATTTTCTTGAATTCTGATAATTTTTTGTCAATAGTACTTATGTTCGAAAAGGTTTATCATGTTTATCGGTTTAGAAACATGGGCATATCTCATCATTTCTCTTTCAAAAGTTTCACCAAATTAACATTTTGCACTTTTGTTAATAGAAGAAATAATGGAGAAGGTCATCTACATCCATTGAACAATGTGTCTATAATGTCTATTAATTAAAGAATATCAAGTCCTCCTTCCTCGTTGCACTTCATCTTCTCAATTCTAGACCTTCTTTCTTACAAGATGTTGATAGACTAGCTAGTAGTAGAGAAATATTTTCAAGGTTGATTGCATGGTTAACATTTATTTTATGTAGGTTTTTATTTTACATGTTGCTATTTTACATGGTTATAATTCAAATTTTGTCATGTTTTCTTTGCTCATAAGTTTTCCCCAATCAAAAATTCATACACTTTTTTAAATCCCTTAATCTTCCTTGTGAGATGGGATTTCTACAGATTATACCTCTCATAAAACATTTTCTCAAGACTAATTAGTGCTATGGTTTGTTTTACATTTTTTGTTAGTACTCTAGATTGAATCAATATTTATGCAATTTTTGGGGTGGTGAAAATGTCTAAACCTACTTTTAATTTTGTAAATATTCCTTTATTTCTATTGTCAATTAGGAGTTAATATCTCCTATGTTACCATAGATTGATGTATATTATGTTATATTTTTTATATATGTCCAATTTTTAGAAAGCTTTTTAATACTTGTTGACATTTTTCCTTAACATGGCATATTTTTGTATGTTAATGTCTTTTCTTACTCCATTGTGTTTATTTTTTGATGAAAAATAATCTTATATTATATTAAATGCAACATGATACAAGAATATTTTCAACAAAAAGTGGGCAGATTAGAGCACACCCAAAAATAACAAAAACTAGGCCAACCTTGGAGAACAATGAAACACTATGCGAAGCGTAGATAACCATAAAATTTTGAAAGAGTCGAGATCAAGCCTCCGCCACAAAAAATTCATCCATGGGAGGGTTGTGATCATCGGGCCGAACTCTACCATAGAGATCCTTTCCTGTATTAGGGATATCCCAACTTGAGCTAGATGGGACCTTTTCTTCAAATTCAAGTTGCCACCATGAGGGGGAGACAATAAGAAGAATTTGGGGGAATTTATTACAAGGTGGCGGGGCGGTGATGGAAAGTTCCACCCATCCTACGTGAAAGGCCTAAAAGTGAGTGGTGAGCCCCAACCCCTTCGACATGGCGGAGGGGAGTCCCACCTGGTCAGTGTGAAGCGGATAAATACTCCTATGCGGGAGATTGCGGGGAGTGTTGTGTGTCGGTAAAAGAACACCAAGAGCATCTTTTGCATCCTCCACGGAGGTAGCCTCCATGGGGCAGATATCACCGAGGAGGCGACAACCGCTCACGGGACACATTACAAAGGGCATCCCTCGGTGACGCAACAAAGTCTGCAGGTGCTCCACTTCCAGGACCACTTTGTTGGCCTACATTTGAATCTGCAAAAGTACATTGGAGAGAACCATCGATTTGTTATAAATCGAGGATTGTAGATCAACTTCAGAATTAGCAAAGATAAAATCCTTCCTTTCATTCCATAACCAGAATAAAATTTCCTCTTTGAAAACATGTGAAATCTTAGAGAACTTTTTCAGAATATGGGATTATCTCCTAGGAAAACATGGTGTCAAGTCAGTGTTTATTGATTTCATTGATGTATTAATTCAATAGTTATAATATTAAAAATAAAAAGTCATTTCTCGACACTTTTCTTAAAATAAATAGTTTCCGTCACCTACACAAGAAATGTTGAAGTCTTTCAATATTATTATTGTCTTTTGTAATGAGAATATACAAGATAAAATACTTCATATGATCCAGACATTGTGTGGTTATGGAATTCAACTACTATATTAGTCTCATATAGAATGACGAGTCGCCGAACCTTATACTTGTAACTTTCCTACAACAAGCACAAATAATTTAATTTCAAAATAATATAAGTTTGAACCATCCACAATATAATAAATGAGCTTGCAAAAAAAAATCGTTATCATTCATTGTGTTGAATTATATGAGCTTATTTTTAGAACTTAGTGCAGAAAAGCGTTCTGTTAAAAGCAGCTGCCTGGAAGAAATAGAGCCGCCTGAAAGTTGTGGCTGCCAAAGTAATTTCCCATATTTCTACTCACACTTTCATATCTTCCCACGTTATTCTGTGTTCACTCTTGAGGAGATAAGCGTCTAGAAACCCAAAAGCAGCAAGGTCCCGTTATAAACGCCGCATCAACAGTCAATCTCTGCTGTCAGCGCGTCTGCTATGGAAACTCCCATTATAAAATATATTAATTATAATAAAAATAAAGAATTCAGCTACCAAGTCTGCCAAACACTGGTATTCAACAAATTATTTTTAAAGTATAGGTAATCTTGATTCTTCACTTTGTTTTTTTGCACGAGCTTCCCCAACGTCATCCCGTTCAACAAGTTGGGTCATGTTGCGGTCAATTAATTATTTCTTTTATTTCTCGAGATTGCTATATTTTTGGGGATGATATTACAACAGTAACATTTTGAATCGAATACTGTGTTTAGTTTTAAAATAGAGTAAACTAACGTAGCATTCACGTGGGCCTTTAATCATATCGTTATTGGAGCTCTGAAATTCAAGGCTATGCAGTGAATCTATGTCAGATATAGTTATAATGTTGCTCAAGATTGCAAATTCAAAGCTTGGAGTATTGTAACGTGCAAATTGGATATAAATGATTAATTTATAACATTTTTTTGAAAGGTATTTGGTTGAATATGACTTTTATGTTTTTATATTTGTTTTATATGAATGATTAATTAGTTTGGGGTTATTGTATTTGTGTGTTTATTGAATATTGGGTTTAAATTCGTATATTTATATTATATAAATGTATGTAAAATTTGTCGAGATGTAAATTTCTCAAAGCGCATATTCCACTTATGTCACACATTTAAAATAGGCACGTCGTTAATTTAAAATAGGCGCATTGTAATGATACCTCTCAACATATTTTACATAGATTTATATAAGATAGCAATGCTAGTAGCATTCGCAGGAGTTGCACTATACATAAAATGGTAACAAAAATAAAGTTAGGAAAATAAGGTGGGCATTTAGTTCATGCATGAATGACCTCGATGAGAACCTCTCCGATTGGTGACTTGCACACATATTATTAATAATATGGATCGCTCCCATGTAGTTCATTGGTGAAACCAATTATTCTTTCTATATAAAATTGAGAACCCAAGAGCGTTTGACCCCTATATATTTAATATTTCCTTGAGTCATAAGAATTCCTAATGAATTTGATTGAAATACTTTAAGGTATATTTTATACAAATCAAAACCAACAATATCCAAGATAATATATTGAAATTTTCATCGAAAGACAAACATTTAATAATATTTTTGTATCTTCATTTGGATAAAAATGTCATCGACATCAACTAAAATGAGAAAATGTTAAAAATTAATCCTCTTAGACTTAAATATGTTACAAGGACAACATAGGGCATTTAGAGAGGGAATCATCTATCTTAAGAGAATAAGTATGGGTAATAAAACTTCTAGGTCTATAATACACAAAGTTCTATGGATTTTACTAGTAACCATATTATCATGTTAAAAAATAAAGTATTAATTCATATGAATCAAAATGTAAAATGTACAACACATGAAATGAAAAATCATATAATGAAATGTGAGTTACACACGGGGGACATTATTTATATTCCAAGGATTTTAGCCTTCTTTCCTTTACCTTATGTTTAGAAAGTACTTTTATCTTCGTTATCTTTTCATAGTTGTCATATTAAATGGAAGAAATTTTCGAGACTTTGAAAGAGATTATGGAGAGATAGCCACAAATGTTAACCTCATTGTTTCCCTTTGTTCAATATCAACTATATCCTTAGAAAGAGTCAATAATTTCGATTTATGTATTATCAATGCTCATGCCAACCATAAGGGTAATTGGTGTTCGTGTCCACATTGTATTGGTGTAATTGAGACGGTGTGTTTAGTTCTATCTTCAAATGGTATCATGAAGTAATTATCAAATTCAACCATTACATTTGTTGGTGGTTTTGGTGGAGCACTACAAGGTGTGTATATTATGCTGTGAATATATCCTAGAGATCCATTTACAATACATGCTTTTATCCAAAGATTGGATATTAACATAACCACTACATCATTAGAAATTAATAATTCAACATCAAGTTCATCATTGCACCTCCTGTCATTGTGGTGGTGGTACGTGTTGTAGTTGTAATGCTACATGGAACAAATCTATGTAATGAATGAATTTTTTTTTGTGTTTATTCACATTACTCTATTTAATGACCAAGTGAATCTTATTATTGAATTCTTACTTGATAGATTTTTCTAATGCATCATTTATTCATTTATTCCACTCATTAATAACATCCAATCATCCAATTTTGGATTCACATCTCTAAGATTAGTGAGAATTTGTGAAAAATGTTTTGATCTTCACTATCTCCTTCTTATCTAAATCCCTTATCCACTATAACAAATATTGTGAATTCTTACCAAAATAGATTTTCATGTCTATAACTATCATATGGTTGTTTATCGGTAACATCACGAATTTTCCTAAATCTTCTACTAAAATCATAGAAACAACACCAAAACTAATGTCTTCCTTTTCAAGGAATGTTGGACGAAGTCGGGAGATTATGTTTTCTAGAAAAATTTGTCTAATGAAGCTTGTTTTATCAATCAATATATGTTTTATGTGGAAGATATATTGTTGGAGTGTTTTAAGTATTAATCCTTTTAATTGTGCAAATCTCGTAATAGGGATTTAATGTTGTGAATGGATCATTTTAGGATCCAATATTAAATGTTCCAAATCCTATTGGTGTAAGTCATAGAAGAGGAGGATATTATGGGAATTATGCATCTAAAATTTCTTGATGAATCGAACCAATCGCATACGATTTTCTAGTTCCTATTGTTCTTGAACTATCATGAGTAATGACAAAGTTATTATAAAATTAAATAAAATGTTTCAAGATTATATCAAATCCGTGATTTTATGCAACCCGAGGTCTCATAAATGAAATTTACAACTAATTCATCATCTATAACTAACCCATTATCTTTCATGTTTCTTATAAATTTAATTATTTTACCATGTATTCTACACTTCAATATCAATCATTCCATAGTAGTTGTCTATAAATTTATCTTCTTCCCAACATATCTATTTAAGTCCTTGGATAATTTCACCATAAAAAAACCTTGATATGATTTCCCATTCATTTTCTATTGTATTTTTTTCAATATGTTGGTGAAATTTTTCATTAGAATCTACAATAATAACAAAATCTTCTATGAAAGTCTTCTTCATGACATGCGATGGATTATAATTGAAAGAATCCCAATTTGAATTTATTAAATTAGAATTAAGTCCAATGTCTCTCTCTATATATCACAAAATGGCTTCAAAATCAATAACTCGACAAAAAAATCAACCCATTAATGTGATTCACGCAAAGGGATGGAGGAAAACCTTGGGAACACTCTCACAATATCTTCCAAATTTCTAACCTCCCATTTGATATCTCATTTTATCCTTGGATTATATGTCAAAGATCTAATGACGTCAATAAGTGATACACTTTCCATAGAAAATGGCATATTCTTGTGATCATCTATAATAGTATTTACATGTTGTTCATGGACAACTTCATCAGTTGTACTTACTCATTTAACCACCTCACGTGAAACATTATAATTGAAAAATGCTCTACTTTTATCTAAAAATAGAAGCTCGAGAAACATATGACATGTTTATTGTGCCCTAATGTCACTTTAAACAATTGTTCCAACTAGAACTCTCCTATATGCTATTTCTTCCATTTCATCTGGGTTTTCAATGTTTGCAATCTGCATCAACATTTGATTATAAGTTTCAAAACTCTTCTCCACTTTTGCTCAAAAATTATAATGTACTTGATTATGACATACTCGAAAATGATAGATTGTCAATCTATATTTTCTCTCCATAATTGTAATATCTTTAGAGTGTTTTTATTTACTTTATCATCATTTCTCACAAGTTTAACCTTTTTATCTCTTGTCTAAAAGTATTTTTATAACTTTGATCCCTCAATATTTAATGGCCACGGTTCATTATACTTAATGATTTAATAAAAATAGAATTGAATCCTATTGTAGAGTAACTTCTAATATATTGTAAGACATGTGCAAATAAGCATGTATCATCCGAAACCCTAAGCAAGAAGGGGGATAGAGATACTTTGTTGACATCTATGCAATCTAGTAGTGATATGGGCAAGGTAACATACCGACAAGACTAAATATTGTGGTAAATACAAGCCTTACTAATTTTCGTAGTTAGAAAATTGCAAGACAGGGGCGCATGCTACAAGAAAGAAGAACTTAGGCACTAGTGACTGATTCTCGTGCATAATTGATTGTTAAAATACTCAAGATATGGTTAATTTTGTGTCACAATTTTTTCACATTCGTTCACTTTCTATCACTTGATATTCGCTCGTTGATTTTTGGAGGTACCTATAACTGTAATAAATAAGTTTTCTTGTACATAACCACAATGCACGTAAAACCTAAAAATGAAAACAAAGAATGGGGAATCGGATTAACACAGGGATAGTCACCTGACGTAGCAAACTTACATCCGAGCACTAGACTACATCTTCGACTCCATCTAGATCTTGTGTGTGTGTAGAAATGATATCCAAAGATTACCCTATACAAGTTACACTTGATAACGCCCTAAATATGCTCAATGATGAAAATGTTTGGATGGAATAGAATAAAATTCCCCTACCTATATTTTGTATGCAACGTGTTTCCCTTGAGTGAGTGCTAGGTAGATTCCTTTGAATTGATTTTGTTCCTTTGAATACATGAATAAGTGATAATAGTAATAGAGTATGTTCCTTGGTATTGAAAACATAACTATGTATTTATATGATTCCCTTGTTTGCATTTTTTATTAAAACCTCGAACTCGACCCATAAGTGAAAAATATGACAAAAAGATTAAAGACACCCTATTTATGCAAAATCATAGCACCCTTTAATATCTACAACTCGATGGGTTGAGACTCTCAGTGTGATTGTATAACATGGGTACTATCTCCAAGTTGTGGGACTTGCTACTTGAGATAGACCTCCAAAGAAAGTTGGTTCTTCTTCCTAATCCTAATGCTAAACTACTTCTAAGGAAGGAAATGTGACTATCTACTCCTAATCTAACAATGCCAAGGAGATAGGGAGAAAGAGAGCATGAAAATAAAGAAATCCTACACTACAAAGGTGATAACACCAAGAAAAGGGGGTTGTTGATCACAAATCCAACTACCTGAAATGGAGAGAGGTGAGCAATGGAGAGGATGGACAAGATGCATCATAGACCAAAGATAAAATTCATAGAGAACACCACTTTGAACACATTAAACACAACTCTCCAAACCTGCAATAGACATCGAAATATGCCAGGTATATCCTACAACTATGAGAGGTAATAAGAGACAATAAAATAAGCAAGGATAGAAAAATGTAACACAAAGCATATTTTATTACTCCATGAGCTCACACAATTACATCATCGGTGGGCGAGAGGCAATAAAATTCCATTATAGAGAAAAGACAGGAGGCTTAAACTCCACATTTGACCCTAAGGAAGAAAGAGAGAGGGGGAAAGAGTGGAAAAATGACCAACTTCTAAAAAAATTCCCCTCCTTACAATATATAGGAATAATGAGAGAGAAAGGAGAGGGAGAATTCAGATTTCTACTTCAGCCACCCCAATAGAGCATTGAATCCACCTACTCCAACCACCACAAAAGATGCATTGAATTTTCCTACTCTAGTCATGATGAGTTCCACTTGAAAACCCATGCCTCCATGTGATGTTCCTTGCTAGGAAAGAAAGGAGGCCTATACTTCATTATGGCGGTAGGTGAGAAACTTGACAACCTAAAAAATGGGAAACTATATTTTTCATTATGGTGGTAGGTGAGTAGCAGATGTCGAGAGCTTTCCAAAAAGTCCTCCCTTGCTCAAATCTGAGTTCCCAGTTGAAAGATATGGTTGTTTGAAGATCAAGGTCGGGCATTTAACATAGGCTCACAATATTTAAAAGAGTCTATCCATGCAAGATCCATGTGGCAGCCCCGCACATCTTAAGATTTCACCCCCCTCCTTTCACTCTTGAAGTTGTGCTGATTGGACACTTGGCATCATCTGTGGGCCTACTTTACTTTCTTTATTTTTGGCTAAGTCCCTCCTATTTGGTGGAGCAACTACATTGGACCCTAGACACATGCAGAGCCCACACTTGTTTGGGACCTACCTTTGGGTCTTACCTTTGAAGTTGCGTTGAACCGAAATGTGGCGTCTTCAATTGGCTATGTTGCTTTTATTCAAATTTTCAATGGCTGGTGCAAATTTCTCGTGCTCGACCACGTGGAGAGCATGCGCTCATTTAGAGACCCTAATTTTTCATACCTTTTGAAGTTATGCCAAAGAGACACATGGAGGCTTCCTCTGGTTTTTAGACTTTTCAACAGCTAGTGTAACTTTTCTAGGTCCTAGACACATGGATAGCATGTGCTCATATGGGGATCCTGCTCTGGACTTTACCTTTGAAGGTGTGCTAATGAGACACGTGGAGGCTTCCACTAGCCCTTTTATACTTAGCCAATTTGGGCATTGAGTGAACACCGCCCGCTCGGGCTCTTACCATGTGGAGAGCCTACGCTCATTTGGGATCTCCACTTTTGTGCACCATACACATAGTACAATGAAGAGACACGTGACACCTTTCGTGGTTCTGTTTCCTTTCACTTTTGGAATTACACTGAGATGAATCATATGTGAAGTCTGAAAACTTTGAGCTTTTTTTCATTTTTCTTCCTCTCTAGCTTTGATCTCCTTTAACATTATTTGGCCTCATTTTCCAACCTTGCTTATCCATTGTTGAGCCCGCTAGTAACTTAATTTTTTGGATCTAATGTGAGCTCGACGACTGAAATGACCCTTCAAGTTTCTCCTATGCAAGGTCATGTTTGAATCAATTTTTCCAGAGCGGTGAAATTGGATAACAATTTGATGAATCGCGAGATGAAATTCATGTCAGGTGAATAGACCAGAAGCCTTGGAAGTCCATTGGGCATGGAGTCAAGAATGATAGCCTAATAATGATTTTGTGCTTGAAACTTGAACCCAAAGATTGCACCCCGCTAACCCCGAACCCGCCCCATTGCCCGCACTCTCAATTCTCATATGAAAATCTCAAAGGTGATATTCCTAATAGTAGAAAATGTATTGGCCTAGAAGTTTCACCTAAAAATTATTGGAATTGGGGTTGATCTCCCAAGCGCTACCTCCAATGTACGTGCATGAGAAATAAAACACCACGACACACACTATGTACAGAACTAAAAATCATACATGCTCCAAGTGGAACATGCAGAGTGTGCACAAGCACTTCTTCTTCTCGTAAGAAAACCTTTCTACTCTATGCTAACTGAAATTAAAAGGAATCTGAAACAAATCCTGTAATGTGCAAGGAGAAGTAGCTTCCCTTTGTCAAAAAAGGAAGCTATGTATCTATTTTGCCACCGAACATGGATTTTAGTGTGAGTGAAAAAAATTACAAGAGGGTGATCCTCCGCCCAAATTATCAAGGTATCAACCGAGACAAGATAAATACCTCTTTTAGTTTCTTTACATTTGGATTAAATAGGCATTGAAGTGGATCCTTGGTACTTTTAAACTCATCCTCATGCTCAGGAGCAAGCATGAATAGTGGAAACTCCTCTTTCTTCTAATGGAGTCAAGTATTTCATTGGGCATGGTCCGATCTATGAAGTTTTCCCTTTGCAATGAAATTTAACTCCAAAAATGGAATCTTCCTACTGACCGTCCCGGGTGAATGATTTGGAAGAGATGGTGTCTTCATTGTTCCTTTCCTCCTTCTGAGAAGAACATGGAAGATTAGGATCCTCCAACCTTGGTTCCAGAGGGTTGTTATGAAATGTAGGCTTCTATCCTTGAATTCTCTCCTCCATGGCAGCGGACTCATGCACATGGAAGGTGGATGATGGAGGAGAAAATGATGCAATCACCTTCAGCTTATCATCATCGAAGCAATCCTCCAAGTCAGATAGATAAATGCCTCGTTGTCCTACCGCATGTTCTCGACCTCCTCCATAGTGTCCTCTTGATCTATAACTTTCTCAGCATGGTTCCCCTCATCCTCAAATATGAAGTTTGAAAGCTCAAATTCTTCTTCAACATTATATCTCGAAGGGGATGAAATGCGAGGAAAAACTGAAGGTTCCTCTATGACATTCCTGTATTCGAAGCCTCTGAAATTGTATGGTTCTCCTCCCGCTGGATTGCACTCCTCCTCTTTTGGATTTGGACTTCCTGCTTCTTCCCATGCTTATTCTATAACCAAAGCCTCCACAACTTTTGGCTTGGCCTCAACCTCCTCTCGGGGTTTGACCATCAAGGGTATTTTATTGACCCCGAATCTAAGATCCAAGCTCACCAAGATTCTAATATTTTCTTCTTTTCTTGCCTCTTCTTCTTACTACTCCCCTTGCCTAGATTCTTGAGTTTCTTCCCGACATGGGCTCGGGAAAGCAGGAGGACTGGTGGGTGGGGAAGGTATTGATTTTGTCTCTCGTGGAGGGGACTTGGATTTTAAAGGGAAAAGGGTAGAGGAATTGAGATGAGATGGAAGATTAGAACATGGAGAAGGGAAATCAACACTTGGGACAACAAGTGAGAAATGAGAGACTCATGCCTTTGTTGAGATGATACTAATTGAGAAAGAGGAAAATAAAATCTATGAGGTGGTGGACTTACCCATTGACAAGGTTGTCTGGCACCAAGCTCGTAGGCCTCTATTTCCTCGGTCCACTGTGCAAGTTGAGGCAACATTTCAACCATGAAGTCAAGCTTCTCCTACGGGTTGTAATGTCTTAGAAAAGGGCCTTCCCATTGACAAGATTCCCTCCAACAAATTTTGAATGCCTTAACTTTTGTTGTATCCCTAGATTGAACCATGCCAACATCTATCCTTTGAATCTTCTCCAACAGATTGGAATTATCCATATGATCATATGCACACCCTTGCTCCTAATAAGCTCCATAGTTTGGGGATGACCAAACTAATCTGCACCTTACTCATATGGGTAAGCATAATGGTTCGAATCTTATCATAATGCTGAAGCTGGAAGAGCTGTGAAATACATTACGGGTGAATTGTGGAGTGTTGTTGTTGTAAGTGTGAATTCCAGGATTGGAATAAAGCCATGATTGTACAACTTCATGAATGAAAGAAGGTGAAATATGTGGAAATGGAAGGAGAATCTACAACTCGAGAAAATGGGTTGTTGACCATATGGAGTCTCCAGATATGCTTTTCATGTACCTCCAAAGGCTGAATCTCACTAAGAACACATCAACTTGATGAAATGAAGTGGTAAGCTGCTTCAACCTGTCCCACCGGGTGTGCCTAAAACTATTGATTGTGGTCATACAATGGCTTAAGATTTGTGGTTTGATAATGAGACACCTTGGAAAGATGAGACAATCTAACTCTAGTGTCCCACCAGGCTTACCAAAATTGTTGATGTATAATCACAAGACCCCTAAATGTCTACAACTCGATGTGTTCAAACTATTAGTGTGATTTCATAACATGGGTACTATCTCCAAGTTGTGGGACTTGCTACTTGAGATAGACCTCTAGAGAAATGTGGTTCTTCTTCCTAATCCTAATTCTAAACTACTTGTAAGGAAGTAAATGTGACTATCTACTCCTAATATAACAATGCCAAGGAGATAGGGAGAGAGATGGCATGAAAATAAAGAAATCCTACAATACAGAGGTGATAACACCAAGAAAAGGGGGTTACTAATCACAAATCCAACTGCCTGAAATGGAGAGAGGTAAGAAATGGAGAGGATGGACAGATGCATCACGAGACCAAGGATAAAATTCACACAGAACACCACTTCCAACCCATTAAACACATCTTTCAAAACCCGTAATAGACATCGAAATATGCACAATATACCCTTCAATGATGAGAGGTAAGAAGAGACAATAAAATAAGAAAGGATGGAAAAAATGCATCACAAAACATAATTTATTACTCCATGAGTTCACACATTACATCATCAGTGGGAAAGAGGCAAGAAAACACCATTACATGACCAAGAGAGGAGGCTTAAACTCCACATTTGACCCTAAGGAAGAAAGAGAGAGGGGACAGGGAGAGAAAAAATGACCAATTTCTAAAAAAATTCCACTCCTTATAATATATAGGAAGAATGAGAGAGAAAGGAGAGGGAGAATTTAGATTTATGCTTCAACCACCGCAATGAGCATTGAATCCACGTACTCCAACCACCCTAAAATATTCACTAAATTTGCCTACTCCAAACATGCTGAGTTCAATTGTAAAAACCATACCTCCATATTTTGTTCCTTGCTGGGAAAGAAAGGAAGCCCGTACTTCATTATGGCGGTAGGTGAGAAACCTGGATAGCCTTGAAAATCGAGTTCCCGGTTGAAAGATATGGTTGTCTCAAGATCGGGTAAAGTGTTTAACGTAGGCTCACAATATTTAAAATATTCTATACATGAAAGATCGAAGTAGAAACCCCATGCATCTTAATATTTCACCCCCTCCTTTCACTCTTGAAGTTGCATCAATTGGACACTAGGCATCATATGCAAGCCTTCTTTAGTTTATTCCTTTTTTGGTTAATTCCCTCCTATTTGGGCGAGTAACTACGTCAGACCCTAGACACGTGGAGATCCCACGCTCATTTGGGACCTAAATTTTGTGTCTTATCTTTGAAGTTACATTGAACTGACACATGGCACCTTCTGCTGGCTCTATTGCTTTGCTTTGAATTTTCAATAGCCGGTGCAACTTTCTTGGGCTCTAACCACATGGAGAGCCTGTGCTCATTTGGAGACCCTACTTTTGTCATACCTTTTGAAGTTGTGTCAAGAGACGTGTGGAGGCTTCCACTGGTTCTTAGACTTTCCAACGGTCGGTGAAACTTTGTGGGCACTAGACACATGGAGAACCTGCTCTCATTTAGGGATCCTACTTTTGAATTTACCTTTGGAGGTGCACCAGTGAGACACGTGGAGGCTTCCACTAGCCCTTTTTATACTTATCTCGATTTAGGCCTCAAGTGAAAACTTCCTACTGGGGCTCGACCACGTGGAGAGGCCGCGCTCATTTGGGGTCTCTGCTTTTGTGCACCATACCAAAAGTGCGCCTAAGAGACACGTGGCACCTTCCACGATTCGTTTTCCTTACAATTTTGTAATTGGCTTTGAGTTGACATGTTGTGCCCTCTACGAGTCCATTGGTTTGCTTCAAGTTGAATCATATGTGAAGTGTGAAGACTTGATCTTTTCTCATTTTTGTTTGTCTTGATCTCCGATCTCCTTTAACATTATTTGTCCTCATTTTATGACCATGCTTCTCCATTGTAAAGTCCACCCATAACTTGATTTTTGGTATTGAATGTGAGCTCACATGACTAAACCGAACCTTCGATTTTCTCCTATGCAAGGTCATGTTTGATCAATTTTTATTGAGGGGTAAAATTGGATAACACACCCAAAGAGAGTGAGTAAAGAAGAGATAGGTTTAGCCGCACCTAGGATGGACATCGAACCTAGGCATTACTATCCCGATTACATGCTAGTGTATAAATCCGTAAAATATAATAAGTTAAATTCCAACAAGGCTATAATATGTGTAAGGTCAATAAAAGTACACGATATAAATAAAAAGTTTCAAAATAGTATTGTCAATCACTATTTTTTTGCTTAGGCATCATGTAAATGCTAGTATGATTTTTAGGACTAAAAATGTACCTAAGTGCATGATTTTGTGTCTACATTTTCCCCACTTTATGTTTTTTAACTGAATAATAGATAACATAAAGTATATATAAGTTCTATACTTTATTATCCTATATGAAGTGTAGCCGATAGTGTACCTGAAGCGAGACAAGTGAAGCGTGGAGTGATTGAAAAGTGAAGCATGGAGATTAGGAAAGAGGGAAGCACAACCTAGGGGTGGAGTGTATGTGTGGCTTTTACTTGTTTTCATGCTTGTATTTTCTAATGTAGGATTCTTCTTCTTGTGTATTAAAGATAACCATGGAAAAGAAGATAGAAAGAGTAGTCAAAGTCCTATATATGAAAAATCTGAATAAAGTATATAAAAGCATGTACAAGTAGTAATAAAAGGAAAGTGTGGACCTGATTTATAGGAGTGTAAAGTAAAACAATGTCCATAAATATAGGGAATGGTGGTTTTTTTGGATGATCTCATGCCAAGTGTGATTTTTTAAGATATCTCATGCTAAGAATGAGTTTTTGGGTGATCTCACACCGATGGTGAGTTTTCTAGGCGATCTCACATTAAAACCAAGTCTAGGGGAGAGAGGTTTATATTTACTCTCATTCCATGAATATTCCATCATAAGAACCACTATAGATGGTATGCCTATATTTTGTTTCAATTTTCTTGATTTGTTCCAAAATTTTCCAATTGAAGGAGATAGAATGCGTTATGTAATTGTGGCCTAGTGCCTATTACTATAAAGCTCCTCGAAGAGTTTTGACAAATATAGTGATATGAGAAGGAGTATTTTTTTTACCCCTAGGAAATTAACCACCAAGGGATGACACATTCACCGAAGTGAGCTACTATCGATACTACGTGCCAGTATCTGCTATATGTTTTAGACCCAAGTCGATTCTAGGCCATTTTCTGAATGTGTTCCTATGTTGATTCTTTACTATTCTAATATGTGTTGTATCTCGAGCTACTATAGTGTTTATTTATTCACTAAATAGATGCCCCCCTCATTTGGGGTGCATGTGATAATAGTAGGAGAATGCAAACCAAATGAAAGGACCCGATCTTGATCTCAAGAGGATAGCTCCAGGGGTAGGGGATGTGCATTGTACAAACAAAGGCACATTCAAACAAGTGTTAGTATAAAATATAGAATGCAATAGGAGACAATGTACAAGAAAGTGTGAAAAAATGGATCACGAAAAGATAGTTTTAAACATGGGACGTCGCTCATAATGTCACAAGGAAATCAAGGCCGAAGCAAAAAAAACATTCAATGATCATACAAGACATGTGGTATAGCCAGTAAATAATAGCATATAATAGAAAACAATATCAAGAAAAATGTATTCGATAAACATCGTTGTGTATAGTCCTTGAAGGAAAATGATACACATGAAGCACCCATTAGCATGTTAGAGTAATAAATAGTATGTCAAAGCATTTATAAATAAGTGAAAAATAAAGTACATGTAATGATCAATAGTGGATAATATCGCAATAAAACCTATGATGTGTAGAATGTGCGAGAAGTGAAAGCGGATGGCCTCATAGACCTCGGTGATACTAGCTAAAGATATAGTTTCAAGCATCATTGCAGCATGTGAATATTTTTAAGACATCTGCATTCACCTCAAATGACCAAGTGAACACATATGTGTGTAAGTATATAAAGGTAATGACATATTGAGCATAGTAATCAAAGTGTAACATTTAAGTAATATAGGAAAGTTAAAGTAAACGCAACCAAGTTATGCAAATGCAATGTATGAGTGTGATAGTATGGAATGTAAGGTGTGATTGTGATAAGATCAATATGCCCCAAGACGATGTGTATGAGATGAGGTTCATTTATAAAATTTCCCTCAATAATCAAGAATGAACCATATAAAAGATTTATTCATTTTGAAATGAATGCGTTATATGAGAGTAAATTTTAGAAATATGTATTAGGAAGAACAAATCATGAAGTATGTAGGTGATATGAGGTTCATTTAATAATTATACCCTCAAAATTCGAGTATGAACTGTCGAACTAGAGTGTGTCATATGGTAATGACAATACAAGGTGTGTAGCATGAGGGTAGGAGTCTTTGAGAAATATTAGAAATGAATCACGAGTGTAAAGTATAGTAGGAGATACTAGTGACAAATGATGCTAGTAAAACGGGGAAGAAAGTGTAATGCCCCCATGTGTGTAAGCGGTGGATATCTATGGTGGTGTTTGAAATGTGTCCCAACCATCAATATAAGCATGAACTTGATGGAAAAAAGGAATTATATACTTAACTAGAGGATATTTGAGAAGGATATATAATGGTGGTAACTTATTTTGAATTTGAAAAACCATAGGGGACTTGATAGGAGGAGATGATGGAGGAAGAATTTTTAGAAAACATTTTTAGTTTAAATCAGTAATGGTTTACAAGACTTGATAAAATGAGGAGATGTAGGACAAGTTTTGAGGGTGGTTTCTTAGTTGGAATTCATAATGTTGTAGAAGAATTGATTTGAGGAGGAGTTGGATGACGTAGTTCGAGTGGTGGTTTTTAGTTGGAATGGGTTAGATAGGAACTTCTTTACTTTCCGAGAGAAGAGAATTAAAAGTTATGGCATGATTCTCATTGGATATAGAAGGAGCATATTTTAGAGCTCGTTGGGATTTAATGAGTTAGAGATAAGTATCGGCAGAATTTTTGTAGAAAATGAGTTAAAACCATGATTCCTAAGGTGGTTGATACTATGTCTTAAAGCATATCAATCATCATCATAATGTCCATTATGTATGTGATGACTAAAAAATGGGACACTGGTGTACTTGGCTAGTCGATAAAGAGGGTATAAATTAGTATTCAACAAATTGATCAACCCATGATTGAGGAGCTCGGGGAGAATACCATGTTTCTTAGCATTTAGATCAAAGTTGGTAGGTGAAGGTAATGGTAATATGTTGGGTTCAATTATATATGCACATGTAGAAGACTTAAGACCTGGGATGAGGTGTAGACTAGGAACTACAATGGGATTGAGAAGCAACTTTAAGTTGTTGGATGTCAGTTATGAAATATGTAATCATGGTTTCCATAGCTTGAATTTTATCTTGAAATTAAGAATTTAAAGCTTTAATCGACTTGAAAATGGATTGAATTGTTGTGGTTTGATGACTAATAGAGTTGTCGAGAGACATGATCAAAGATGACACATACTTGTAAATGGGGAAAATTTATATTTAGGTACATAGTGTCTACGAATCTTAGGAGAACATATTTACATTGTGGGTGAATTTGAATCAATTGATAGAAAGAGACTTGAGGAATTTCGATAGCCATGACAGAAGATTTGATAGAATATGCAAAGTAAGGATCCAAGTATTTGATCACAAGTGGGCTTGATAAATGATTTAATTAAAAGCGAATTAATCCCTATTGCAAAGTAACTAATGTAATAAATGATATGCAAGTGATAATATACTTTAAGAAAAATTAAAATAAGCATGTAGAATGTGATTCCCTAAGTAATAAAGGGGGATATAAATTCTTAGCTGATATCCTTATAAGATGGCAAAGATGATGGGAAAGGTAAAGTGTTGAATATCTTTGAAAACAAAGTGTCTTAAATGCTCCCTGTAAATTTAGCAACTTAGGAATAGTCTTAGACAATCGTGCTCGCAACATGATAGGGGCACCTAGCTATTGGTGACTATGAAAATGCTCATGATATATTATCTTCTATGTCCCATTTGTTTCATAGTTGTTCCCACTCGGTCACACCTGAAATTCACTACTTGATCACCAAAGATACTTGTAGACCGAAAGAAAAATTTTGGTGACACATATGCACAAATCACATCAAAACTAAAAAGGAGAATGTAAAATGGCGAGTTAGCCTAACTTTAGCGGTCACCGACATAATGAACTTATGACCAAGCATTTTACTACAGATCATATTTCATGTAGTTCTTGTGTGTGTGTAGAAAGGATTCCCTAGGATGCCCTTGTGCAAGATGCACTTGATAGTGGGCTATATATGATCAATGATGAAAATGTGTGGAAGGAATAGAATAAAATTCCCATTCATATGTTGTGTATGTAGAAGTATGCAACCCTTTTCCCTTGATTTATTTGTATATGCATGCCTTTGGAGTGTTTTGGTGCCTTTGCATGAAAGCTTAATTTATAATAGTGATAATTAGTATTCGGTCACCAATTTTGAAATCATAAATATGTATTTAAATGATTCTCTTGTTGCAATTTTGTAATTGAAAATTGGAAGGTTGACCGATTAGTGAAAAATATTCCCAAAATATAAAATATAACTAGAAAGAGAGAGCAAAGCATAGAAAGTTTCAAAAGCGCCCGGGAGGGACATGAGTTTTTGGCGCTACTCTACTAGCTAGATGTTAGTGTCCTGAGCCATTAAAAATTAATAAGTAAAGTTTTGAGAAGGATGTAATATGTGTGATTCTAATAAAAGTGTGAGAGATAAAGAAAAATGATTGAAATAAGTTTTCAATCACTATTTCTCTCTCTTAGGAATCATGTAAATGCTAGCATGCTTTTACTACCTAGAAATATAACCGATTTCATGATTTTGTGTTTACCCATGTAAAAGATAATATTCCATTATTAACTCTTCCACACATGTATTTGTTAATTTAAATTTAATTATTCAAAGTTTTGAACATGTCACCTATAAATCATTCTTCATCTTTTCTTACATAGCCATACACCCTCTCTCATTTCTACATCATATTTCATTCTACCCGGTTGAGAATCTCTTCGTAGTAACATTCGACATCAACTTGTGTAATTGTATCATACTTTTAGGACATGGATGTTGTCTAAAATTTTGTTCTACTTGTAATTAGAAGCAAATTAAAATATATCATATATTTTGAGAATGTAAGAATTTTATATAAAACATATATTTAATGATAATTGATAAATTACTTGTATGTTTCGTTGGTGGGGGTCATCCTAAGGATTCCATATATGGATAATAAAATGGAAGTATTTTTCAACATTTTTACGTTGAAAATAATCATTCTAATCAAGGTTGTCCATATTTTGTGCTCCGTATAACCATATGAATCCAATCACATTTAGCCAACATCTATGCTACCATTTATATCTATACCAATGATCATAAAATTTTATTCCTCTTTGCAATACCTCATTTTAGAAAAGTGTATATCACAAGTGCATTTAGTGTTTCCCTATTTGAGGATATTAGATGATATTTTTCCTTCACCAATTTTGTTGTTCGTATGCATTATCCAATGGTGTTCAAGGCTTTAATACATGTAGATCATGCCAATACATATCATCCTCACTTTCGATGTGTAAAAAGGTTAGGTGATCTAATTTGATACAACATGTTAGTCAATTCACCACAAAAATTTCCCAAATAGGAAATTGTACTGTTATGGCAAATTCACAACACCTCTAATTGCTTGTAAGTGATTGGTTGAGGTAACTAATGTGATTTTTCAAACATGGAGTTATCCTAAAGTGTGGGACTTTCAAATAAATATAAGTTGTAGATCTCTCTGGAGAAGGTCAACTTCCTTTCCTATCATAGTTCCAAATACTCCAAATGTGTAGAAGTTTCTATCCTTTCATTCCTTTTAAAGATAAGGTTGTGATAGAGGAATACATGTAAAACTTCCTTTCGAAGGTGGTCAGTTTCCCTGCTAATATGAATTAACACAAAAGACTGTAAAATATCAATCAAATTACTTCATTTGGAACAGATAGGGGAAAGGCTGATTTCTGGTTTGTAGTCTGGGTAACCGATACCGGTTGCTGGTAACCGATGTCGGTAGGGTTTAGGATCTGTAGGTTGGTTGTTTTTGTGGGGTGTTTGTGTTGTTTGGTAGCTGTGTTATTTGTAAGGTTGTATATGGGTGATATTACGTAATAAGGTGATGAGAGGTAGATGAATGATAGTTAGATGTAATATATGCTTTAGGTAGGATTCGGAGGATGGATTTATGAGGATTTGTGATTAAAAAGCATAAGAAATGTTATAACGAGAGGACATGCAAGATGTGACTTCTTGGTTTTGATGAAGATGCAAGCTGATCTCCTTTCTTTGTAAACACTTACGGTATCTCCACTCGTCTCTCTGCTCGGTCAAGTGAAGATCTGGACTCTTTCCTCGCTCCCAAATGATCTCGTTGATTCAAAAATCCTTCCCCTTTGATCAAAATGAAATTTCGATCCCTTGTTTTTGGTTTGGGGAGGCCATTTACAGGGAACCGATGGCGGTTACGTAACCGACGGCGGTCGAGTAGGAACCGGCATCGGTAAGGAAAAAGTAGGCTATTTTTAGTAAAATAGCCCACCTTCCCTACTTTTCTCCCGAGAGATTAGTTGCGGGCTTGGTCAAGTGACTAGAAGGTCGGTTTTGGGTGCGAGAAAGGGGTCATTAGTCATGGGTGTAGGTGTAGACCAAGTTTTAGGTCTTAATTAGGTTAGTTTAGGATTAGGGCTAGGTCATGATGAGGTGGCAAAATGAGGTGGTAGGTGAGGTGATGGGGATTTATCAATTACAAGGTAATTAATAAATAATTGTGTAAGGTTTAGGTAATGAGGTTAGGTTGCGAAATGGGATGCGGGTCACTGAGGGTCGTAAGACATGAATTTGGTGTCTACATTAGCCCCTTATTGTCGTGTAGCTTGTGTTGTAAAAGCTGCGCGGACAATAATATGAAGTGGTTTCTCTGTTAAGGATATAGGTAATCCCCTCAAATCTATCGGATTGAGTGAGCGGGAAATCGGGGATAGGGTTGATAAAGGGTACATGTTGTAGAGAGGATGGTAAGGTGGTGGGGTAGGTCCAAGGAAGCGAGACGCATGTTGAAATGCAATAGTGCGACTAGGGTACATGATTTGTGAGCAAACCAGCAATGTATAGGCAAAGGTCGATAGTTTATCCAAACAAGGGTGATATAATCACTGGTATCAAGGCATAGGAAGTAGCTCGGGGGTATATAACGGTAAGGTACGAGAGCGTTTAGGCATGTTCGGCGGTACCAAATGGTTGGTTTGGTTGAGATAAGCGTCACGGTCTAGGTCAGGCAAAGTTGGTCGACGAGATCAAGTCGAGGACCCTAATTATGCTAAAACACGAACAGGTGAGCTCGATTGGACAAAAAACTACAGGATGGGTGGATAAGAGTGTATGTTGGTGATGTTGGGTAAGGTATGGAAGTGAGTACGGCCTTGGGTCGGGCCAAATGGTTGGGGTGCGGCCTTGGGTGGGCGGATGGGTAAGTGAGGCCTTGGGTCGGGCCGGATGGGTAGGTTGAGGCCTTGGGTCGGGCCGGATAGGTTGGTTGAGGCCTTGGGTCGGGCCGGATGAGGCCTTAGGGTGAGGCCTTGGGTCGGGGCCGGGGTAGGAGGTGAGGCCTTGGGTCGGGCCGGATGGGTAGGGTGAGGCCTTGGGTCGGGCCGGATGGGTAGGGGTGAGGCCTTGGGTCGGGCCGGATGGGTAGGGTGAGGCCTTGGGTCGGGCGGATGGTAGGGTGAGGCCTTGGGTCGGGCCGGATGTAGGGTGAGGCCTTGGGGTCGGCCAAATGGTAGGGTGAGGCCTTGGGTCGGGGGATGGTTGGTTGAGGCCTTGGGTGGGCCTTGGGGCCTTGGGTCGGCCGGAATGGTTGAGGCCTTAGGTCGGGCGGCCTTGGGTAGGGTAGGTTGAGGCCTTGGGTCGGGCCGGATAGGTGAACAAATGGTGTTCAGCAAAGGTGGATATAGGCGATATTGGGAGAAAGGGCGATTAGTAAATAGGGGCTAGAAAGTTGGGTGGATAAAGACAAAACCGATATCGGTTAGCTATGCCAGTCGGTTAGATAAAACGCCGGTTCCTTAGGGCACGATTGGCCGGTATCGGTTCTATGTTAAAAACCTATAAAAAAAGAAAAATACGGCCGGTCATTGTCACTTTGTCAATTTGGAAACCAAATTAAGTTGTCTGAGGTGGAATATTGATATTGGTGTATTTGTTGGCTGAGGTGGCACTAGTTGAGTGGAGAAGTGAGTTGATTGGTGGGCCTGAGTGAGTAGCAGGCAACATTTGATTGGTAGAGGACCCCAAAAGCATAAGTTGGACCCATGGCACAGGCGGGGAGGGCGGGAGAGGCTGGACCGGTGGACCACCACCACCCATCCCACCACGATGCAGCGTGTCATCGTGCGGGTAGGTTGAAACTCTTTAATTGTGTTCATTTTATTGCATTATGCGAAATTTGGGGTTTGGGTAGGAATCCAAGTTTTTGATAAAAAGAAGGAGTAAATGGAAGTTGTTTGGAAAATAGAGAGGGTAGGTAGGGTAGTTAGGCTAAAAGCGGTAGGGTGGGTAGGTTTGTAGGGCTTTTGATGGGTAAAGGGTAGTAATAGGCAAAAAATAGGTTTGGGGGCGCGTCGGGTTCGGCTCCGCATTTTCTGACGGCCGATGTCGGTTGCTAAGCGGCGGCATCGTCGCAAATTTCGAGGCGAGGTGTTTTTGTGGTGGCCGCGCGCCGTATATATCGGCCGGCGTCGGTGGGGTGGTTTGGGTGGGTTTGATGGGGTTTGGGTTTGGGTGGGTTGATTTGGGTTTTGGGTTTGTGGGTTTGTGGGTTTTGTGGGTTTGGGTGGGTTTTGTGGGTTTGGGTGGGTTGATTTGGGTTTTGTGGGTTTGGGTGGGTTTTGTGGGTTTGGGTTGGGTTTTTGGGTTTGTGGGTTTGGGTTTTGGGTTTGGGGTTTTGGGTTTTGGGTTTTGTGGGTTTTGTGGGTTTGTTTGGGTTTGGGTTTGTGGGTTTGGGTTGGGTTTGGGTGGGTTTGGGTGGGTTTGGGTGGGTTTGGGGTGGGTTATTTGGGGTGGGTTGGTGTGGGTTTTGTGGGTTTGGGTGGGTTATGGGTTGTGGGTTTGGGGTGGGTTGGTTTGGGTTTTTGGGTTGGGTTGGGTTTGGTATGGGTTTGGGTTGGGTTGGGTTTTGGGTTTGGGTTGGGAGGGGAGGGGATAGTGGAGAAGATAGGTGGCTAGAGGGGGGTGTTAGAGAGTTGGGGTGTGGTCGGGGGGATAAAAGGGGTATAGAGGGTAAAGTAGATGATGTGATAAAGAGTAGGTCTAAGGTTGTGGGTTGGTTTTGCAGGCACGTCAGCAGTTGACGATGCGGGATAGGATGCCCCCGCTGTTGGTGCGGATGCGGCCACACGTATCCGCGGCACACTGGGCTATCATGCGCGAGGTGGGACTCGGCGGAGTCCAGCGATACAGAGCTATTGATAGAGATCACAGCCTGATGGTTGCCCTCATCGAGAGATGGGATCCGGCGACCAATGTGTTCCATCTCCCGACTGGGGAGATGACTATCACATTGGAGGATGTGTATCGCATCCTTTTGCCGATCGAGGAGAGCGTAGTGTTCGAGTAGGTCGGAGGCGGCGATGGACGGCATCCTGCGAGGTTTTGGAGATGCGGCGCGCTGCTACTTACCTATCACGCAGCGCAGTATCGGGTATGGTGACATGTACCATGCCTTGCGAGCATGAGACACGGCTAGCCGTCTTGTGATGATCAGGATCACACTGCCCGCCCTCCCGGACTCGAGAGGAGGCGCTTTCCACGGGCATTGATGGGAGTCTTTGCAGAGATGGTGGAGGAGCACACATTGCGCAGCAGGCACCAGTATACAGTGCGATTATCTGAGGAGCTATGGGGCTATCGCCGGATGAGGCGATTTGGGATTTGCTCTACCTTTTTACTTCACTGTTGGGCATATGAGCACATCATATGCATCGAGCGATAGGTTTACCAGCAGCGGGGCCACGAGGTCATATACAGATATGGCTTTCAGAGATGGTTGGGGGTCGTGGGCCAGCCACGAGCAGTTCTTGCAGGTCGGGATGTGGCGTATTATAGACATTTGTTAGAGGGCCTGACAGCGGTAGACATTGTATGGAGACCTTACAGAGGTCATCACCCCCTGTGAGAGGAGCCGCTTACGATTCGCTGATCCAGTACACCTTACGGATAGCGGGGACGGAGGCGGGAGAGTACGAGAGGATACCCCTAGAGAAGTGCGAGCGGCGAGATGGGGCTGCTGCGGCAGGCGAGCCACCTCCCTTCCCTCGGTACGGGAGGGATGATGTAGAGCCCCCTTGCACTTGCTGCACCTGGCCGTGGATCCAGTTGGGGCTCTTTGAGAGGCGGCGAGATGATGGTGTAGATGATGCTGGGTGTACGGGGGCATTCATGGTTTGGTGGGCTGGTCAGAGAGCAGCTAGGATAGCACCGCCGGCACAGCCAGACTTGGCTGCAGTGATAGCAGAGCGAGATCAGCTCGGGGCCAGGTGCAGCTATTACAGGGACAGTTGGCTGCTGCACAGGCACAAATAGGTGTCCTACGAGGGTAGCTTAGCGATGCGAGTGCGAGTACGAGCACGAGCACGAGCACCACCACCAGCGGCGCAGCCCGGCCCGAGCACGAGTACAGATACCACCACCAGCAGCGGCACAGCCACAGGCACCACCAGCACGAGCACGAAGTGCGCGGTAGGAGTCGGGGACCCGGCCCGATCTGCAGCGGTGGCACGGGATAGATACATGGAGGCGAGAGCGGAGGCCCGGTACTATCAGGATGTCCTTGATAGTACCGGAGCTGAGTATCAGCCATATGCGGCACACCGAGCGGAGACCTCGCATAGTCAGAGATCGCAGGGAGGCGCAGCCACAGCCGGCGTGTCCGTTACAGGTAGGAGGCGAGAGGCACCACAGGGACCAGCAGGGAGAGTGCTTTGAGGTGGTGGGGAGAGGCTGAGGATCCCCACATAGTTTTGTATATGGACATGGGCACCGGTGCTGCGAACCGGTTGTGTTGATAGAGGCTGCGTGCCTACATTTATTCATGTATTGATTCATTCATTCATTATATGCGGCTGCGAGCGAGTATGCGGGTTATCTGATTGATACCGGCTGCGAGCGAGTATATTTTGATATGAGTGACCGGCTGCGAGCGAGTCGAGGTGATTGATATTTATTGCGGCTGCGTGCGGCTTTGTTGTTGTATTATGAGATCACGAGAGGCCCCGTGCGGGCACATTGTACATTTGAAACTTGTATATATATATAGAGATGATGTTTTGATCCATATGCAGTGTTGAAAATGTTTTTAAGTATTTCGTCAATGGTTTGTGGTATAGAATGTATGATGAGTTTAATTGACATGTTGATATATGGATGATGATGTTTTTGTATATATGTTATGAAATGTTGCATGTTTTGGGCTGGTTTTGTGACATTGTTATATATGTATCTGATGAGTTGGATTCAAATGATGTATAGATAGATAGTTTTTTGTTTTGTTTTGTTTTGTTTTGGTATCCTTAGCTGATGGCTGGTTTGTTTTTGTAAAATAGATGATGTTAATGAAATTGTAATGATATGTGTGGTGGATGGACAAATATGGATAATGGTGTTGTGATGCAGGAAAAGAGGCGGGCGCGACAAAAATTAGGTAAAAAATGAAGAAAAGAACCATGTTTCAAAAAGGCAGGTGTGTAACCGATATCGGTTAGGGAACCGATGTCGGTAGGTAATAGACCGATATCGGTTATATAACCGATACGGTTATTTAGGGATGAGCTTTTCTAAAAATAGAAAAGCTAGGGTGGTGACTTAAGTTCTAATTTTGAGAGCCATGCGAGAAGTTAAATACGCGAATGCGGCGCTTTTTGATAGTAGGACGGGTATTTGCATGAGAGATTTGAGTGATAGGGGTATTGCATGAGAGATTTGAGGTGATAAGAAAAAAGAGGGAAGTGAATGCGATCGAGAAAGTAGAAAGGTGAATTTGAAAAGAGTGGTGATCATGGCGAGAGCGAGGAGAAGCATCGGCGAGGCGGGGCGAGAGGAAGACAAGTGCCACCATGCAAGCTGCTGCTGACCCAAGAGGTAAGCGTTTTGGTTGTGATTTGATTTTTGCATGTTTTGTGAATAGGAGGAGGAGATTAAGTGGGTAGATATGAGAAAGAAAACATGATAGCAAGGGTTATAGATGAGGTGAGTGTTACGGGGTAGGTAATCGGGGTTTTGGTATGTTTGTATGTATAGAAAGGAATAAACGCTCAAATTCAATTATTATCGTGGTGGTGGTGTATTTAGGTAGGTAGTGTATTAAAGTGTGATGCCGATATCGGTTAGGGATAACGGTATCGGTTACTCAACATACCAGTTATTATAAAGCGATACCGGTTCTTTGTAGGAATTTCCAGAATTTGAGAAAAAACCCGGGGGGATTTGAGGAATTGAATGGTTGTTTGTTATTTGGATGTATGCAGGCAGAGGCAGGGTTGAGGATGAATGATAGTGTTCCAGCGCTGTTGTCACGAATCCGAGCGGATGTAACGCCAGCTGAATGGACATTGATAAATCGTTTGGGGTTAAGTGGAATCCGCTATTATTCACGAATCGCACGTAACCATGCTATGTTACAGGCGTTGATTGAGAGATGGAATCCTGAGAAAAATACCTTCTATCTGCCAACAGGGGAGATGACAGTAACATTGGAAGATGTGTTCCGTATTTTGAGGCTCCCTATTACAGGAAAACCAGTATATCAGGCATTACCTAGCGCGGCGCGGGGAGCGATAACAGCAGTATTTGGTCCATACGCACGAGATCTGACACAGCGAGGTTTGACATTCACATATGGGGTAATGTATGCAGCACACCCTGAGGAGACAAGGTTAGCAGTGATATTAATGATAGCGGTAGGGTATTATGCGTTACGAGGCGGAAGGGGAAGATTTCAAAGGCATTGATGTGTGTTATTTGGGAGATGATAGAAAGGCGTGGCGTTTGCATGGGCACTGCATATTTGGCGGAGCTATACGAGGGGGGTTTATGGGCTTGTAGGTGAAATCACGAGCGACGACTTTGGATTGTTCATACTTATTACTTTGTTGGGCCTATGAGCACATTGTTTGTGTGCGACCAATAGGCCGACCCATCGAGCGAGGAGAGGCGGAGTACGAGAGGTTGGGATTGAGACGATGGGTCGAGAGCAGAACAAGAGCAAGATCTCGGCCGTGACGGGTGACATTGAGTATTACGAGGTAGGTATGGGAGAGGGTGACGGTTGCGGATATCATTGGAGGCCTTACGGGAACTATATGGTAGCAGAGAACATAGGCGAGGAGTTGAGGGTGTAGAGCGATTGAGGTGGATCGCGGGGCACGAGGCGAGTGAATATGAGAGGATTCCTATAGATCGCGTGCGGCGACAATTTGGATTTGTGCGAGGACATACCGCGAGCTTATAGACCATATATGAGGATCGCGCGAGGCGGCATTCTCACCTCCCGGCCAACACCTCGAGAAGGTCTGAAGAAGTAGCGGCCGATCGCGAGGGTAATGGGCGAGAGCAGAGAGGCCTATAGATTATGGTGGGTAGCGAGCTGCAAGGTGTACGTGATCATCGACATAGCGGTGATTACAGCGAGAGGATCGTCTGCAGCGTTTGGTTCGGCAGCTCAAGCGAGGTGAATGAGACAAGAGGATTGTTAGCGGTTGCGGAGTCACGGGCGGAGAGACTAGAGGCGGAGTCCTCCATGCGAGAGGCGTATTCATATGTTACGAGGAGAGGTTGGCGAGATCGGTGGGCGGTACCAATAGCCGTGGTACCTTTGAGGACGAGAGAGGCTGGCGAGAGGGGTCGACGATCACGATCCTCACCTAGTTCGGGATGAGGCGTAAGGGTCTAAATAAATGTTAGCAAGGTATAAGAATTAATAAGGATGCCGACCTGCGTGTCGATGATAGAGAAGATGTATTTGTTTAACATCTAAATAAAACTGAATATGTATGTTGATTTGAGTTACGATAATAATAAGAATGTTTTCGTTTTGACTTTCGGTGTTTTGAAAAAGGATAAAGAGGAATGTGATTAAATAGAAATACACAAAAATATTTATATTTACCACACATGATAGGTTATGGTAGGGGATGGTCGAGCTAACCTTGGGAGACCCCATGTCTCCGAAGTGCTGCCTACATAGCCCATTGCACAAAGCAAGGAGGGGCCTCAGACCGATGTAGTTCTCCCTTAGGACCAGGGAGAGGTGAATTCAGGCAATTTAGGTATGGTTAGGCGATTGGTTGGTTGGTAAAGGTATTGATAGTAATATTGGTAAGGTAAGGTTGATGGTGTTGGTAATGAATTGGTGATGTTGTAAAAGGTATAAGGGAAGCGAAAGTTAGCCTACCCAAGTGGTAGGGAATCATGCCCTGATTAAGATCAACACACAATCCTAGATGCGAGGCAAAAAAGGAAAGATTGCTCCGTAGGTGAAAAGAGCAAAACGAACCACACAACATAGAATGAACGTGAAGCCCTAGGTACCGGTGCATAGACGAGAAGTCAATAGGTGAAAAGAGTTGTATGATCACATCCTATCAGGTGTACGTCACGTCCCTTGAGTTGAAACAAATGGTGAGGTGAGGTGAATGGTATAGTTGAGGTATGGAAAACTTATTACAAAGTGAGTGTTCGGACGAAAGAGAACCTACCCTAAATAGACAAGTCCATGACTCAAAAGTTCTTTTGAATGAGGCTTTTATTTTATTGAATATAGACTGATCGATGCGGGAAGTCTACCAGGGATATTGATTGTGCTATTCTTGAGGTCTTCACGAAGCTGATCAATGCGAGAAGCTTCGATAAAAGGCTGGCTGTGTATATATTTGTCCTTCGAGGAAGCGATCTATTTATAATAGCGAGATATGATTTTAATGCATATTTGTCCTTCGGGGAAGCGATCTATTTATAATAGCAGCAATAGTTCGGCATATAGCTGTCCTTCGAGGGAGCAGTCTATATTTAATTTAGATGACTAGATGTTCTTTTGGCGTGAAGCATCTAGTTTAGTAGGAAGTTTGACTCAAGAAAATCCCATAAGAATACGGCTTATTTTAATACTTTGAAGTCATGGACTAGACTAAAAAAGGGGAAGGCATCATTGAGGGGAGGTGAGAAGTGAGCTTGATTTTATTTTGAGATGTAGAAAACAAAGTGTATGTAGCGGTAAATGAGCTCAAGGGACGAGCAGTAGGTAGATAAGAAGTGATATAACACTAAATTCAATAGTAGAATGGTCGAAGATGCAAGGCATTAAGGGGCTCAGGCTCAGGTTTACCATTAAGCGAAGCTAAGCGATAAGTGCACGATCCATAAGTGTGAGTGATTATATAAGGCCCAATCGATTGGGAGCAAATTTTCCACGTTTGCTCTTTTCTAGTTTGGTTACATGTTGATTCTCTTTGAGGACAAGATCACCAACCTTAAAAATACGCTCATGAAGTCGCTTATCATAAGCACGCTTGATGCGTTTTTGATAGATTTGAAGGTGATCGAGAATTTGTAAGGGCGTTCGTCAAGAAGCTCAATTGGGCTAACCGCTCTTGGCGGAAATCATCGTTGGTGAGAATATCTGAAGGGATATTACGAGGGAGAAGTATTTGTATTTCGAGAGGTAAAGGCGGCCTCGGTACCATATACCAAAGAAAAAGGTGTGGCATTAGTAGAGGTACGGATGCTAGTACGATAAGCCCAAAGGGCAAAGGGGATGTGATCGTGCCAATTTCGTCCGGACTCATTGACAACTTTCATGAGGATTTTGGTTAGGGTTTTATTAGAGGATTCGGCTTGTCCATTTGCTTGTGGATAGTACGGTGATGAGAAGCTGAGTTTGATACCAAAGTTGTCACAAAGGTCTTGCAACAACTTATTTTTGAAAGATTTGCCATTATCTGTAATCAGGCGATGAGGAACACCAAAACGACAGATAATGTGGTGGTTAATGAACTCTACAATTTTTTCTTTTTAGTTGAAATGAGTGGAATAGCCTCCACCCATTTTGTGTAATATTCGGTTGCTGTGATAATCCATCGGTGACGTTGCGAAGAGGCGGATGAATCTCACCAATAAGGTCTAAACCCCATTGTGAGAAGGGCAAAGATCTCGGCGACACTGGAGGCGGGTGGCTAGGAGTATGTTGAAGGTTGGCATGTTGTTGACACATAACACAACGCTTAACATATTCGTAGCGATCGTTATTGAAGTAGGCCAATAATAACCAAGGCGAAGGATTCGTTTGGCCACGCAGCGAGGCGCTAAAATGTCCACCACAAATACCGTCATGGACCTGTTGGATGGTATGGGTGACCTCCGCGCCGGTGAGACATCGAAGGAGGATGCCATCAAAGCCACGTTTATAAAGGAGTCCCCCCATAACTACATAACGAGAAATGCGTTTAAGAAAAGCGCGTTTACCAGTACTAGTAAGGTCAGAAGGGAGAACAGAGGTTGTAAGGTAGTCATGGAATTGGTGATACCAAGTATCCTGCGAGTTAGCAGACACAGTATTTATCGTACAAACAACCGGGGCTGAATAAGATGGGGCAAAGAGTTGTTGGACCAAGACGAAAATGTCAGAGTCAGTTGATGAGGCTGGAATTTGCGAGGCTAAGCAAGCCATAGTATCCGCAAATTTGTTAGTGGAGCGGGGAATGGTTTGGATAGAATAGTGAGTAAATAAGGCTAGAAGTGAATCCACGTAGTGTTTGTATTTTTGAAGTTCCTCATTTTTACATTGGTAGATGCCCATAACTTGATTGACTACCAATTGAGAGTCGCCAAAAATATTGATAGATTTGATACCTAAGTGCGGTATGACACTTTGGAGACCGAGAACAAGGGCCTCGTATTCCATTTGTATTATTAGTGCAAGGGAAATCGAGTCGGAATGAAAGAGGCATAGGCTCGGCGTCGAGAGGAATAAGAACAACGCCGGCTCCTCCACCGCGTTGGCATTTGGATCCATCGAAGAAGAGAGTCATTGAATACGACTCCTCCTGGAGTGAAAGAGTGGCAATGAGTTCGTCGGGGAATGTAAAATTGGTAAATTGTTCCCCAGGTAAAGGGGCTTCCGCAAGTTGGTCTGCGATGGTTTGTCCTTTGATTGATTTCTGGTGGACAAACTCAAGGTCGAGGTCGGCGAGGAGCATGAGCCATCGGGCGATGCGTTGGTTTAGATGAGGTTTGGCATACATGTAATGGATGGGGTCCGTGTTGGTGATGACGAAAGTTTTGTGATTCAGAAGGTAGTGTCGGAGTTTGGTAGCCACGAATGATAGGGCTAGGCACAACCTTTCTACATGTGTATACCTAGTCTCATAGTCCACCAAAGTACGACTTATATAATAAACGGCTTGTTCTCTATTTTCAGAGTCACGATGTGCAAGCATGGCCCCTATAGCGTGGTCAGTGGCGGAAAGGTAAAGGTAGAAAGGGCGGTCGTCTTGAGGTGGGATAAGCACAGGTGGCTGTAAGAGATAAGTTTTGAGAGCTTCGAAGGCTTGGTGGCACTCTTCGCTCCATTGAAAATCAATGTCCTTTTAAGAAGGTGATGAAAGGTTGACATCGATCGAGAGTTGGGAGATGAAAGCGTCGGATAGATTGGAGCTTACCTTGTAAACTACGCAATTGTTTGAGATTGGTAGGTGGGGGCATTTCTAGGATAGCTTTGACTTTAGATGGGTCGACCTCGATGCCACGCAAAGAGAGGCGATAAAGCCAGAAGTTTTCCCGAAAGGACACAAAGACACATTTTTTTGGTTGAAGAAGCGGACAGAATATTGTAGCAGTGATCAAAAATAATGGTTAAAACATCGAGATGTTCAACTGCGATGTTTAGACTTGCAAGAAGATCGTCGGCGTAATCTTGAGGATAGTGTGCATAATGTCATGAAAAATGTAGGTCATAGCCGCTTTGATAGGTCGCCGGCATTCTTAAGGCCAAATGGCATTACGGTAGCGAAGGTTCCCGAGGAGTTATGAAGCGTAGTTTTGTGTTGATCGGCGGGCGACCAAAATTTGGTTGTATCTGAAAAGCCATCCATGAGAGAGAGCATCTCATGGCTGCGGTGAGATCAACAAGTTGGTCAATACTAGGTAGGGGAAGTCATCCTTAGGGCAAGCGAGGTTAAGATCCGGAAATCCGTGCATATCAGAAGTCCCCGTCGCTTTAGTAGCAGTGCGATGTTAGAAATCCATTGAGGATAGTCGATAGGCGAGAATGAAGGAAAGCGAGAAAGGAGTCGTTGGAGCTCCTCTTTGACCAAGAGGGCAATGCGCGGATGCATTTTCTCATTTTACATTTAATTGGCTTGGAATCGGGTTTTGAGGTAATGTTATGGACAGCAATGTCGGGATCAATTCTGGCATGTCGCGCGTAGGACCAAGCGAAAGCTTGGTTGCGAGCACGGAGAAAGTAGTAAAGGCGACTTGTTACGATGCGTTAAGGGATTGTCGATCTTCACAATGTGAGATCCTCCTCCGTGTGGATGTTGATTTCTATAGTAGATTCGTTCGGCATGGTTTGGGTTTGAGATGGTAAGGCTCGTTGAATATAAGAGTCATCGCGCGAGAGTAAGTGAGGATGGAGTCATCATCCTGGCACTCAATAACGTTAATTGAAGGGAGTCCTCTTGATCATGTCTGCAGATATAGAAGGGGAATAGAAGAGGGTCCTCATTATCGCGTTGATAAGTGAGAGGACCTAGGAAGATAGCATTTATGAAAAAAAAAAAAAAAGTTAGGAGGGATAGATTCAGGATCTATCGACTCGGTGGGAGATGAAGGAAAAATGGGTGATGATGGTTCGGTAGGGGTGCGTCATCGTCTTCTAGAAGACAACTGACACGAGGTTCCATCGATGTAAGTGTTCTCGGAAATCCAAGACCACTACGATCATTATGTTTGCGTGTGGTGATGGGGATGGCGTATGTCGGCCTTGTTCATAAAGGCCAAAACCAAAGCCTTTCCAAGCACGGCAGTCGAGTCGAAGGTGAGGTGAAGGCGAATGCGATTTGTCGGTATTGAAAATCGGATTGGAAAGGAACCACACCAAGAGGAGGCTCGGGGGCACGGAAGATGCGTCGACACCCCCATATGTTAGGTTAGTGCGGCAGTGCGGTGGTCCGTAGGAGATTACTTCTCCCACACGACGGTCATAAGTAGGATGTGCATGTACCTGTCCGTACTCCTGTGGGGTATGGAAAGAACTAACGTTATATAGGCGATACTCCCCCAGCGTAAGGCGTTGAAAAACATCTACTAAGGGATCAACGGTTGGGATGTTAGCTGCGGGAAGGGAAGTGGTTTTTGCGATGGTAGTTTCATCAGTTGAAGGCGTAGGTGCGGTTGAGGTGGGTGGTTGAGGCACAGTTGAAGAGGATGGTTGGGTTGAGTGAACGGGTGTCTTGATTGGTACAAGCACATCGTTTGGGCGGTATAACATATTGCAGGTTTTAAAGGGGGGGGATCAGCTTTTACGGTGTAGGATTTCCCCTCGTACTCAAATTTTATGCATCTATGTAATGTTGAGGGAACGCATCCCATGGCCGGATCGAGGCGACCCAATGCAATATATTATATTGGAACTCTCCCTCGAGGACATAGAAGAGTTCGGGTAAAGTACGTGGTCTACCGAATGTTGAGGATCACGGTGCCTAAGGTAGAGGTAATAGCGTCATTAAATGACCGCAACATGATGGGGTTGGCACACATGTAGCTAGAAGGGATATTCATTTGTTGGAAGGCTTTTGAAGAGATGATGTTTAGGCTAGCGCCCCCGTCAATCATAACACGACGTACCCGAATGTCCCGGACGTAAGCGGAGATGAAAAGGGCAGGGTCAGGGTCTTCTGTACCAAAGTCAACAATTTCATCTTGAGAGCCAGCTGCAGCGGCTTGTGCTTGTGGTACAGAGACGGAAGTGGTTGGGGCGGTGGGTTGTTTGGTGAGAGAGGCAACGTGATTGGGTGTCAGAATGGAGGCAACGGGAAGGGTTTCATTAGGTAAGACCTCGATCCCCTGAAGAATTTCAACGAGAGCTTGTCGATGAGATTGAAGTGCGAATGAGATCATATAGTGTCATTTTACGGGTGATTGGTGAAGTTTGTTTGATCATGGCTCGATGGGCAGCTCCATTAGAGGCGGGGTAAGCGGGTCCACGAATAACCACTTTGGGTGGTGGTGCAATCGGGATCTTTGGACGGAGAAGGAGAGGGGCGTGAGGTGTGCTTTCTTTCGCTTTCTCATTGTTTTTACTGCGTTCGAGTAGCAACACTAATCATATTAATCTCGTAAACACTGAGATGAGGAAGATGGTTGGGATAAATCATGGTTTTGAGAGGTGGGGTTGTAATAATGATAGATCTTGGTGAGGCGGGGACGGATGGTAGAGGAGAGGGAATGGAAGCTAAAGGTCTCTCCCTTCGTAAGTTGTCTTTCTTAACCTTTCTATACAGGAGAGGTGGTGACGAAGGATGGTTTTAAAGCTTTGCATCCCTCCACATCATGTCTGGTGTGCGGTGATAAGCGCAGATTTTAGACTCATCGTAACCTATAGGGCGAGGTTTAGAAGGGTCATAAGGTCTAAGTGGGGGTAGAGAAATGGTCGCATTCTCCACCAACATAGCAAGGATTTTGGCGTAAGATCCTTTGAGTGGGTCAAAATCGGAGGAGGATGAGGGCATTGGTTGTGCGGGTTTCGGTAATGTTTGGGCGTGGTTGGTTAAATACGGGTGGTGGTTGCCAAAGGGTGTTGACACGTGGTTTCACCAAAGCGTGGTTTCTTTGGCGCGAGGAGCTACGTTAATTTGGTTAGATGATGAGGCTACGAGATGGCGTGGTAGCGGGAAACAACCACGGAGAAAGGGAGTGACGAGAAAATAAATCCTTTGATGATGGAGTTTGTTTAGGGTTGATGGGTGGACGAGGATACGTGGGGTGATAATGTTGATATACCCTTAGATCTCTGTATAGGTGCGAGAAGGCGTAGGTCGTTTTGAAAAAGCGGGAGGTATGATATATTGATGCGAGGTGGAAGGATGAGGTCCCAATATGGAAGGTAGGTGTGACGATGATGGTTTTGATTGTGATAGAGGCACGGATTGAGCTTGTCTTCTAGGTGGCGGGGCGGCTTTATTCTTGGATAAATCTAGTCGCTTAGGCGGGTGTGTTAGACTGGGTATGGGTGAGGTCCCAAGTGTAGGGGAAGGTTTGGTTAGGTTAATAGAGGTGGATGGGATACTTGATATAGATACGGGGGGTGAGAATGAGGACATAGGCATTTTGAGTTTCTGTAAACACTTAGGATATATGGTAGAGGTGTCGGGATCGGTCATCTGCATTTGAGTAGAATAAGGGGTACTCAAACGTTCCCATAGGATTCGTCTATCTTCTGGAGAATGACAGTCTTCAGGTTTGAATTGTAAATTTGGTACGGAAGAAAGGTGGGTTGTGATTCCGAGTCCCTTTGTGGGTGTGATCTAGGGGTAGATAGATGAGCCTTTGTATCAATAGATGTTACGAGGTCAGACCGGTCGTTGAAAAGATTTAGGCGATGAAGAACTAATAGGTAAGAGGGCATGTTCGAGAGGATCCGTCATGGTTAAAGAATTTGGTGATGTCGGTGCAAGAGATTTCTCGTCTAAGGATGTCAAAAGGAGTGGCGTACCTTCCTCTTGTGAGCAAGAGCGGTAGAAGGGGAATTGGGAAATAGATAGATTAGATAACATCCGTTCGCAGTCTTGTAGGGATGTGGTATAAGAAGACTCATCGATGGGAAGAGAAGTCTGGGAAGTTAACTCCTTTATGGGTAAAGGAATGATTTCGCTTTGGCTTGATGGTGGTAAAGGAGGTTCGGGCTCTGTGTTAGTGAAGAGGCTTGATTCAAAATTTTCTCGATAGAGGCTTTTGGTGGTATCGAAGCTGCATGGATCTCATGAACACTCTCCTCGGCTAAGATATCTGGTTTGTATTCTTTGTTGGGAGAGTGATTCGGGAATGGTTTGTTGAAGATTTTCAAATTTCGGTTGGCGGGGCATTAGGATTATCGAGGTTATATCCCTGCGTCGACCATTTCTGCACTATGTTTTTCAACATCTTGCGAGTTTTCATGACTATGTCCTTTTACGGTGAAATTCTGAAGTCATTTTCTTTGTACCGGGAAGGTATAGCGCGAGTGGAGTCAAAGCCGGAGTGAGGTTTAACGGGGAGGCAAGGTGATAGCTCCGGCCTTGAGCAATTTTCCAAGATGACACCATAGGTTTCTCCCGAGGAGTGTAATTGATGGGCTCTGCTTTATACTTATAGGTGGTTTTGGTGGGGTATTAGACGGTGTTTGAGATTTAACCATCACCGCGTGGACAGCTCCTTTTGATTTAGAAGAAGTGGACGCGTGAGGAGTGGTGGTATTTGGTTTATTGGTAGAATCGGGAGTTCGGAAGTGGGGTTTTTTGTTGTGACCGCAATTTCTCTTCTTAAGGCTCGAATTTCTAGTTTAGAGCCATGGTAAAGGCCTCATCAAATGTGCGGAAAGTTTGAATTTGAAGAGTAGGAGAAATGTGCTTAGCACATGCCGCGTGAAAAGTTTGATAAGTTCGGCTGAGGCAAGGCATATGTAAGTTGGTTGATAAGGCGCGCCATCGTCAAGCGAAATCTGCGATAGATTCGTCTTGGTGTCGAATGGCATAAAGGTCGGTGATGGATACTTTCTTAGCAATGTTAATGGAGAAGTGATCAAGAAATTGGGCTAGTTGGTTAAAAGAGAAGATTGAGTCTTTGGGTTAAAGCAACATACCACTCAAGGCGGGTCTGATAAGGACATGGGAAAATGTGCGGATGTAATGAGGCATCATCATGGGCAATCAAATAACAAGCATGTCTAAATGATCGCAAGTGTTGTTGAGGATCCTCTTTACTATTAAAAGCGAGTAAATTTTGGCAATTCCCATTGAGGAGGATATGAGTGAAGGGGACGAGAAGGGTGAATAGGCTCGACAAACTTGCTCGTATGTCGAGAGCACTACGACTTCCCGAAGCAGAAGCCTCTAGATTTTGCATTTTGTCCATCATTTGTTTGATGAAATCGTGGTTGGATGAGATGATGGTGCGGTTGTGTAAACGGAGGCAAATTGGGCCAAGGGCCTCATTTGGACAATGGTGGGGTTAAGTGTTGATAAGGTATGGAGGATGAATATGTTGAGGCGGCCAAGAATAGGGATGTCCCATATAAGATGTTGAGGTTCTTTGGATACGTGTATGGGAATGAAAAGGTAGGCGGAGCTTGAGAAGAAAGCTCGTGTGGATAGGTGGCGAGAGAGCAAGTCATGAATGGAGTAGTGCAAGAGAGATGAGTAAGGCGGTCGGTGGTAATGATATGGGGTCAAGATTAGCCAAAGGAAAGCCAATCGAGTCGTATGAATCTCTGAAGCTGTCGGATTGGGAGATGGGGCTAAAGGTGCAGGAAGCAAGGCGGTGTTATCAGGCGGAGTGGGCGCTAAATGAGCAGCTATACTAATAGGCATGCCAACAAGGAGCTGACCATCGGGCGTACGGTCAGGGGCATGAGACAAATAGTATTATACAGCACTAGGATTAGCATCTAGAAACTTGGCAAAGTCCTTATCTCCCACAGGAATTTTAGGAACCTCATTTGGTATCGTAGGATTCCCCACGAGAATGTGAAGGGGGTGATTCGGGTAAAAAGCGAGCAAGCATGTGAAACCATAGCGGCGGCTTGCTTTCAGTGATAACAACCATGGGACAGTGTTCATAGTAGGGTTTCAATCTATCGGGAAGCAGAAACAAACTCGGAGGTGGTGAAATTGGTAGGTTCTTTGGTTTGTCGGGAATTGGGAAAGCGATGGCGATATCGGTCTAGTAACCGATGTCGGTTATACTATAGCCGGCGTCGGTCAGGTAACCGATGTCGGTGTAAAAAATGCAGGCTAACAAGATATAAAAAGGCTGCTAATTTGATTTTTAACAACGTTTAGTATACTTGTCAATTATTGATCACGAGAAGGCAGTATGAGAAAGAAAAGCGAGAACTAAAAACAAGCAAGATGTACACGCAAATCAGAGATTAACCCTAGGGTTAATTTTAATTATTGTGGGCTTATGCCTTTAGGCGTAGAATGATGTCGAGAATCCTAAACAAAAGACTTAGGGAAATGTCAAGTTTGTTTTGGCTTATAAGGTTACCTCAATCGGGCGGAGGAATACCGCGGAAAAAGGGGATGTTTGATTGTTGTGTTAATTGTGAAGTGATTCGGTATGTGTTGTGCGGTGAATGTAAGATTAATTTCTTGTCAATACCGTGGATATCACCCCACGTGTACGACCCTGTTACTTAATCTATGTTTACTAGAATTGAAAACAACAAGCAAGGATGCCGATGCACGTGTTTTAAACCCAAATCGAAAATGATATTCGATGAAGCAAAAGAGATGACTTTCACTAATGCAAGAAAAAAAAACAAAGCAAGTTCTTTTACCAAAATAATAAAATACCTTGTGAATATCTTTAGAAGAAGAAAACAGCAAGTATGCTCCTATGAAAAAGCAAGCAAGAAATAAAGAAACCCAAAATGGGTCCCAAGCGTGCCAAAATGTTTCGCTCGGAATGTTTGACTTACGGGAATAGAGTTGCTTATCCTTTCATTCCTTTTAGAAAGCAGAGATAAGGGTTAGGGCTAGGAGGAATACTGTGGAATGTCGAGATGGTGTGCGCGTACCGTAGAGGAAGATCGGTGAAATTGCGAAGAACTCCTTTTTGTCTTGGAAGGACTACTGCAAATAAGAACACAAGACCACAAGATTTTGATTAGACAATAAATGAGAGAAGCGCCTTGGGCCGGGAAATATAAAACTTCCTTTCGAAGGTGGTCAGTTTCCCTGCTAATATGAATTAACACAAAAGACTGTAAAATATCAATCAAATTACTTCGTTTGGAACAGATAGGGGAAAGGCTGATTTCTGGTTTGTAGTCTGGGTAGCAAATCTGGGTTCTTGTGTAACCGATGTCGGTAGGGTTTAGGATCTGTAGGTTGGTTGTTTTTGTGGGGTGTTTGTGTGTTTTTGGTATTTGTGTTATTTGTAAAAATTTGTATATGGGTGATATTAGGTAATAAGGTGATGAGAGGTAGATGAATGATAGTTAGATGTAATATTGCTAGGTAGTGGATTCGAGGATGGATTTATGAGAATTTGTGATTCAAAAGGCATAAGAAATGTTATAACGAGAGGACATACGCAAGATGTGACTTCTTGGTTTTGTGAAGATGCAAGCTGATCTCCTTTGCTGTAAACACTTCTGGTATCTCCACTCGTCTCTGCTCGGTCAAGTGAAGATCTGGACTCTGTTCCTCGCTCCCAATGATCTCTGTTGATTCAAAAATCCTTCCACCTTTGATCCAAAATGAAATTTCGATCCCTTGTTTTTGGTTTGGGGAGGCCATTTACAGGGAACCGATGGCGGTTACGTAACCGACGGCGGTCGAGTAGGAACCGGCATCGGTAAGGAAAAAGTAGGCTATTTTTAGTAAAATAGCCCACCTTCCTGCTTTTCTCTCCGAGAGATTAGTTGCGGGCTTGGTCAAGTGACTAGAAGGTCGGTTTTGGGTGCGAGAAAGGGGTCATTAGTCATGGGTGTAGGTGTAGACCAAGTTTTAGGTCTTAATTAGGTTAGTTTAGGATTAGGGCTAGGTCATGATGAGGTGGCAAAATGAGGTGGTAGGTGAGGTGATGGGGATTTATCAATTCTGAGGTAATTAATAAATAATTGTGTAAGGTTTAGGTAATTTTCCTCATTTTTAAATACTTAGTGGTTGTTGTTGTAAAGGACACCGAGAGCTTTCCAAATAGTTCTATTTTTACAAATCTAAGCTCCCAGGTCAAAAGTTATGGCCATTTAAAGATGAAGGGGTAATATTGTTATAAATGCAAGTGGTTGATCTACCTTTTCAGATATTTGGCCCCGCATCACACCCTCTAACATATAAAATTTCAAACTTTTAGGATACATAGCTTCTTGGTATGAATACTTTGCAGAGTCATCATCACTATTCATTTAGTGAGTCTGGCTCGAGAGTTCCAAAATGTTGAACCTTTGAAGTCTGAATTTTGGACTTTAGAGTTTGGACTATGAGATCATATTATGTGGCACTACTAATTGCTCGAAAAAAAATGTTCGAAATTGTGAAACCCGAAAGTCCAAAATTCGACTTTGTGTTTTCGACCTTTATGTTTTTGGTATTTGAGTCCTGGGTTTTGAGATTTCAATTTTAAGGTTTCAGGTATTGTTCATCCCACTAAGAGCCAAAATGTTCTAAAATACTGAAACCCTAAAGTCTGAAATTTGGACTTCAAGCTCATGGCATTGTTCACTTGGCATGGTTCATATAACCTCGAATGTTCTGAAATCAAAAATCTAAAATTTAGATTTTAGATTTTGGACCTTCTTCTCCCATTTTCGCACTTCGCTCCACTGATTCCCCAAATTTCACATCGGATTACCTCCAAATGACCTCACCTCTGGAGTCAAAATTTTGGACTTCGAAGCTCCTTCATTCCCCGAACTAGCTCATACTCCCAAGCTCATTTACAATGTTCTTGATCAAATTCACCTCCATCAGCTCGAGCCGAAATGCGAGCTCTTATGGCTGAATTTACCCTCTTTTTTTTCTCTCGTGGGAGGTCATGTTTGTCCGATTTTTCCGAGGGAAAAATTAGACAAAGAATATCCCCTAAGGACTCTCTCGAACCATATCCAATGATCAACCGGATGTTAATTGGGAACAATTTCAATATGCTCATGTCGGTCATTGATTGTGATTGGAATATCTTAGAGGATTATCTTGACAAAAATTACAAAAATTAATTTTTGCATGATGTCTCATGATAATATTCATCATATAATACATGAATAGGGGATGTCGGTGAAATGGTTGATACCTATATTGAAATTAATGTTATACAAAGTCATAAAGATGTACTCATTTTAATAATGGTGTATCAATCAAATTTTCCATTAGTAAACAATGTAAGAATTTCCAAAGCTAGTAATCCTAATGTGACATACTCATTGATAGGGGATGCTCCTATTCTGGCCAATTATCCAAGATCTTGGACAACGTCTGAATCAGGTTTATTTACCCATGTATTGATTAATTCCATCACACTTGGGGCATTAGGTGGTTTAGAGGCCATTAATATTGTGTGATTAATGATATTTATTTAATATATATCAATGAGAATACCTACAACTATAGTTCCATTTGGATAAGAATCAATCTCCATGTGAACATAGATTAAATGGTTGAATACATTTTGATGAGAATGAGATGGAAGTTCATTTAGAGCATTTTCATCAATTTGAAAATATAAATATAATATATCATGCTATATTTTATATTTAAGTGCATTATAAAATTGCTCTTTATTATATGTAAAGCTATAAATTGTTCCATGTTGATCCCTCCTCTTAACAATAAGCATTGGAAAAAAATTCAATCTATGTGGAAAACTATTAGCAATTTATTTTACTTGTTGATGAAAACTCATTGTGTGACCTTTATATTTATATTGACCTCCAGTTGCATGTGTCACTTGTAGGATTGGGTTGACATGGGCTATCAAAATTACGAACTTGAGTTATGTTTGCGATTTCCGTAGTTATGGCCCAAGATCCATTTTCTTCGATGTTGAAAATTAGTGATGATATTTTTATTTTCGATATCTAGTACACACATGTGTCCTTCATGTGTTTGGGGGAAACTCTATTAGAAATAATCTAACACTTAATTCACCATATGTGGATTAATGTGTAATTATAATAAAGTAATTATTTAATTACTTTAGTTAGCTTAGTTGTTAGTGTGTTGTTATCATCCCTTAGATTTTGGAGGATGTTCTTTTGTTAGAATATTGTTCTCGAGATGACTTCGTGTAGAATATTTTTAGGGAAATATGCTATTACTACATATTTGCTTTGTTTAGGAGATTTGGTCCATGTATTGTGGAAGAGATAGAAGCTGTCCAATATCTATAAATATTGCAGCTCTCTCTTTTGATTGTAATGCTTCATTTTATATTAATAAAAATCACAGCAAGATCCTCCTTGTTTTTGCAATTTAATCTGGTTTGTAGATTAGAAAACCAACAAAATATGCCAAGGTGGCCAAAAATCTCATCCTATGGAAGGATGGATTGTTGAGATTGAGATGAAAAAACTAGTCAAGGATAAGAGCTCTTTCAAATCTAGGAGAAGTGCATGTGAAATTCTAGTGCTTAGGGAGAAGGGTGAGAATGTAGTGACCAAGATCGTGAGAAGTGACGAGTAAGAGCATCACAAGGATCATGGATAATCGTGAAAGGGTCATCAACGCAATATTCGAGTACGAACTAGTATTACATGAGTAAAGAGGTTACATGAGTTGCAGAGGTTACAAAGTTTGGGTAAATTGAGTTAGAGATGATTTTGAAGTGGGTAAGTCATTTTAAAGGGGTTAGAGGTAATTTGGAATGGGTAAATAGTAATTTATGATAGCGTAAAAATGGATTTTACGAGATGAGGGCAGGTGTGTTAGGATATGTATTTATAATGATACGTTTTAGATTAAATAATGTGTGTATAGAGGGAAGGAGGCAGGTAACAAAAACATGGTGTCCACAAGATGTCCCGCTAAAGTAATAACCCTCGCATGTGCTATCGTAACCTAATTCAATTTTCTTATACCTAACTAGAACAAACACTTCCCTAGTTTATCGTCAATTGCATTCTTGTTAGTACATGTTCGAGTCAAAGTTAGATATAAAGAAAAGTAATTATATTATTAATTAATGAAGACATAAACAATGGAATTTGAGATGAATATATATATTTGTCTCCAAACACTCCATCATGTAGTAGTGATTTTATTATTTTTATGTTTATTTTCTTGAATTTTGATAATTTTTGTCAATAGTACTTATGTTCGAAAAGGTTTATCATGTTTATCGGTTCAGAAACATGGGCATATCTCATCATTTCTCTTTTAAAAGTTTCACCAAATTAACATTTTGCACTTTTCTTAATAGAAGTAATAATGGAGAAGGTCATCTACATTCATTAAACAATGTGTCTATAATGTGTAGTAATTAAACAATAACAAGTCCTCCTTCCTCATTCCACTTCATCTTCTCAATTCTAGACCTTCTTTCTTACAAGATGTTTAGTAGACTAGCTAGTAGTAGAGAAATTTTTGCAAGGTTGATTGCATGGTTAACATTTATTTTACGTAGGTTTTTCTGTTACATGTTGTTATTTTACATGGCTATAATTCAAATTTTGTCATGTTTTCTCCGCTCACAAGTTTTCCCCAATCAAAATATTCATACACGTTTTTAAATACCTTAATCTTCCTCGTCGATGGTATTTCTACAATTATTCCTCTCATAAAACATTTTCTCAAGACTAATTAGTGCTATGGTTTGTTTTACATTTTTGTTAGTACTCTAGATTGAATCAATATTTATGCAATTTTTGGGGTGGTGAAAACGTCTAAACCTACTTTTAATTTTGTAAATATTCCTTTATTTCTATGGTTAGTGAGGAGTTAATATCTCCGTGTTACCACGGATTTGATGTATATTATATTAGATTTTTTTACATATGTCCAATTTTAAGAAAACTTTTAAATACGTGTTGACATTTCTTTTTAACATGCCATAATTTTGTATGTTAAAGTCTTTTCTTATTCCATTGTTATTATTTTTTGATGAAAAATGATCTTATATTATATTAAATGCAACATGATACCAGAATATTTTCAACAAAAAGCGGGAAGTATTAGAATACACCCAAAAATAACAAAAACTAGGTTGAGCCTTGGAGAACAACGAAACACTATGCGAAGTGTAGATAACCTTTAAAATTTGAAAAGAGTCGAGATTAAGGCTCCGCCGTAAAAAATTAATCCATGGGAGGGTCGTGATCATCGGGCCACACTCTACCATAGAGATCCTTTCTTGTATCATGGATATCCCAACTTGAGCTAGAAGGGACCTCCTCTTCAAATTCAGTTGCCACCGCGAGCGGTAGACAATAAGAAGAACTTGGTGGAATTTATTAGAAGGTGGCGGAGGCGGTGATGGAAAGTTCCACCCATGCTACGTGAAAGGCCTAGAAGTGAGCGGCGATCCCCAACCCTTTTCACAAGGCAGAGGGGAGTCCCACCCTAGCCGCGAGCAAGCGATAAATACTCCTATGTGGGAGATCGCATGGGGACTACGTGTGTGGGTAAAAGAACATCAAGAGTGTCTTTTGCGTCATCAGCGGAGGTGGACGCCATGGGGTGGATATCGCCGAGAAGGCGACAACCGCTCACGGACACATTACAAGGGCATCCCCTCGGTGATGCAACAAATTCCGCAGTGCTCCAGCCAGGACCACTTTGTTGGCTCGCATTTGAATATGCAGAAGTACATTGGAGAGAACCATCGATTTGTTATAAATCTAGGATTGTAGATCAACTTCAGAATTAGCAAAGATAAAATCCTTCCTTTCATTCCATAACAGAATAAAATTTCCCTTTGAAAACATTTGAAATCTTAGAGAAATTTTTCAGAATATGGGATTATCTCCTAGAAAACATGGTGCCAAGTCGGTGTTTATTGATTTCATTGATGTATTAATTCAATAGTTATAATATTAAAAATTAGAAAATGTAAATACATTCATTGTAAGAAATAATGATCATTTCCGACACTTCTCTTTAAAATAAATAGTTTCCTTCACTTACACAATTAGGAAATGTTGAACTCCTATAATATTATTATTGTCTTTTGTAATGAGAAAATATAAGATAAAATATTTGATATGATCGAGATGTTGTGTGGTTATCAAATTCAACAACTCTATTAGTATCATATAGAATGACAAGTCGCCAAACTTTATACTTGTAACTTTCATACAACAAGCACAAACAATTTCATTTCAAAATAATATAAGTTTTAACTATCCACAATATAATAATTGACCTTGCAAAAGAAAATTGTTATCATTCATTGTATTGAAATTTATTACAAGGTGGTAGGGCCGGTGATGGAAAGTTCCACCCATCCTACATGAAAGGCCTAAAAGCGAGTGGCGAGCCCCAACCCTTTTGACATGGCGGAGGGGAGTCCCAGCCCTAGTCGCTAGCAAGCGGATAAATACTCCTATGCAGGAGATTGCACGGGGAGTGTTGTGTGTGGGTAAAAGAACACCAAGAGCGTCTTTTGTGTCCTCCGTGGAGGCGGCCTCCATGGGGCGGATATCGCCGAGGAGGCGACAACTGCTCATGGGACACATTACAATGGGCATCCCCTCAATGACGCAACAAAGTCTGCAGGTGCTCCACTTCCAGGACCACTTTGTTGGCCTACATTTGAATCTGCATAAGTACATTGGAGAGAACCATCGATTTGTTATAAATCAAGGATTGTAGATCAACTTCATAATTAGCAAAGATAAAAGCCTTCCTTTAATTCCATAACCGAATAAAATTTCCTCTTTGAAAACATGTGAAATCTTAGAGAACTCATTCAGAATATGGGATTATCTCCTAAGAAAACATGGTGTCAAGTCGGTGTTTATTGATTTCATTGATGTATTAATTCAATAGTTATAATATTAAAAATAAAAAGTCATTTCTCGACACTTTTCTTAAAAATAAATAGTTTCCGTCACCTACACAAAAATGTTGAAGTCTTTCAATATTATTATTGTCTTTTGTAATGAGAATATACAAGATAAAATACTTCATATGATCCAGACATTGTGTGGTTATGGAATTCAACTACTATATTAGTCTCATATAGAATGACGAGTCGCCAAACTTTATACTTGTAACTTTCCTACAACAAGCACAAATAATTTAATTTCATAATAATATAAGTTTTAACCATCCACAATATAATAAATGACCTTGCAAAAAAAAATCGTTATCATTCATTGTGTTGAATTATATGAGCTTATTTTTAGAACTCAGTGCAGAAAAGCGTTCTGTTAAAAGCAGCTGCCTGGAAGAAATAGAGCTGCCTGAAAGTTGTGGCTGCCAAAGTAATTTCCCATATTTCTACTCACACTTTCATATCTTCCTGGTACGTTATTAGTGTTCACTCTTGAGGAGATAAGCGTCTAGAAACCCAAAAGCAGCAAGGTCCGTTATAAACGCCGCATCAACAGTCAATCTCTGCTGTCAGCGCGTCTGCTATGGAAACTCCCATTATAAAATATATTAATTATAATAAAAATAAAGAATTCAGCTACCAAGTCTGCCAAACACTGGTATTCAACAAATTATTTTTAAAGTATAGGTAATCTTGATTCTTCACTTTGTTTTTTTGCACGAGCTTCCCCAACGTCATCCCGTTCAACAAGTTGGGTCATGTTGCAGTCAATTAATTATTTCTTTTATTTCTCGAGATTTCTATATTTTTGGGGATGATATTACAACAGTAACATTTTGAATCGAATACTGTGTTTAGTTTTAAAATAGAGTAAACTAACGTAGCATTCACGTGGGCCTTTAATCGTATCGTTATTGGAGCTCTGAAATTCATTTCTAATCAGCATATGTTCAAGGCTATTCAGATAATCTATGTCAGATATAGTTATAATGTTGCTAAAGACTGCAAATTCAAACGTTCAAATTAGATATAATGATTATGACAGTGAATCATTTTATAACAATTTTGTGAAAGGTATTTGGTTGAAAATGATTTTATGGTCTACATGTAATATATGAATAGGGTTATTGTATTCATGTGTTTATTGAATATTGGTTTAAATTAGCATATTTATATTATATAAATGTACGTAAAATATGTCGAGATGTAAAGTTCTCAAAGTGTATATTCTACTTATGTCACTCATTTAAAATATGTACGTCGTTAATGTTGTCTCTCGACATATTTTACATAGATTTATATAATATAGCTATGCTAGTAGCATTCGCAGTGATAGTTACATTATACTTAAAGTAGTACCAAAAATATATTCAAGAAAAGAAGGTGGGCATTTAGTTCATGCATGAATGACCTTGATGAGAACCTCACCAACCTGGTGACTTGGAACACATATTGTTAATAATATGGATCGCCTCCCATGTAGTTCATTGGTGAAACCAACTATTCTTTTTATATAAGATCGAGAACCCAAGATAGCGTTTGAACCCTTATATATTTAATATCTCCTTGAGTCATAAGAATTCCTAATGAATTTATCCGAACTACTTTAAAGTATATTTCATACAAACCAAAATAACCAATATCCAAGATAATATATTGAAATTTTCATTGAAAGACAATAATTTAATAATATTTTCTTATCTTTATCTCGGATAAAAATGTCATCGACATCACCTAAAACGAGAAAATGTTAACAATTAATCCTTTTAGACTTAAATATCTTACAAGGGACAACATAGCGGCATTAAGAGAGGGAATCATCTGTCTTAAGAGAATAAGTATGGGTAGTAAAAGCTATAGGTGTATAATAAAAAAGTTCTTATGGATTTTATTAATAACCATATTATCATGTTAAGAAAAAAACCATTATTTCATATGAATCATAATGTAAAATATACAAGACATGAAATGACAAAATCATATAATGAAATGTGAGTTATATAGGGCACATTATTTATATTCCAAGGACTTCATCTTTCTTCATTTACCTTACGTTTTGAAAGTAGTTTTATCTTTTTCATCTTTTCATACCAATCATATTAAATGGAAGAAATATTCTAAGACATTGCAATGACATTACTCGAGACATAGTCATAAATGTTAACTTCATTGTTTCCCTTTGTTCAATATCAACTTTAGCCCTAGAAAGAGTTAATAATTTCAATTTATGTATTTTCAATTCCCATGCCAACCGTAAGGGTAATTGGTGTGTGTGTCCCCTTTCAGTATTGGTGTAATTAGGATGGTATGTGTAGTTTGATCTTCAAATGGTATTTCGAAGTAATCATCAAATTCAACCATAACATATGTTGGTGATTTTGGTGGAACACTTATTACATTTTGATTTTAATTACAATTGGTTATATACATGGATATTATTGTATCATTGTTTTTAGCATGATGATTAGACGATCGAGATACTTTCATTATTGATGGATTTCAATTCATGGTATGATCACGTAGATTTATTAGAGAGACATTTTATATTGATTATTATGTGTTGTTGACATAATTATATCTATTATGACATTCAACATTTTTGTCATATTGAGTAGGATTTAGCAGTGAACTAATCTTGTGATCTTATTGGTATTGATGAAATATAGAATTGAGATATTGTTGGAATTTTAAAATAGTAACATTATTTTCCTAGATGATGATTTAATTTATGTATGGATGATTGTTTATTTATATGCATATATTTTACCTTGGATGTTTTGATGCGGCCACAAGGCCGAAGGAGGTATTGTGTGTTTTGCAGGCATTTATATCACAACAATCAAAGGGGGATTGGAGACCAACCACATCAGAATGCTAGATGGATTCAACAATGGTCACCATGACAACATGTGTTATGTTGTGTGTGTTTTATTTGTTGTTAGGGGGTCCCCATGGGGGGAATTACCTCCAATTTTGACCAAGGGTTTATGTTTAGTCTTTTCTTTTATTTTATTTAATTTTTGGTATATGTGATTTAAATTGTGAAGTAATTTCCCTTTTATCATTATTGGGTTATGTGTCTTAATTAAGTGAACTAATAATATTATTAAGATAAATTTAGATGGGACAAAAAAGAAGTCATTTATTAGATTAGATGGTTCTTTGGTTTATGTGTTGTAAGTGGAGTGTATGTGATCTTGAGTGTTGTACACTCTACCCCTTCTTGGAAATTCGGATTTGGCCTTAAGGGCCAATTTTGGAGACTTGTCCTACACCTCTTAATGTATTATACCAACCCTATTTATGGGTTGGGGGGTCAAAAATAGACCCCATTATGTGTTTTAGAAGGAAAAAGGTGAGTTTTAATTGCACTTTCTTACATGTGTTTATTTTCTTGTCCTAAAGGGTATGGGTTGGAGTGGTGTGTGTAAGAGGTTTCCATACCTCTCAACAACCCATTTATTTTTCCTTGGGGTATGGGTTTGAATTTGGTGATTTGGAGTGGAGAAAAATGATGTGGAATCCTACATGGAGCCACATCATCTCCCTCCTCTTTTCTATTTATTAAAATGTTTGGGAAGTAAAGGGGCTTACTTGCTTGGTTTTGGCTTTTGGATTTTTGGAGTGCTTGTTGGTTGGAGTAGAAGGGAGCTTGGAGTTGCTTGAATTTGAAGGATTTTGGTCTTGCTTGAAAGGTGGAGCTTTACCATGGCAAGGTAGGATCTTGCACTCTTATTTTCTTCTTGCTTTCTTGTAGGTTATGTGTTCTATGGATTTACATTCTTTCTTGAAGTGTTGGATAGTAAATTGACCTTAAGTTGTGGATTTTCAAATGAGGATGAAATATGTTAGGAGGCATAAGAGCTTCTTTGTGTGTTTAGGAGGGAGTGGGTTTTGGATGCCCCACCTTATTATATTTTATTTTTTTTTTTTGTGGGAGACATAAGAGATGTGGAGGAATAAGAGACATATATAAGTTGTTTTCGAGGAGGAATAAGAGATTTTGGGATTGATTGTGTTGTGGAGGATTTTAGAGGTGGGAATCCAAACCCTTGGGAGGCACAAGGGCACCCCCATGTTCCTATCTCTACTTGGCTTATTTTGGAGCCATTGTTTGGGAAGTTGTTATGTTTAAAATAAATATTTTTGTGTGGTTATCTTCTTGTGTTTTTGTTTCTTGAAAGTAAATGTGGAAGCATTGTAGAGTTGCCATGTGTTGGATCCATCCCTTATTGCCTTGTGGTTGGGGCTCAGGGGCCAATGAGAAGAATTGTTTCTCCTTCTCATTGGAGTTTTGGTTGGGTGGAGAGTGTTTCTCTCTCCCGATTTTTTATTCTTTGTGATCAAGTGAAAGAGAATATGAAGCTTGGTTGGAGATTTGATTATTGGAGAAATAATATAAGACAAAATGTATTTCATTGTAGTTTCCTTGCAAAAATTTCCACTTCAAGTGGAAGGTTATTGTATTGTTCTTTTGGAAGAAAATTTGTATTGATTATTAGTTTTTAATATTGTAATGTAGGTTGAAACAAAAGGAAAGACAGACATTGTAGTAAAGCTAGTCTTGTTATAATGGAAAAGTGATTAGAAAGGAAAGAAACAACTTGTTCATATTTAAGTCAACTTATTATCTCATATAAGTGTGTAAATCTTATTGGAAAGTTAGTAGTTCTTATTTTAAAACTTATTGGAAATATTGTAAAAATTGGTTGTGAGAATGGTTGCAAATTTTTAGTTGTAAAGAAAAAATAAAGAGTTACTCCCATTGTATTACATGAAATTTATAGAGTAGTGAAATAATTTTATATTTGCTCATTTCCTTGCATTGTTGAAAGATAGTCGGACTTTGTATACTTAGATGGAAAGAACTTAAATCTTCCTTGTCATTTTCTTGGATGATAAAAATAGATAATTTCCTAATACTAGGGGAGAAAAGAAATTACTCATTTGCAACTTAGGCCCTAGCCTCATTGGAATGTGTAAATTCATTATTAAGTTATTGTAAAATTACTTATAACCCCAAGTAAATTATTATAATAACAAGTGATAGTTGGTTTGATCTTAAACAACCTATCAAACTATTTTAAATCTTTAAAAGAAATTTTAAGTGTAAGATCAATACTTGTTAAGGTTGTTAATATTAGAACTATTACTACTTGTTAATAATACTATTATTATTTAGATATTACTAATTGTTAGAGTAGGTATTTACCTTAGCTAATGTTCACCTAGGTACTTTATTTACCTTTATTGTATTTATCCTCACCCACCGATGTGTGTGGATATTTCTTTTATCTTATTTAGATATTAGGAGATATTATCTAGTTGTTAGGTATAGTTATTTCCTTGATCTATGGTATTGACTAGATCCTTGATGTCTAGTTCTCTCCTAAATCTATGGTCTTGACTAGTTCTTTGATGACTAGTTATTTCCTTGATTTATGGCTTTATCTACGATCTTGACTAGTTCTTAGATTGTTATTCCTTACCTATTTAAACAAGGCCCATTCTCAATGTATTGCATTGAGTTCCATAATAATATATGATATTACTTGCTCATTTGTTTGCAAAGGTTTTGTGTAAATTTATTCGGTAAATTACTTTAATATTATTGATCGTGGTGTTTGATTAGCATCTGTGTTCTTGGCTTGGTACGATCCGCTATCGTTCCTTTTACTAATATTAAAATTAATAATAATGATATAACTAATATATATATATGTGTGTGTGTGTGTGTGTGTGTGTGTGTGTATTTGTTATATTAAAAACATGTTAAATTAAAATTAAAAAGAAAAAAATTGCTAACAAATATGCTCATCGGCTTAGCCAAATTACCCTAGATGCGACATGTACTAAGTTTGTTGGGGAATATGGTTGGGGGGAGGTTCGCGATCCCAACCCCACCCCATTATTAAATGGGATGAGGGGTGGGGTTGGTGACGCCACTCCAACCCCCAAATATATTTCCACATAAACATTTAACCCGCAACTAATAAAAAAATTCTACGCATTTTTCTTTGTATCTTTTGTGGATTATATATTTCTCAAACCCACGGCTGGGTATCACTTCATTGTAAATTAGGTTTTTCTTTACACACACACACACAAATACATATATACACAAGTATATTTAATCACTAATATTTGTGATTTCAGGTTTTTACCCATTAAATTTTTAAATACACACACACACACACACACATGTGTGTGTGTGTGTGTGTGTGTGTGTGTGTGTGTGTGTGTTTAAAATTTAATGTGTGTGTGTATTTATATGCATATACATGTATATTAAATTTACACACACACACACACACACACAATGTATGTATGTATGTATGTATGTATGTATGCACTTGCCCAAATGAAAACATATATCAAATTTAACTATATCACTAAAATGGGATAAAACCCATAAGCCCATTTGGGAAAAATCAAAGAAATATGAGCTAAATAAAATAAATAAATGCTTTGAAACCCTAAATGAGGGTGTAAACAAAATAAGAAAATAAATGACACAAATTTTGATCCCTCCAAAATCTTGAGATGGCCTCTACCTTGGCTTCCCCTTCCCCTCTACCAATTTTTAGAAAAAGAGATAAATAATAAGTTAATTGAAAAAGAAAGAAGCCTTTCATAAGCAAACTTAGGGTTAGTGAAATCCTTTGATCTTGTGGCCCCAAATGAATCCATCCAAGGGATGAGATTCATCCCTACAAAAAGTAGGTGGGAAGTGGTTGAGTAAAATTCAAATTTTAAATTTTAAATGCATGGGTTGAATTTTTAAAGGGGCCACTTTATTTGTGTAAGGGGTGGGTTTATTCTTCTAACCCTTGTGTTAAATTAGGGACCTTGTTAATTGTTTTTAAACCTAGTCACCTTGTGGGATTAAAATGAATTTAGAAATTTATTTAAAAAGACCTCTTTATCCATGGGATTAATTTGTTCTAGTTTACTATAGTCGAAATCAAGTTTTTGTATGCAAGGAAATTTAGGGGAAACTAAACCAAGCCTTAGACTAACCTGGTTTATTCATAAGTATCGAGGGCATTATTATTTTATTATAATGGGGATTAAATAAGGAAATTTATATTTTTAATTTAAAGTAACTTAGAAACATGAATGTGACAATGATCAATTCGAAACTTTTTACAAGCACATTTTTCAAAACAAAATTATTCCATAATTTTTTTATCTTGCCGTAGGTTGTTCTTGGGTTACATGTGGCAAATTTTAGTATGTGCTAAACTTAGTATCAGATCCATGGGTTGAAAGCTTGGACCTATGGGAACACTTGAAAACATGAGACATGGCCATTTAACCTAGCGCAAATATTTTTTAAGACCTAAAAATCAACATTGTCGATAATTGTCTAATATAGTAAAACTAGAAAACTTAAACAAAACCTATAATGATGAAATAAATCTCACCTTGGTCTTTACAAGAGGCACGGAAAAGATGAGAGGTTTTGCATATAGATCTAGACTTGCCACCTCTAGATCAGGTTGTAGTAGCCATTCTACCTCAGATTTTACAGACGCTTCAGGATATCAATGCCACTATATGCGGAGGGTCCTTAGGAGGACGACCTGCTAGACATGATCTGAGCCATCATTTGATGCTCATGCATCTCATCGACACAACATGGAGAACATGGTAGATAACTCCTACGTGGAGTCAGCTAGGGCAGAGTCACCGCAGAGGGGACATGGAGACAGGATTATAGGGAATAGGGATGGATCTCAGAGCCCTAGGTAGAGGGAGGAGCATGCAAGGAGACCTAGGTTTCATCAATCATCAGCTACAAACCATATTAGGGAGATTTGGAAGCTACGTCCATCTCACTATTCTAGAGATAGAGGTGGTTTTCAGCCAAAGGCTTGGTTGGTGAGCTTGAGTAGGTGCTTCAAGCTTTGTCCATGTACTAGATACATGAAAGCTTGTGTTGCGATCTATCTTGAAGGGATGGAATGGGTTTTGGGGAGGACCGAGGAGTAGGAGTTCCATGTTGACTCGAGAGATGATTACTTGGGAGATCTTTAAGGAACAGTTTAGGAGAAGGTATTTATCTAGAAGGTTCATTTAACAGAGGATAGGTGAGATCCACGACCTTCATCAAGCATCTATGGTCGTAGTTGAGCATGAGAGTTGAGTCCTCGACCTACTCTAGTATGTCGACTATATGCAAGAAAATAAGGTCTAGATTCATAAGTTTATCAGGGGACTGAATTTTGATCCGGGTAGTGTCTTTGCACATTCACTACCTAAAAAATTTAGCAAGGGTCACAGAGAAGGCCTATATTGCAGAGGAGACATAGGGGAAGATGTAGCAGGATAGGGACATTATGGAGCTGCATCCAAAAAATGTAGGATAACATGTCGAGGGGGTCATCTCCTTCTCCTTTTGGTAGACATGGTTCTACACGGTCTTTATTGAGGCCACCAAAGTAGCCACCCTCAGTAGTAGTAGTGCACTCGTTCACCATTCGAGACCTACTCGGAGATTTGACATTCGAGGATAGAATATGGGGCCTCCTACTAGAATTCCCATTACGAAATAGGGTGCACCGAGACCTCAATCAGGAGGATCTCATCAATAGAGACCTCAATATTCCATAGCTAGATCATCAATATCTACGACGTAAACCTCTAGAGTAGTGGTTCGAGTGACATCTCATTAGAGAGGACCAATAATTTATTATGGTTGTCACATTGTTGGACATCGTTGGAGAGAGTGCTCATAGAACCCTAGTAAAAAGGGTAATATGTAGTTTTTGAGCCTACGGTTAGTGACATGGGACGTAACCATTGGATCTACACAATGGTTGAGAATTTCCAGGATGAGCACCATAGTACCGTGATAGAGACTACAGGTAGCATTGGTGGTATTTCTTCCTCTATATTGTTTGATTCTAGTTCATCTGATTCTTTTATTACACCATATTTAGTAAAGCATTGCAGGCTGGTGGCGATTAGGTAGGGTCTTAGTTGGGATGTTGAGATGGCTCCTAGAGCCAATATTTTTGTAGACTTCTTAGTTAAGGATTGTGTAGTGGATTGGGGACCCTTCACCATTACCTTGGATCTTCGTATCCTTTCATTGGGTTCATATGGAGTCATCTTTGGTATAGACTGGTTGTATACACATAAAGCCACAATATATTTTTACCATAAGACAATTTCATGTAGAAATGAACTAGGAGTTGAGTCAATGATAGTAGGAGTTAGAAGGCTCATTTCCATCCACACTATTTCCACTATGCAACTTTAGCGGTTTGTGTGTCACAAGGTTGCCACATGTATGTTGTTACGGTTAGTGAAAATTTTTAGGATGAGTTTAGCAGTCATCTCTTGACGACCATCACATCTTGAGAGAGTTTGCTAATGTATTTGTAGGGGAGCTACTACCTCCCCATGTGAGATAGATTTTCACATCGATTTGGTTGCGGGCATAGAGCCTACCTCACAAGAACCTTATTAGATGACTACCCCGAGATATGTGAATTCAAGTTACAACTTGAGGACCTTATGGAGAAGTTCCTAATCCTTCCTAGTGTATCCCCTTGGGGTGCACTTTGGTGATTTTTGTGAAGAAAAAGGATGGATCTCGTATTTGTGTATTTATTATTACCGGTTAAATGAATAACGATCAAGAATCATTACCCCCTTCCATGCATTGATGATTTATTTCATCAGATTAAGGGGCCACAATATTCTCCAAGATATATCTTAAGTCAGGATATCATCAGCTGAGGATCATGGAGGAAGACATTCATAAGACAACCTTTCGTACGAGATATGACCACTATGAGTTCATAGTAATGCCTTTGGGTTTGATGAATGCCCCTATAGTGTTCATGAGCTTGATGAATGTGGTGTTCAGGACATTTCTGGATCACTTCATTCTCATCTTCCTTGATGACATTCTAATATACTCACGTATGCATGAGGAGGATGAGGGCCACCTTTGCCAGGTTCTTAAGTGTCTTCATAAGTAGCAACTTTATGGGAACCTGGACAAGTGTGCATTCTTTTAGACATAGGTGAAGTATTTGGGCCACATAATTTCTGGGGAAGGTATCATAGTTTCTCCTTCCAAGATTCAAGATATTATGGATTGGTCAACACCCACTATTGTGAACAAGGTGTGCAGTTTCATGGGTTTGGAAGGATACTACAATAGATTTGTACAAGATGTTTCTCAAGTTACGCACCCCATCACTTCCCTTTAGCAGAAAGGGAAGAAGTTTGTGTGGTTAGATAGATGTGACCAAGCCTTCAAGACACTAAAGGAATGCCGCATGATAGTTCCTATTCTTGGATTACCAGACCCGTAGGGTGATTTCTTCGTTTGCACAAATGCTTCTTTGGAAGGACTTGGAGGTTAGTTGATGCAGGAGGAAGAGTAGTTGTGTTTAAATCTCGAAACTCAAGGATTATGAGCTCAAGTATTTAACTCATGATCTTGAGCTTGTAACAATTGTACATGCCTTTGTGTAGTGGAGTCACTTCTTTGGGAGATTTACACTCGGGATTGATCACTTGATTTTTTTCCACCTCTTCAAGTAGCGGTCCAATCTCAATGCTCATTAGCGGCATTTGATGGAGTTGATTTGTGACTATGACATGGAGATAAAGCATGTGAAGGGAAAGGAGAATGTGGTTGCAGATGCCCCGAGTAGATGGAGACATGTGGCCATGGCTACTTCGGTGGCAGTACAGATTTATGAAGTAGGATTTTTTAGCAGCTTCCTCATGACAACTTCTACCTAGAAGCCAAAGTAGATACTGAGTCTCAGAGACCCCTTGAGGGGAGATTTTATGGATTTTCATTAGAGACAGATGGCCTTCTCAGACACAAAGGTTGGATATATGTTCCTAGAGATGGAGGTTTGAGACAGAATTTTTGATAGAGGTTCATTGTACATCTTATTATTCGCACATCCACGGGTGAAGAAGATGCACACCACCTTAAGACACTTGTACCATTGGAAAGGAATTTAGAGAGGCATGTCTTAGTTCATTTCATGTTGTTTAGAGTATCGAAGGTGAAGGTTGAGCATCAAGCATCCAATTGGCTTTCGCTTCCCTCATGCTATACTAGAGTGGAAATGGGACACCATTTCCATGGACTTCATATTTGGGTTACCAACGTCAAGATACCACCACGATGCCATCATGGTCATGGTGGATAAATTGATGAAAGTGGCTTATTTTCCTCTTGTGAAGACCACCTACATAGCTAATGTGGTAGCAAATTTATACCTTGATGAGATTGTCGATTTAATGGATTCTACGTAAGATCTTTTATGAACACAATCCCTTGTACACTTCTCACTTGTGTACTATGATGCATCATGCTCTTAGGACCAAGATCAATTTCAGCATAGCCTATCACCCGAGAGACAGTTGACAGACTAAGTAGGTGAATCAAATCTTGGAGGACATGCTTAGGATGTATGTCATGGACCATCAGTCGAGGTGGGAGGAGTGCTTATATCTGGTGGATTTTTCCTACAATAATACTTTCTAGAGTTTGATAGGCATGGCTCCTTTTCAGAACTATATGGTAGAGAGTGTAAGACACTACTTAGTTAGGATAGGTTAGAGGAGAGGGTTTCAATTGGGCCATATTTACCATATGATATGGAGCAACAAAGTTGTTATGGTTAAGAATAGATTGCAGGAGGCGTAAGAGAGGTAGAAGAAGTATGCGGATCAGCATAAGACATGTTGTAGTTTTGAGGTGGGCATGAAGGTGTTTCTTCGTGTTAGGCCACATAAGATCCCTATCCATTATGGAAAATGCTCTAAGCTTGCTCCTAGATTTGTGGGTCCTTTTGTGATCTTGGATTGTATTGGTCCTTTTGTTTATCGTCTAGCATTTCCACCTAAATTTTATCGCATCCACGATGTGTTTCATGTTTTTCAGACGTACTTAGGATATACATTGTTGATGCTTCTCATGTATTATATTATACCTCATTGTAGGTGTAGGATCGGGGAAATGTGATGGTAGATCCTGTTTGTATCTTAAAGCACAGGACCCAAGGCCTTCGAGGAAGAGATATTGACTAGGTTTGAGTCTAGTGGGACAGGTATGATGAGACTGTTGCTACATGGGAGGATGCTACATTGCTACGAGTCCAGTTTCCACACGTCTTCCAATGACTTCTAGGAGGAAGTCGAGTCTAACGGAAGGGGGATATAGTGCCCACTTCCATTTAATACTTATTACATTTTTATATCAATTACTGTTTGTTATATACCGGATATGATGATTAGATGATAGAGATACTTGTGATTATTGATGGATTTCGATTCATAATAGGATCACGTGGATTTCTTAGAGAGAAATTTTATATTGATGATGATGTGTTGTTGACATAATTATATCTATTCTGAAATCTGACATTTTTGTCATATTGAGTATGATTTAGTAGTGAATTGATCTTGTGATCTTATTTGTATTAATGAAATATAGAATTGAGATGTTGTTTGAATTTTAAAATATAGTAACGTTATTTTCCTAGATAATGATTTAATTTTTGTATGGATGATTGTCAATTTATATGCATATACTTTACCTTGGATGATTTTATGTGGCCATGAGTCCAAAGGAGGTATTGTGTGTTTTACAGGCATTTATATCACAAAAATCAAAGGGGGATTAGAGACCAGCCACATCAGAATGCTATATGGATTCAACAATGGTCACCATGGAAACGTGTGTTATGTTGTGTGTGTTTTGGTAGATACCAAATTTTGATTTAGCGCCCCTCCGTCATCTCACATCCATTCACTTCCAATTCTCACTTTTTTTTTTCTTAAATTTAATAAATCCCATCTATTTACTCATCTTATTTAATTGATTATCGAATGGGCTCCATATGGTCACATTTTATATTTAGGATTTTGGCATCATCCCCATCTCTCACATATTATTCAATCCATGGGTATTAATATATCAATCCGACACCCCTTTCTAAATGTCAAATGGAATATATCATCTCACCTACTATGGAAATCATGCTCCCCCTCCATCTAATAATACAAACCATTTTCCCCATGTAATCACATCATATATCATAACTCAAGTTACTCTACGCAACCCTAGTTAATTCTTAACTTGATCTAACCTCACTGCAAGCTATAAATATGTGTTTTCTCCCATATTTAAAGAGACCTAGACCCAAAGAGGAGAATAAAGAGATTAATTAAGTTCTACAAGTTTGAGGGAAAATCTTTTGCCATGGTTTCTTATCTTACCATCTTGATGCCTAGTTCATCTCCATAGCATAGGAAAAGCTATATCCCCTCGTCATTTTAGTTACTTGCCATTTTATATTCCATTATTTCTGCATGATAACTAATGTTCATGATCTATTATTATATTTTTCGACATGGGGTCAACATCCTATAAGGGAGTTAATTCCCTCTTGGAAATGACACTGTGCGGGTAAATCCCACATATTTTTATCTAATCTTATCTATTTCAGTTTTGTAGATCTAGCTTCTTTATATCATACATCTATATTATTTGCACCCATATATCCACATCTACATTTGAGGTCCTAATCCCTCCATCGATTGAAGTTCTTTGGTGGCTCCTAGTATCAGACTTCACCCCGCTCGAGAACGAAGTTTCTTGTATAACATTTGGCACACCCGGTGGGACCAGATCCTAGATTTGGTCATTTTGTTTGTTATTTTACTCATATTTTCTAACTTGCTTGTTTGCAATATCTTAGTATTTGTTGATTTCAGTTCAGTACGGTCACACGTTGAAATCACCAGGAGGTATGTGCTCTTCTTGTTTTCTGTTGAAATATACCCGCATGGGATATGAATCCAGAAATTAACCTTACTCACCTAGTTATCATCACGTGATATATATTTCTCATCATTTGTTTTCCGAGACTCACCTAATCACGGGATAGAGTATTATATTTGTCTATTTGGCGTGTTACTTAGATTTGGTAAATTTTCCTTGCCTCGAGGTAAGTAGCCTTGTCATTTTTGTTAAAAAATTAAAAATAAAAAATCATAGTTTTTTTGTTTTACAAGTAGTATAGAGTTAATTTTTATTATTTAAATACTTAAAAAGACACAATTACTCTTAAAAATATAAAAAAATATATATATATATATATATATTGTTATTCTCCTAAAACACCCCATCTTAATTATCTCATAATTCCCCTATTTCGACCATCTCGGCCATCCCACCTTCCTCTCAATTCATTCCCAACTCCGCAACTCACATGAATCCCCACTTATACCCAAACACCTCTACTCGACTCTCCGTCTGAGCTCCCTATCTCCCTTCCACCTTACTTCCTCACTTCATTTTCCAACTGAGTCTCCACCTAACTCATTGTGCACCCATCTCTCCCTCACCGATCTCTCATCCTCACCCAACTCTCCATGTGACATATGTCTCAACTCTCCACCCATCACCCTTCCTTCCCATGCAAAAACTTTAACCCACTTCCTGCACTCACTTCCTAAGATCTCGGCCTAGGCCGAACCATCTCTGTTCACCTCCCACCGACTCCATCCTCACCACCGATCTCACATACCAAATACCTATTCATCTCACCATCTCTCCCTTACCTAAGCTCCCCCATCCTCACACAACTCTTGAATCTACCTCCCTTCTCTCCTCTCAAACCTACCGACCTCCTGCGTTGTTCTCCATCTCTGATTCCCATCTCCTCTACCTCGAGCTCCCATATCCAACCTGCTTCCACCAACTCCCTTCCACGTGTTATTCTCCATCCTCTCCTACCCGAGCTCCCATCTAGCTTCTTCCCACATAGACCCTTTAACCCGCTCATTCCTCTTTCCGTGATCCATCCTCAACTCGTTGCTTCTCTCTCCTCACGATCCAAACGACTCCCCACTCAACCCACATGAACTCTTACCTTCCACTCCTATCTTCCCACACATGCGTATCATCATGCTACTCCTCGCCTACCTAATCCTTAACACACGCATCAACTAACCATTCTCCTAAGAGGAAAACTAACCATGCATTCTACTCCATTTAATTTCTCTAAGTATTTGATCCTTAATGTGTCCAACTATTTGCAGATCAGTTTTGCAAGCTTTGAGTATTGACTATAAAATTTCTTTATCTCTAGTGGCATACCATTTTTTACACCACATTCCCACTATTTCATAGATCTCATCCTTGAGTTGTACAAGGATTTTGATGTAACTTTCTAATGGTTGGGGCAGACATTGCTAATCCATAACTTTAGACTTTGGGAAAGAATTTTCCAAATAAATAGAAGATGATGGTCTTGATTGAGTTGAATTTGAATAATAGTTGTGCATTTTTTGGATTTTTTTAAGCCCTTTCATAACCTATTAGGATCTCTGAAGATCGACACCCAAATCGAATCCAGAGGTTCTTTGCTAGTTGTGGAATTTTGTAGTTTTCAATAGGAATATATGAGGAAATAGATGCAATAGAGTTATAATTATTGTCGGTGATTGCTCCAATATTCCTAGTTGTTCTGGAGTTACGGTAACTAGAAACTGGATAATATTTGGATATCACGCTCTCTACAAAGAAGGCCAACTCATCCCTCAAAGATCTTACTTCTTCTCCATCTACAGACATCCTCTCTAAATATCTTTACAATAACTCATATTGATTTTCATAATAGAATTTGATATGTTCCTTTGGTAATTTGAATGTTGTTTGTGAACTACAACTCCCATCAAGTGATCTTCCTTTTCTCTGTGAGTTTTTATTCCCAACACACACAGATCACATGGATGCTACACCATGACCCCTCACGGAGCCTACTTATGGGCTAACACTTTGGGCATAGGTGAACTCTTCTATAATTGTTTAAAGACTTGCTATAATAATTCTTGAGTCTAGGCATTAGATGACCACAAAGAAAGTAAACATCTAGCTGACAAAATCCCTAATGCACAATTTTCACCAACTATTTCTAGCTCACTTGAAAATACACGCAATATTTCTAGGTAGTGCTTGTACAATATCTTTACAAAAATTTCTTTAAAATTATTTTCAACACGTCTAGAAATAGCGTTTGTATCACCATAAAAATATTACATTTTCTCATTTCAATTTGTTGTGATTGTCATTTTGTCATCATACATGTGGAAAGACATGGCCATGTGCAATATGGCCCTCTCGACCCACGTCCCTTCTTATCAACCAACCAGTCCATTTTGACGGTTGATCTATGTTCAATCCAAATCAACTAGTCGACTCATTCACCTAATTAATTGACTTTTTCCACCACTATCCAAGTACCTTATTGCTAGTCTTCCCTTCCTACATCATGTATTTTGTCATTTGGAAAATCTATAATGATCTAAGTCATTATTATTATTATTATTATTATTATTGTTTATTTATTTTTTTGGTTATTATTTTTGGTCCTCTTGCCAAAAATATTTCCTCTATTTTGTCCTTTGCACCTTTTTGTCTCGGCGTTTTTAACCAATCTATGATTTATATTATTCACATCAAATTGTTTATATTATAACTTAATTTTATAGCTCTTTTGTTTATATTCTAATTGAATACGAGGTCAAATAAATTTAATCATTTAAAATAGTTTATGCATCATTTTTTTTTTTTTTTATTTATAGGATTTTATATCTATTGTTTGCTTCCTAGTATAAATTAATTATTTATTAATTAATTTAGATTACTTGTTTCATGATCTAAATTCACTATTTTTATTGTTTTGTTTATACTCTTTGTACACAAATGACTTACAAAATTTGCATCATTCTTCTTAACCATATTAACTAATTACATTTATTTTCTTTTTGTAGGGTAACATCTACAACCTTGCCGCCATTAAATCACGCCGTCAAAGACCATTTTGCAAAACATTAAAAAAACATCATTTTCACTGGCCTCATCCACAACTCTAAACGGTGCCATTTTAGGGTACTCGGGCATTTCGGGCCACTAATTGGCACTTTCAAAATACATCACTATCACACGCACTTAAATAACTAGGAAAAGTGATTCTCCAGGTTTTTCTCGTTTTAATCTATTTTTGTTTTTTTGCATTGAACTTTACCTTTTCGAGTGTTTGTCTACATCAAATGTCACATTCCATTTTGTTCTAAAATAAACCTTCCACATATTTCTTGCTCACATAGACTAAGTAAGGGGTTTAACTCTCTCGCATTTCCCTTATCACACATTTCCCGAGACTACACAAACATAATTAACACATAAAACATTCCTCTCACTGGTTGGTGATTATGACTTGAACATCCAACATGAAACCGTCTCGGACATCTCCCAATCCAAAGCTATCTGAAACCAACCTAAGACTTCTTTAGGTACCTTCATTACCCATTTTACCTTACATCTTGAAATTAATCACGATCATAAAAATATGCTGCTTGATTTATTTTTCAACAAAATACATAAACAAATGTTTCTCTATTTCACACCTATTGTCACTCTCTCTCAATTTGAGACAAAAAAATAATCTTCTCTATCCAATGATATTACTTCTTCGATAATCTCACCCAACAAGATATGGAACTCAAAACCACATCATCGGTCACCTGACCTCTCTAGTCCCCATGGTTTCACCTCATGAGAACCATGTCATCCCAAATTGTCCCCACCTTGACACCAACCCTCATATACCACATCAATCCAAAGTATTCCTAAACCTGATCACACCACCATCTCCCGATCCTCTCGAGACACTTGGGCCTCCTCTTAACCCCATATATGACTTCATATTATGAACATCTCCTATAATTCTCAATCTTCCCAATCTCCTAAATTGGTGGATAGCATTCCACCCATATCCCATTTTGACAAATCAGTAAATAGGCTTGTCCAACCATCTCAACCTCTTCACACTTACATTACTTCCCATTTTATGCTCCAACCATCTCAAAATATTAACACACATATCACCATTTACCTTTTACCACAAAAACCTACCCTACTTCATCCTATACAACAATCCCAACCCATGACACATGTTATTCCTTACAGAGAGCTTCCCAAACACCCACATATCCACAAATTAATCAACTATCTTATCAAACCATTCCACAAACATCCTATCCACAAACTTATCAATTTCCTTATAAAATGATTCCCCAACTACCCACGCACCCACAAATGCATCATTCACCTTATCAAACTACTTTTCAAACCACACGGGTAATCCAATCTCAACCTTACAATACCTTGATTGATTCAATTCATGCCTTAATGAATGAGTTAGCCAATTTTGAAACCCTTATTGTAGCACTCAAGAACACCTTATCTTATGAACACATCTCGTAATGAACCCATTCATCCATTAGTTCCAATCAAGCCCTATCATTCTCATTGGAAACTTCCCACGTTTACTAAGTTCGACAACAAGGAAGATCCCCAACAACATGTCCTCACATTTAAACATGCATGTTGTCTTATTTGACATGATCATGATCTACTTCTTCATTCTTTCCCCATGTCTTTGTCTAGTCCTAGGTTGGATTGCTACAACAATATCCTGCAAATTTCCTTATTCTCTTTCACTCAACTTGCAAAATTGTTCTTAGAAAAAATCTATATTAATATCCCACGCAAAACAACTATCGCTGATCTATGTACCATTTGATAGTTTTAAGATGATCTCATCACCGACTTCATCACATGATGGCATGGTGTTATAAACCAACTATCCTTCACTATCCCGTGAACCAAAGTCACTAAATTATTTTCACGTTCTTGTGAAAAACATATATCTTATACTTTGTAGATCCAACCATTGAACCTTTGATGAATCTTTCATAATGGATCGTAAAATTTAAACTCGTGCCATTAAGCAGGGTTATCTCAAACCCCGGATGTGTTAAACCTGAAATTGAATCCATTAAAACATTCACACATAACGACTAGTTTAAGGGTGCGGCCAACACTTTTGTCATTCAACCCTCATCCCCATCTATGTCTAGCATATGGTCTCAACAATGATCCCCTTGATAAATAGCCAGCTACACTCCCTTGGGAGAATCATACAGTTATGTATTTGATAATTTGATGACTGTTAACTCCATCCAACTTCCGCCCATACGATCCAAGGAAAACTCGCAAGCCAATCCTATTTGGTATCATGAAGCCCACTATTGTAAGTATCATCAAGTCAAAGGTCATGTCATTAAGAGATGTCATTCCGTCAAAGATCGTGTCCAAAAAATCATAAATCAATGGGATATCCAAATTGATAGCTCCACAAAGACAAAAACTAATCAACCGCTAACAAATCAAGCCATTCCCCTTACAACTCAACTATCAAATGCTTGTATGTTTAACACTGTCAATAAAGATCACATTTTATCACCAACTCTGTATATTCCTACGGTGGAAATTATTCTCACTCCTTATTCGAACCTAACACACGTATGTCAACTTTTACTCTTGGTCTCGAACCTACACCTTCTTCTACTATAACCACATCTCGTAACAAATTTGACTATACCATCCACTTCGTCCACCTTGCAATCGCATCTCAATCTATCAAATTGAATAGATCTTTAACACCCATTTCAGCCCCAATGATATACACACACATCCCTATAACTCTTACATATATTCCTTCACCCACATCTTCATCAAACACACATGTTACTACACCTACATTACTCAAAACCATCCCAACTAAACTCATTTCTACTACATGCACCTTTACAGCCCCACCATTGACATTAAACCCATTAACAAACATATCATTCTTACCCCATGAAAAATTTATGAAACAACCTCGCCCCATCTACTTCTAAACTAAACAATACTCTTGCGTTTGATGCATTACCCATGATGTCTACTCCATCGGTTATCACATCACCCACATCTACAAATATCTCAAATATGCCTACATCTCTATCTATCCCACCTACCCATATACCTATCATATCAACAAGTCCACCTATCTCTACCTTGACAACCTTTCCCATGGCCACATCACCAACTTTATCCCAATACTCTATGCCTAATTTGTCTATCACACCAACTAAATCCTCTCGATCTGCAACCCTATCAAAGATACCCTTTGAAACATCTACTGAACCAACACATCTACCTCAATCAAATAAATATGGTTTACATTCTCCCTCTACAAAATCAACTCTTCCCATGCCAAAACCTAAACAATCCACATCTCACATAGATATCATTAATTGCATCATACAAACACCTATCTCTCAATTAACATCCTCGTCTTGTTTTAGGACATTTTCTCCATTAATAACCACACCACCACTATTAGATCCTCTGGTTGAAATTATTATCATCCCTACAAGGAATAAATATTCTCATTCAAAGTATAAGGCCCGAGGCAAACATCTTTGATAGTCCCTGCACTTCCTTGGAAACATTCAAGTTTTCCCTCTTCTTAAAAATCCAATTGCACAACATCCATGTTAGGATCGGTCTCTCCATCTGTGACATCTTGTAATGATCAATCCACATCCAAACAATAAAATCCCTCAACCAAATTTGATTTTTCCTCTGAAATAAGAAATTCATTCATCCCATCTACATCGACTCTTTCTCCTAATTCTAAGGTGAGATATCTATCAAAACCCACAAGAGTTACCTTTTTCATGACACTTCAATGGGGTCTTACGTAGATATCCTTCGACATTTAACTCAAATATCTTCCATAAAACTTCCTCCCATTAAAGCCTTCAATCCCTGTGGTCCCAATCCATCATGGTTCAATCCTATTTGTAGTTGTGCCTATCATCGTACCTTGGGACATGAAAGCGAACATCGTAAGGCATTTTGGTCAATCGTCGACAACCTTATTGAGAAATATGACTTCCTCATTTAGGGGAAAGTCCCTGCTCCATCTATATTGAATCCAATTCATATCCCATTTTTGGGTCTCCCATGATTCCTTCACCATATCATCCCTTAACATTCCTCCTGCACATGAAATTCCTCCTAAGAAAGGTCCTCCATTGTTCATCAATACCTCTTATCTTTCTAAACACACTTGTGATCTCACACCATTTATCCCATCCAAATCTAAAACAATCTCATTTAAATTCTTTCGAAATCATTTAACTCCTTCATATTGGGGAACAACCTCCCATCACCCTTGAGCACATCATCTGTACAAATCCCTTGTCACGAGGAGACTTCACTCCTTGACGTTGTTTTTTCTACCTTTTTCACATTCATCTAATCTAAACTATTTCTACCCAAATCCTAACTCATTTTAAGTCCATCATTATGGCCATATTTATGCCTCTTTTGGGGTATCATCTTTTTCATCAAAGTCCTCTTTTGAGGCCATGTTTGTATCTCCATTGAGGGCCCCCTTTTCTCAAATTCCACCATTGTGGCCATATTTGTGTCTCTTTTGGGGTAAAATCTATTTTTCTCGAAGTCCACCATTGTGACCATATTTTTGTCTCTTTGGGGCACCATCTATTTTATTGAAATCCACCATTTTGGCCATATTTGTGTCTATCTTGGGACACCATTTACTTTCATCTAAATCCACCATTATAGTCATATGTTTGTTTCCTTCAATAAATAGTTTTATTTCCTACTTGGATATCATATCATATTATTGCAACTTCATTGTCTTCCCTCTCTTGGTGGTAAACCACAGACGTAACCTCTTAAGGAATTATACTTACGACCAGCCTACTATTAGCATATTTACCAATGATCACTTAGTTATATCCTTAGATAATTCCTCCATCCTTCGCCCCTTTCATTTTTTATTGTAATGATATGAATTATGTGGTCCACCTTCACTACTTTGATGTGACCCCGTAACCATTACATTCATCACCTTCTCATACTCCTATTGCAGCCATGTAAAGTATCCAGGGTGTCTCTTGTACATTCCTTATCCCCTCCTAAGTTGTCTACTTAGCTATTCCTAGATCTCCCCATGTAAAGCTAAAATTCAAGTATGTAAAAGGAAAAATCAAAGTTATCAAAAAAATATTGATCCCTTGAAGGACAACTACTCATGCACAAAAATACAACAAAAATCATACAAATCAAAAGACAAATCGATCCTCAAGGATGACTATCATATTATTCTTGCCATCCATATTATGTATAATGTAGACCATACCCTTGAAGGATGGATACTATGTTATTATGGAATCTAAAAGGTTTCTCACATTGATTAGCCTTCATTTTATCAATATTTTCTGAAAGCTTCCCTCATTGATAAACTTTTTGCTATTATTCTTTCTCTTTCCTAGAGTTGGGGCATAGACTTAAGGAACACCACCTTTTGAGATACCCCTTCTCGCGTAAAATTTACATCTCAATCCCTTTTTCATGTTAACATTAGGATTACGAGCATCTTTCATCCATATTTATATCATGGTCTTTTGGTATAACTAACTAACATTGGTTATGTATTAACACCTACTCGCGTAAAGTGCAATACCTTGAGTGCTAACCATTCTTGTTTATCTCTAATCCAGTTCGAAACATAGTTTCCCTGTATGCCCTTGCTACAAGTATGTTTCTTTTATCTCATTAAGGTAATCTTTTGTCAGCTCCACATAATATTTCACACATGTATGTGCTCATAAATACACTTTTAAGGTTTTGAATTCTACTTGAACGCCATTACACTTTGCAAATCCTACTTGAGAATCCTTCTCAAGGCAAGTTTGTTATCCTACAGCTCCTAAAATCTCAACATGTTCAACAACGTCTTTGATCCATTGCTCCTCGCTCTCCATTTCCACTCATCACCATTTGTCTCCACATCATTCTTCTCACCTTTTTGTCCCATTGCATGACGCCAGATATCATACTTGTCTTTCTTCTTGAGTTTCCCTTTTACTCTTCTACTTTCAGTTTAACAATCTTACTTAACCATCCATACATCCAAAGAATCTTATTTAAGGTATATCTTCTTCCTTGAATCTTCATGTTATATAAGATTCTCCACCATTTCCTCTTTCAACAGATGAAAATCACCACCACAAATGTCTTTCCACTTCTCCTTTTCCACTTAACACTCTTACATCATCACTCCCACCAAGTGGCCATCCCAATTAAGGATTACCCTTACACTCTCCATCTACACTGCATATGTTCCTCCATCCACTCATGTTACACTCCTTTGTTTCCTTTTTATCACTTTAATATCACCTCCTTTCATCTCTTGTCCCATTTTGGTATACATTGCTCAGTATTTTCATCATCCTTCTTCTTCTTCATCTTGGTGATCCTACTTAACCATCCCCATTGGAGGGAAATCTTACTTAAGAGTTACTCTTAAGAATGGTTTTTAAATCGACCCTTCCTCCTCCTATCATATCTTCCTCATTTTTGTCTCCTACCTCTCATCATACTCATCCACCGCAAGAAGCCATTCCACACTTGTATCTAGTACAATGTTGTCTTTCTCCTTCCATATTGTCACTACCCATTTGGTGATCTTACTTAATTCTTCTTGCGGCATAGCGATCTTACTTAGAAGTTCATCTTAAGCATGATCGGGAATCCTGCACTCACCCACTACCCCTCATTCTATCCACCTAAATTTTATCATCATTCCCCATCATCACATCCTCTCACCTCCTCTTTTAATCTCACATACACCACTTCCTACTGGTCCCTCCTTCATCTCCATAATCCGCCACACTGGGTAATATTACTTAACCATTCCTTCTCCATTCATTTTGTGTCTTGTTTCATCATTTTTCTGTCATTCAATCTCATCTACTACATCCTCTCCTCATCTTCATCTTCCTACACATCGCTATCCCTGCTTTCTTTACTCTTTCCACTCCATCTTCTAGAGTTCTCCCACATATCTACCCCCATACTTATCTATCATGGTCATTAATATTCCCCTAACATTTTTTCATTGTCATCTTTTGTTTCCGTGCTAGTAATTATCATCAGAATTCTCCTAAAAATCACTCATCCCCATTCTCGCATAGTCCGAATCCTTTTCTTTGACCTCCTCAATTATATCTTCATTTCTTCCTTCCTCTGTTCCCTCTCATCATTATCGGGGACTTCTCCTAATGTCCTTTCATTGGCATTCCCCCTCCCATTCTTTGTTTACTTTCACCTTGTATCATGTTTTGTCCCATCTTTTCCTACTAATAATTATCGGTGGATTTCTCTAACATCCATTCGCTAGCATTTCCTCTCCTACCCCTTCCTTTCTTTTCCTTGCCATCTCTCCATCTTCCATTCTTCCTTTCCAATTTCTTCACTATCTTCATCATGCAACCTCTCTCTATTTTCTTCTCATAAATTTATCCTCATCTCATGCATCTCCACTTCTTTTCCAATCGATCTCATTCCTCCCCTCAAGCTTCTCTTTACGCTCCATGTGCTTCTCAATCTTTATCAAATACCTCCATTCTTAGTTCTCTTACTTCTTTATTATTTTCTCCATTGTCTTCTCCTCCTTTCTGATCCTCATCTTATTTCACTTCCTCTACATCATCCTTCTCCCCATTTTACCTCACACTTCCTCCTTATTTCCCCATTGATAACCTGACTCTTCAGTGTTGTCCCATCTCCTTTATCATCTCATCATCCAGATGCATTTCCATGTGGTCGAGTTCCATATTCTTTACCTTGGATTTCCTCACTACGATTTGTATCCTTAAATGTTATTTTTTCTATCATCTCTTTCAATTTTCATTACCTCTCTTCTTTCATCTACTTCATCCTCCTTCACACCTATCATTTTAAATAACTCTCTCTCTTTTTCATAATTTCACCCTCGGCTCTATCCTTTTCTTTTATCCACTTTGGTTGTCCTTCTTCATTTCCCCCTTTCTCTATAATCCTTATTTGTTATCTTCTTCCTCGCCTTTCATTTATTCATTTCTCCTCCTCCATGTCCATCCCTCTATTTCATACCTCTGTTGTCTTCACATTTGGTCTTTCTTACTCTTTCTCATAATTAAAAGAACCTATTTTTTATTCCCTTTTCTCTTTCTCAACATCTCTCACACCGACATTCACAAATCAATGCCAATATTTCCCCATTTATGTACCACCATCGATTCATTTAATTACTATTCTTGTTATTCTCTCGCAACATTCTCCTCTTCTCTTTTTGATAACCCTATAAAATCTTTTATCTTTTCAGTCCTCTCACAGGAAACTATCATATCCATTTCTAAGAATCTCTTCATATCTTCCTTTGATGTTTTTGTCTTGGAAGATACCATAACATCCATCACGTATCTGATCTTGTTATCTTTAATGAATATTTTCTCTACTTTTGTTTTGTTGAAAAAGTATCTTGACTTCTTATCCTACTTATCGAACAAGTAGGACTACTTTTACCTTCTAATTTTCTAACACTTGTGCATCTTTCCTATGAAACATGATTATAATCATATTGATCAACCCTTTAGGGAATTTTATCTCACCTTTCTTTCATATTTTCTCATCATGTTCACATTTATGATTATTCCCCATGGGGAATTTTATTTACACATCCATCTCCCATTATCTCATCTTTGTGCCCTATCTAGGGGCACCTTTTCATCCTTTTACATGTCGATGCATATAACTCAATTCCTGTCCTTCTCGTGCCTCGTGTTGGGGCATAATTATCTTTATCCTCGCCCCTTTTTTCGATGTATTATTTTCATTTAATTCCTCACGGTAAAAGGATTTCACACATCTTATCGCATTCATTTTCACATATTTAGATATTTTCCTTTGACCCATTGGTCATCACGATTTGTACCCATACTAAAATGGTGTTCACCCACTCACTGGTCTATAGAACATTATCATTTGTCTTTGTTGAGACCGTAATTGTCCTCTACCGATGTGATATTGGAGTCACCACCATATATGTTTCTAATTGTTATTGAGATCCTTTTTTTCCGAGGCATTTTGCCTTTGGTCATGTATTCGTCCATCCTTGAACAAATATTTCATCTAACCCTTTTTATTTTTTTCTCGTGGCTTGCTATCGTAAAGCACTCAATAACAAGTTGAAAATGTAGATACCAACTTTTGGTATAACACCCTTCCATCATCGCACATTCATTCACTTCTCATTCTCACTTTTATTTTTATTAAATTCAATAAATCCCATGTATTTACTCATCTTATTTAATTAATTGTCGAATGGGATCCATATGGACCCATTTGATGATTAGGATATTACAATTATCCCCATCTCTCACATATTATTCAATCCATGGGTATTAATATACCCATTCGACACCCCTTTCTAAATTTCAAATGGAATTTATCATCTCACCTACCATGTCAATCATGCTCCCCACTCCATCTAATAATTCAAACCATGGTCCCCACATGATCACATCATATCTCTTAACTCGGGTTACTCTACCCAACCCAGTTACTTATTAACCCCAATCTAACCTCACCTCCAAGCTATAAATATGGGTTTTCTCCCATATTTCAAGAGACCTAGACCTAGAGTGGAGAAGAAATAGCTTAATTAAGTTCTACAAGTTTGAGGGAAAAATATTTTCCATGGATTTTCATCTTACCATCTTGATGTCCAGTTCATCTCCATAGCAGAGCTCAAGCTAAGTCCCCTCATCATTTTAGTTGCTTGTCATTTTATATTTCATTATTTCTGCATGATAACTACTATTTATAATCTATTACTATATTATCTTACATGGGTGTTGACATCCTCCAAGGAGTTAATATCCTCGAGCTGGCAGTTTCGATAAACCCTTGTATATTGTTATCAATATTATCTATTTAAGTTTTATAGATCTAGCTTCTTTATATCATATATCTATCTTTTTTGCACCCGTAGATCCACATCTACATTTGAGGTCTTAATCCCTCCATCATTTGAAGTTGATGGTCACTCCTAGTATCGGCCTTCACCCCACTAGAGAACAAAGTTTCTTGTACAACAATTTTATTTGTTGTTAGGGGGTCCCCATGGGGGGATTACCTCCAATTGTGACCAAGGGTTTATGTTTAGTCCTTTATTTTCTTTTATTTAATTTTTGGTATATGTGATTTAAATTGTGAAGTAATTTCCCTTTTATCATTATTGGGTTATGTGTCTTAATTAAGTGAACTAATAACATTATTAAGATAAATTTTAGATGGGACAAAAAAGTCATTTATTAGATTAGATGGTTCTTTGGTTTATGTGTTGTAAGTGGAGTGTATGTGATCTTGAGTGTTGTACACTCTACCCCTTCTTGGAAATTCAGATTTGGCCTTAAGGGCCAATTTTGGAGGCTTATGGGACAAGTTAAACTTGTCCCACACCTATTAATTTATTATACCAACCCTACCTATGGGTTGGAGGGTCAAAAATAGACCCCATTATGTGTTTTGGAAGGCAAAAGGTGAGTTTTAATTGCACTTTCTTACATGTGTTTATTTCCTTGTCCTAAAGGGTATGGGTTAGAGTGGTGTGTGTAAGAGGTTTGTCATACCTCTCAACCACCCATTTATTTTTCCTTGGATTATGGGTTTGACTTGGGTGATGTGGTATCCTACATAGAGCCACATAATCTCCCTCCTCCTCTTTTCTATTTATTGAAATTTTTGGGAAGTAAAGGGGCTTACTTCCTTGGTTTTGGATTTTGTATTGTTGGAGTAGAAGGGAGCTTGGAGTTACATGAGTTTGAAGGATTTTGGTATTTTTTGAAAGATGGAGCTTTACCGTGGCAAGGTAGGATCTTGCATTCTTATTTTCTTCTTCCTTTCTTGTATGTTATGTGTTGTATGGATTTGTGTTCTTTCTTGAAGTGTTGGGTAGTAAATTGACCTTAGGTTGTGGTGATATTTTGAAATGGGGATGAAATATTTTGGGAGGCATAAGAGCTTCTTTGTGTGTTTAGGAGGTAGTGGGTTTTGGATGCCCCAGCTTATTCTATCTTGTTTTTTTGTATTTTGTGGGAGGCATAAGAGAGATAGAGGAATAAGAGACATAGATAAGTTATTATGGGGAGGCATAAGAGATTTTGGGATTGACTATGTTGTGGAGTATTTTAGAGGTGGGCATCCAAAGCCTTGGGAGGCACAAGGGAACCCCTATGTTCCTATCTATAATTGGCTTATTGTGGATCCATTGTTTGGGAAGTTGTTATGTTTAAAATGAGTATTTTTTAAGGTTATCTTCTTGTTTTTTTGTTGCTTTCAAGTAAATGTGGAAGCATTGTAGAGTTTCCATGTGTTGGATCTATCCCTTATTGCCTTTTCGTCGAGGCTCGGGGGGCCAATGAGAATAATTGCTTATTCTTCTCATTGGAGTTTTGGTTAGGTGGAGAGTGTTGCCTCTCCCCATTTTTTGTTGTTGTGATCAAGTGAAGAGAATATGGAGCTTGGTTGGAGATTTGATTCTTGGAGCAATAATAGAAGACAAAATGTATTTCATTATAGTTTCCTTCTTGTAAAAATTCCCACTTCAAGTGGAAGATTATTGTATTGTTCTTTTGAAAGAAAATTTGTATTGATTATTAGTTATTAAGATTGTATTGTAGGTTGAAAAAGAAAAGAAAGACATTTTAGTAAAGCTAGTCTTGTTATAATGGAAAAGTGATTAGAAAGGAAAGAAACAACTTGTTCATATTTTAGTCAACTTATTATCTCATATAAGTGTGTAGATCTTATTGGAAAGTTAGTAGTTCTTATTTTAAAACTTATTGGAAATCTTGTAAAATTTGGTTGTGAGAATGGTTGCAAATTTGTAGTTGTAAAAATCAAATAAAGAGTTACTCCCATTGTATTACATGAAATTTATAGAGTAGTGAAATAAGTTATATTTGTTCATTTCCTTGCATTGTTGAAAGAAAGTCAAACTTTGTATACTTAGATGGAAAGAACTTAAATCTTCCTTGTCATTTTCTTGGTTAATAAAAATAGATAATTTCCTAATACTAGGGGAGAAAATAGATTCTTTATTAAGTTATTGTAAAATTACTTATAACGTAAAGTAAATTAATATCGAGTAACATGATGAAATTTGATTTGATCGTAAGAAACCTATCAAACTATTTTCAATCTTTAAAAAAGTTTTAAGTGTAAGATCAATCATAGTTAAGGTTGTTAATATTATAACTATTAGTACTTGTTAACAATACTATTATTATTTAGATATTATTAATATTGAAATTAATAATAATATATATATATATATAGCTATATATATATATATATATATATATATATGAATGTGTATATATTTGTTATATTAAACAAGTGTTAAATTAATAATAAAAATAAAGAAAGAAAAATGCTATCAAATATTCTTGTCAACTTAGCTAAATTACCATAGCATGTCGCAGCTTTGTACTATGTTTGATAGGGAATAGGGTTGGGAAAGGTCTCCCAACCCACCCGCAACCCTATTATCAAATAGGATGGTGGGTGGGGTCGAAAACCCTCCCCTAAACCCCAAATACATTGCCACATAAACATTTAACCCCATGGCTAAAAAAACACTACGCATTTTTCTTTGTATACTATGGTGTGCATTTCTCAAACCCGGAACCAGGTATCACTTTATTGTTAATTTAGTTTTTTTACACACACGCCCATGCACACACACACAGATATATATATATATATATATATATATATATATATTCACTTACCCAAATGAAAACCTATATCAAATTTAACTATATAACTAAAATGGGATAAACCCAATAAGCCCATTTGGGCTAAATCAAAGAAATATAAGCTAAATAAAATAAAAAATACTTTGAAACCCTAAATGAGGGTGTAAAAAAATAAGAAAATAAATGAGACATGTAGGTCTCTCCAAAATCTTGAGATGGCCTCTAATGGCTTCCTCCTTCTCCTCCACCAATCTGCAAAACAAAAGAGAAATAATAAGTCAAAATAAAAGAGAAAGAAGCCTTTCATAAGAAAACTTAGGGTTAGTGGAATCCTTTGATCTTGTGGCCCCAAATGAATCCATCCAATGGATGGGATTCATCCCTACAAAAAGTAGGTGGGGAGTGGTTGAGTAAAATTCAAATTTTAAATTTTAAATGCATGGGTTGACTTTTTAAAGGGGGCACTTTATTTGTGTAAGGGGTGGGTTTATTCTTCTAACCCTTGTGCTAAATTAGGGACCTTGTTAATTATTTTTAAACCTAGTCACCTTGTGGGATTAATATGACTTTAGTGATTTATTTAAATAGACCTCTTTTATCCATGGGATTAATTTTTTCTAGTTGACTATAGTGGAAATCAAATTTTTGTATCTAAGGAAATTTAGGGGAAACTAACCCAAGCCTTAGATTAACCTGATTTATTCATAAGTATTGAGGGCATTATTATTTTATTATAATGGGGATTAAATAAGGAAATCTATATTTTTAATTTAAAGTAACTTAGAAACATGAATGTGACAATTGTCAATTCGAAATTTTTGCAAGAATGTTTAAAAAAACATATTGCATAATTTTTCTAGCTTGCGCTAGGTTATTCTTGGGTTTTGTGTGAGCAATTTTAGCGGGTGTTACACAAGGTGTGTATATCTGAGAGATCCATTTAAAAACTTTCATCTATCCAAAGATTTGATATTAACATAACCATTGCATCATTAGAAATTAATAATTCAACATCAAGTTGATGATTCAAACCTCTGTCATTATGTTAGTGGTACAGGCTATAGTTATAATTCTACATGGAACAGTTTATGCAATGAATGAAATTTTTGTTGTGTTTATTCAAGTTAATCTTTTTGCGACCAAGTGAATCTTATTATCAAATTCTTAATTGCTATATTTTTCAAATGCATCATTTATTCTAGTCATTAATAAAATCCAATGATCTAATGTTGAATTCACATCTCTAAGATTAGTGAGAATTTCTCAAAAATGTTTTTGATCTTCACTATATCCTTCTTGTCGAAATCCCTTATCCAATATAACAAACATTGTGAATGCTTACCAAAATAGATTTTCATTTATATAACTATCATATGGTGTTTTATCAGTAACATGATGAAGTTTCCATAAATCTCCTACTAAAATCATAGAAACACCACAAAAACTAATGTCCTCCTTTTCAAGGAATGATGGACGAAGTCGGAGATTATGTTTTGTAGAAAAAATTGTCTAATGAAGATCATTTCATCAATTAATATATGTTTTATGTGGCAAAGATGTTGTTGGAGTGTTTTACGTATTGATCCTTTTAATTGTGCAAAGCCTTTGTAATAGGGATTTGATGTTTTGAATGGATCATTTTAGGATCCAATATTAAATGTTCCAAATATTGTTGGTGTAAGTAATAGAAGAGGAGAACATTATGGGAATTACTCATCTAAAAGTTTTTTACGAATCATACCAATCACATAGGAGTTTCCAGTTCCTATTATTCCTTGAACTCTCATGAGTAATGACATGTTATTATAAAATTTAATAAAATGTTTCAAAGATTATCATATCAAGTGCTTGATTTTTTACACAGGGGGTCACCTAGTAAAACTATGGTATAACATGTGCATTTGGAGGGTATTAAAGAATACCCTTGATTTTAAATTTTACCTCTACTTACTCAATTGATAATACCCCCTCCCGTTATATTATTAAAATGAAATTACCCCCTATTTTTTCCATGTACCTCACTTACCCATTTTTCCATTGCAATTTTATTTACCCCTTTTTATTTCTACTGTATATGTCAAATAGAATATATATCATATTTCTCACTCAAATATTATTTTCTTAATACAACTTCTCTATAAATAGTGGGTTTGAATACATTCAAAACCTATTACCAGTTACTTTAATGTTATTCTTTAATAATTTATCGTTCTTCAAATAATTAAGATGGTGAAACAATATTATTTAAGATGAAAAACATACTCAATCTTAGTTACTGACAAAATCAGAAGTTCCCTTTGCATCTCAATATTTCCTAGTTAAGAATATTCTAATTGATATTTCCTAATTCAATAAGAGATTATAATCTAATTTTGTGACTAAACACCTCTTGCACTTTTCAAGTCTTTCAAATAGACAACGGTAGATAAATTGGGAAGATTATCAAATATAATTGTTTAGGTACATTATCATATAAAGACTATGATAAGTCTATTTTTATATTAACACTTATCATTTATTTAGTCATGGACTCTATTAATATATTTCCATATAAATACCTAATTAAAAATGCATTTACATATAAAATAAAATAATTTCAATGGATGTAAATTCATTTACACAAAGCATTGAATTTAATTTAATGCATGAAATTAGAATGAATGAGGATAATGTTGAGTCATTGATTCAAAGTCATTGTTGAAGTCATAATAAAAGAAAACCTCAAATGAGATATATTACATGCAACACAACCAACTAATTTGAAATATGACTTAGTAAAAGTAAAGGAGCAATTAAAATATATCAAGTTCCGCCAAGAATTTATCCATTGCTATAGACAAAATGAACTAGTTCATATCATAACAAGTTGACGTGACATGCCCAAAAAAGGAATCTTGAGATTCCAAAAAAATAAGCTTAATGCTCTTTTTATTAGTTTAGAATATTTAAAAATTACTCTAAATTTACATTAATATTATACAAGTATGCATGTGTTGTGGGTGAACATCTTGAAAATGTACTGAGTTATCTATATCCATTTCAAAATTCAACCATCATTTACAAGTCTTGGAGTCTCATCTCCCTAAGTTTCCACAACACACCAATACTAAGAATAAAAACAAAAAAATCTCAGTCACCATTTGTAAAACCGTCAACACTTTGATATGATGAAAATAACACCTCTTTAACCTTGATTAAACCTACCTTGCACCATTTTCTATGTTCTTGTGTATGGACTAATACTAGCACCCTTTTCTTGTGTCTAATCTATCATTTGGGCCTGAGATTACTTGTACTAAATTTTATTTGCAAGATGAAGATGTGTTATTTTTAACTTTTATAGTAGTACAAAAAATTACATTCTAAGTTGAATCCCAACACATTTGTCTCAAGTTAATTGATAGACTATTTATATTTGGTTAGTGCAATTTCCTAATGAGGAATTGAAATTCATCAAACAGTGAATGGGGGTTCAAATCCTTCAATCATTTAAGCAAGCCTGGTTTACCATCTAAAAATGTAATATATAAACAAAGTGTCTTTTATATAAATAACAAAATGTGATTCCATAGTCTCCAAATAATTATGGATATGCACAGAAGGAGCTTGTAAAAAAAGATCAACAAAATTTTAATCAAATGCAATTGTAGATGTAAATCCCGATGCATCATTGTTTGCTAGCATCATAAAAGATTGTACAAAACTTGGAGCATTGGTATAAAATCAAAATGTACATTAAAAAAATTGAGTGCAATTTTTTTCCAAATGTTATGGTTCTGGCCGAAAACCCTCATAGGCGCATATGCAAACTAGGTAGATTAAACAAGGCACATCTCGTTGAAAAAATGAGTTATACACGTGACATCATAGAATGCAATGATTGCAGGATATAAAATTCATGGCTATTGCAATAATGCCATTAAACTCTCAACGAGCACCGTCTTCATTATTATCCAAACCTTTCACTGCACATGTGTCAAAAAATATAAAATTAATATTATAGTGTTACAAATGAATCAATATAAATGAAAATGTATAAAGATTTTTAAATAATCTATAAGACATAGAAATTAAAAGAATGAGAGTTAGAAGATAAAGACATCAAAAACAGATGACTTATGTATGTGTAAAATTATGTCAATTGATATCAGCATTTAATCATGATATTATAATGAGGGATAACATTACGAAGGGACCAAAATAGTCCTCAACTCTACTCCTTGTGGCCTTGAGGATGGGGGTATGAGACTCAAGTGTATCAGAGGCAAACAAGGAGAATTAAGAATCCTTCTACAACAGTTGCAAACAGAGGTTGTCACCAACAGTGCACCAAAATGAAGCCCACTAAGCAACAACCTACTAATGTTGAGGAAGATAAAGTTTAGAGTTTCCTCAAGATAGCCAACATGATCAAGAAGGTCAACCATGCACACATAATGACCAATTGTAGTTATAATACAATAAAATTCATTCATGCGACTGAAATATTTACAGCCCTCATCCACTAAACCTAGATGGTTACTGTTATCACCGAATCACAGCACCGGATGTTGATCAGATTTCTAGTTTGATCACTCTAAGCATCCAGTGTGATTGGATAACATGGGTACTATCTCCAAGTTGTGGGACTTGCTACTTGAGATAGACCTCCAGAGAAAGCTGGTTCTTGCTCCTAAACTACCTGCCACAATCTACTCTAATGCAGGAGAAACTAGCTATTCTAACCTAAAATTCCAAGGGACCAGAGAGAGAGAATGCATAAAATGAAAGCCTACACTAAAGCGGTGATACACCAGAAAAAGAGGGTGTGAGAGTAATCTCCAAATGTGTGAAATACAGAGGCAAAATGCACACTAGAAGAGGTGATGACAGTTCACCATAATCCAGCAAAATGCATTCACAGCAATATTCCAAGCACACACAATAATAATGAATTCCTGCAAGAACATAATAAACAGACACAATATACTTGTAGAAGGATCAAAGGGGCAAGAAGAATGCAAGGAAACACAGCAGGGGAAGATATATCCACAAACTGATATTTTATTGCTTCATGATATGCACAGTTCAATCTATTACAAGATAAGGGCCTGGATCACCATGCAAGGAGTCCACTACAAGGGCCTGCAACACACTGGCTTCACAAAGCAATTTTGACAGAGCTTTGTTACCCAAAAACTCTCCCCCTTACAATGAGCCCAACACTTCATTTTATAGAAAAATGAGAAGGAAAAGAGAAGGGAAAATGGAAATCCCGAAATCTGTCCTTCAACCACCTGTAAGAGGCATTAAATTGAGTGGAATGGGCATACATTACTTGGAAAAGGCTCCCCATACTGTCCCATGTGCTGCAGCAGAGAAGGAATGATGACCATGCCTCTTAATTGCACTCCCAGCTACCAAATAAAACACTGTTCTGAACCCGGCCACGTTTTCTTAAAAAAATCAATCAATTTTTATCAAATCTAGAATTTCTTGATTGCTGTGCATCGGGCTCAGAACCATGATTCCAACGGTACCAATTTTGTGTGATTTCGTTGAGAAATGCAAAAGTTATGGCCTTCTGAGTGCGGGCAGCTGTTTTGGGCCTGGCAGGCGTTTTCTGTCATTTGACGGGAAAGAGCATTTACTGACTGGAGCCGCACACATTTCCTTTATTTAAATATATCTATCCTCATTAAAATTAAGAAATCCAGTTTTTGTGGCGTAGAGGACGTCGTGCCCGTTCCAGAAAGTCCAATTTTATCAAAATCGGAGCTCGGAGTCAAAAGTTATGGCCGTTTGAAGTTTCCGGACCAAACGTTGACTTTTCCTCCTGTGACACGTGTCATGATTTGATTGGTCCTCGGATCCTTCGGGTTTTCGCATCCCGGATGTCCCTTTGTCCCATTTGGCATAGTGCTCTTTGTGCTGATTTCGGGCGAACCGGCCGGTTCGCGCCCATTTGGCCCAAATGTCCCAGTTTGTTTCGGACTGCTTGTTCCCATTTCGCCCGGTTCGGCCGGTTCGGGCATTTCTGTCCCATTTGTCCCATAGCAGTTAGTGCGAAAGTTCTCCTTTTCGGCCGGTTCGGGCATTTCGCGTACTTTTGGCCCGCGCGTCCCAAACTGTTTCGGGCTGCCTTGACTCATTTCGCCCGGTTCGGCCGGTTCGCGTCTTTTTGTCCCGCTTGTCCCAAAGGCGACCCTCTCAGCAGTTAGTCGATTTTTTCTCTGTCGAACCGGAATTTCGCGCCCGCCGCGTACTTTTGTCCCATTTGTCCCTGCTGCGTTTCGGACTGTTTGTGCTGATTTCGCCCGGTTCGGCCGGTTCGCGCTTTTCTGTCCCAAACGTCCCAGAGGCGACCTTGAGCGGGACTTAGCTAATTTTCACGATTTTTCCTGGATCAACCTATTTGCCTTCTGCAACCCTTTTTTTTGCATTTTCTCAGAACTTACTCTCTTCCTCTTGGACAGGGGAGTTAGACAAATATGAGGGGGACCCTAGAAACATGACCTTTCACTCTGAATCAACATAATTGCTTGGGATTAAAGAATTTGATGCATGTTATCAAAATTACCTTGAGGGGTGAATTTTGGATAATGATTACATGCTAATAAAATATCAATATGTACCAGTTACCATATTCCCTATCATCAAATAATTCATTATCATTGAAAACCTCCCTCATCTTTCATACCTTATTTTAAATGTTCTCTAGTTTAGGGAGTAGCTCTTATGTGTTTAAAAGTAAAAAAATTAGCATCTAAAATTCCTCATGTAAATAGGCGTATTTATGTTTCTGTATTGTGTAGGCTCAATATGTCAATGGAAATCTGGTATAGGTAAGCAGTTAAGCAAATTTGGTTCTGAAAAAGGGGCATAGAAAACATGTGGTTATTGGCTATGACATGAAATATGGATATCAAGTCTGGCTACAATCTTTCCTTTTCAATATATTTTAAGAACAAAAACAATGCACGGAAACCTGCATAAGTACATAGTACATAAAAAATCATAATCAAAGAGATAAGAAAGGCCAAATGTATCCTAGAACTGAACTTGCAAAAAAAAATCAAATTAGAAGTACAATTTTAAACATTGTCATTGTTTAAGAACACGTGTAGTACATTTACTGAGAGACTCAAATCATCGATCATAGAAAACTTTAATGCACAAGATGAAAAAAAAATACTTACAATCAATATCCATCTATCATATTATAACACCGTGTTATCTATCATATTATTGAGGATATAGGAAAATTCATAGTAAGTATGGTCTTTAGGCATATGTGAAACTCGGAGTTGATGGTGAAGCACAAATATTAAACATTTTTGAGCTTAAAGGAAGGAGCAAAACCAAAGGTAATGCAAAGATTGCTGGTTGTCGAGTATTTGATGGTCGTATGACAAAAACTGCAAGGCTTAGAGTGTTGTGAAGTGGTGAGGTAGTGTTTGAAGGTGCTTGTGAGTCCTTATATAGAGAGAAGTAAGATGTAGAAGTAGTCGAGAAAAAGTAACAAATGCGGCTTAATTATTGAAGAGTGTGTTGGTGCTCAAATTAGTCTCGCCTGTTTGTCATTAAAATCCCTCAGTTTGCAGCCTCTGTCACATTTTTTATCTCCCCGTGTTGGTGCTTGAAGACTCTATCCTCCATTTGGTTGCCATGATCAGTCCCTTCCTTGGTCGAAGATCACTTAAAGATCCAGAATTTGTTTTTCATTTCTCTGTCCATCTGAAGGTGTCTGTAAATTGGGCGTAAAACTTAGGCTATTCCTTTCCTTCCATTTTCCGTAGTCATGTGTTGTTGTCCCTATTTTTTTGTCCCAAATACCTAAAGAAACATGAATGGATGTAGCTTGGAGGATCATGTTTGAACCTTGTAAAATTTCCAAATTCTCTGTCCTTGAAGAAAATTTCATCTCCGGGCTCAAACGGTGGTTTTCATTCATTTTTATGGTTTGACAGGTGTGCTTTTCCCATAAAATTTACATCTCTACATCAGTGGAAACATGGCCCTTTTTGGTTGGATGCGGCTCGGTGGGGCACTCTAAAAACTATGTGGATTGCTTCAACCCAAAACTTGTCCACGTGGAGGAACGATGCTCGTTTGAAAATTCACCTTTTGGTTTGGCCTGGACTTACACTCGGGAGGCATGTGGAGGATTCCGTCGCTTTTCCTAAACTTTAACAATTTTTTCATGCATCCGGTACATTTTTGGCTAGCCACAAACAAGTGGTGGGTTGGCACTCATTTGAGGATCTGCCTTTGGGTCCCACCTTAACAATTGCAACAGGGAGACACTCGAAGATTTCTATCGAGCCTTTCCTTAGAATTTTTAAGAAAATTCTTAAAGGGCCTAGGACACGTGGAGGGACCATGCATGTTTGGGGATTGGCTCTTAAGTTTTATTTTCAAGAAGTGCTAAAAGGACACTTGGAGGCTTCTGTTAACTCTGTCTTTTTGCTTGGACTTTTCAAAGGCCGAAGGAGACTATCTCGGACATCAGACACATGGTGCCTTCCACTGAACCTTTAAATTTTAAACAGATTCTTCCAGACTGAGACACGTGTTGAGCCCATGCTTGTTTGGGGTCTCTACTTTTGGGGACCATCTCAAAATGTGCTAATGAGACACATGGAAATTTGAAAAGTCAAAAGGTGGGGAGGCGGGCCATCGGAGGCAACTTGGATTTTTTTCCTCTTATTGTTAAAAAGATTAAATTCATCAAAATGACTGACAAGCCCAATAGAGAACATTCAAAATTTTCTTTGAAAATTCAATGGCGGAGGTGCAGAATTTTGGTGGAAATTTGAAAAAAATCCTTTTATGAAAAAAGGGGTTAAAGTGTAAAAGGAAGTGTGGTTCCATTCGGACCCACTTTAAAAGCTAAAGGTGGAAAAGCGGGGATGTGGGTAAAATTTAGAAAATTTTCCTTTATTCCAAAAATGAGGTTAAATAGTATAATCAAGCCACGATTCCATTGGGACCCATATTGGGACATGTGTCAAGCCCATTTTTCAAAGTTGGGGGGGCGTAGAAAAATGAGAATTTTTGCATTTTTTCCCAACATGTGTAGAAAGTAACAAGAAAACCCCAAGCCTATTTTAACTTGGATCTCCCAAGTGGGTGGTCCAAATTTGAAAGGAAATCGACGGAAACTATGCATTTATATATGATTTTCAGCATTTTTTCTCTATAGCTCCTCGGGATGTGAATTTTTATGGTATTTTATCATTTATTGATGTCTCCAACATGCCAAATGAAGAGGGGAATTAATTTTATATCTTAATTTTGTGGGGAAGATCTAAAAACATCTTTTACCATTAAGGTGTGATCTGACTATCAGATTCGATTTGATTTTCCAATCTTTCCTTCCTTGGCATGCAAGAAACTAGATTTGACAAATTAGAGGAGGAAGTAGTTGGCGCGTGAAATGAAGAGTGATTTACCAGATGAAATAATTGAATGCTAGAAATATTTGAAGATATTTTCCCTCTAAGAACTTGACAACTTTTTTGCAAATTTGATTCTGGGAATCACAATCAAAATCGTAATAAGCAATGGTGTTTTGAATGTTTCTTTTTTTAAGGGGAAACTCTGTTGTAGATGAAATGTTATAAATTTCATGAATTTTTCATGCAAATGGTTGGAGTGTTAGAGGTCGGGAGTTAATTTCTAACATAAAAGTTTGACAGAGCCCATATTTTTGAGAAACCATCTGAGGAACCTATTTATTTCTTTTGTTTTAAATTTGATCATGTCAAGCTGGTTGCAAGTGTACAACCATTGACAAGCTCTGAGATTGTTCTAGAAACATTTCCCCTGCTAATGAATTTAATCAAATTAGAGTTAAGCTATGTTGATTTACTAGCAAAATTGTGACTGCTTCATTTCTAAATGTCTGCAAATAGTTTTTCTTGTTCCAATTACAATCTTACATTGAAATCTTTGTGAATCACACAATATCTTATCCTTATGATAGTTTGGTGGCATTTGCAATTTCATTTATCAAAAGAGATTTCATTTGATAGTGAAATAAACAAATTTAAAATCACTTTACTCCTAGCATGATGATAAGATTGTTTGTTATCCTTTCAGGGTATCTTAAGTGTGATAAAATAAATGTTGATAATGTTCAATTAATTTTTTTAATTTGAGCGTTCATTTTGGATTCTTAAATTCGTGTGAAAACATACCGATCTGGGCCTCCATTAAAGAACACCTTCTAGTTAAAGGAACATTTTATCTTGAAGCATTATGTTGATCAATCCTTCCATTTTTGTAAAATCTCTCAAAGATCTGGTGAATCAAGTTCATTCTTCCTCACCTCCCACTAAAATTCATTTAAAAACAACCAATCCTTTCCGTACTACCCCGTTTGTTTGTCTGTGTGTGTAAAACTACATAATTTCTATTACCAAAGCATGCGAAGGAATCGGGTTTTCGTTTTCTTTAGTAGCTTTGAACCTTGCTTAGAAAACATCTCCATTATCTAGGGTGACAACTCGTGAGAGTTAGATTTTTGTTGTATTGATCATGTTTTCTTCAAGGTCTTCTTAATAACTTTGCAAAGAAGGAAATATCCATCTCCTCCACAAACAACAGGCTACAAAAGGGTCCTCTCACCCTAGTTGAAAGGCACAACCATAAAGTAGTGAGGATAGATCAAATCCTCTTGAGGGTGCTATCCATTTCTCCATGTATGAGTGATAAAAAGCAAGTTTCTTTTCTTCCACTGCGACAAAATGACACACAACATGATCTGCTTGTCTCTAAGCTTCCTATCAAATATATGATGCTGCTCATCTTCTGAGGGAGAATCAATTTGGGTACCAACAGAGTGGAATGATTTTGAAATAAGAGATGTCATTCAATGTATAGAAATTATTAGAAGAAAACTTAAATTTGTATCATCAGAAAGTGGTTTTGTACAAATTGAGTGTTGATTATTTCAAAAGCATCAATAATATGGAGTATCTATTTCCATGTATGGAATGTGTGACTATTCTACAACTATATTTTCCACACATATACGTTAACTTGAAATATTGATGCATTAATTCACATTGATTGCTTTTCTACTTTCTGAACACTATGTCTATGAATGTGCAAGATTGGAGATGACAACTCCTTCAACAGAATATCTAATACAGTCTTACCTATATGCTTTCTCGGTTTGAAGTTTACGAAGTTCTCCTTGCCAAACAATATGTACTATGAATTTGTCTCTACAAATTTATTCTTGTGGTCTTATATGGTTTGAGGCCTCTTATCATTCTTTGGCTTCACTTAACAGTCTCTTACTTTTTCTCCTAATTTACCTCTATCAAGTTCTGCATGGATTTTCTCGATATGTTGGATTTTCATCTCAAGCTGATAAACAACTACATGCAAGTGAATTACAATAATTAAATATGAAACTAGCACATATGTAGCTGAATTGAAACAAACAAAAATAAGGAGATCATATCGATATTCTCAAATGACCACAAGTAGGTAAATGGAACTTGAAAAGTACAATCAATTACAATAGAAAAGTACTAGGTTAAACAAGACCCTAGGTTATGAAAAGTAATTAAAATCTAAGCTAAGAAATGTAGAAAATCAAGAGGTGTCCCCCAAATTGGCTAAACCTTGAAGACTAAGAACTAAGTACAAGTACAAACAGCTTTGTGATAGGCATCCATATGCAAGGAAAATTTCACAACTAACCTCACACACTAGCTGAAATATGTGTCTTAGAGGACATGAAAAGAGAGGTGAAGGAAGTAAAATTTTCTATACAAGGTGAAACTTTTGAGAGAGATGCAGAAGAAAGTAGAAATGTAGAAGAATTTTTTAATCTAAACTTTTGGAGCAGCCATTTGTGTGAGAAGATAGTAAAGGAGCCATTTGGGAATGAGGTGAATGAGTTTTTGAATCCAATATGAAGACCGAATCAGGAGAGGAAGATGTAGTTGTAGCAGAGGCAGCGGAGTTGTTTGACATTACAATGAGGACAATTAAAGAAGAGGACTCATGGATAGATCTCATATGACAAAAGAAACAAGAGGCTGAGGTTTAAAACAATGCAATCAAATAATGGTATAAACATTAGGAGTGGGTGTTGAATACATAATGAACCATTTGGTTCTGGGAAGTTATAATTGATAACTATTTTGTAACTATGTAACCATCATCCCTACAATATAAATAAACCTCTGCCTATGTCATTTGAGCAGTGCAGTTTGCCTTCTCGGAGTTCTTTCTTCTCTTTGCATATGCTAACAGGATTTTAATTTGCTATCTTCTCCACACCTTGGCCTCAAAGTGCCATTCCATGTCCCTCTACTTTTCATGGATGAAATTTCTTATTTTTCTAATTCTTTATTGCCACCCACTCTAAGACACTTTTCTATAATTTTTATTGATGCTTCTATTAGTGAAAGAAAAAGTATGACTTCTTTATTGCTTCCCGAGAAGTACAGTTGCAAAGTCCTATCATCTATGTACCCCTGCAATTGATGCACTCTACCCACTGATAAATCTTTTGACCTTCAAACTTCCATTGTGCAAATATTTATCATCTTTCAGTTTCTGCAAAAGTCCTCCCATACTCCTTTGTGGTCAATGGTTTTTCACTTAGCCAATATATTTATAGATTCTTTATTCTAATTTTTGCATAGTAACAAACAAGTCATCTTTAGCCAATAGATTTGTAGATCCTTTAGGCTTGTATGTCTCTATAGTCAAGTCAGTTACATAAAATCCTGAGGCTTGTGTTGTTCATCTTTGGAGGATCTGTGATTGAACATAAAACTATGCTTTGGTCTCTGCAAGTGCAAGTTTTTAGATCACAAGTCAAGCTTAGAGGTTTGTATCTCAAGTCATCTTCATCTACAATTGAAATGTATGGAATGCACATGATAAGGGTCAATCACAGCTGAAGAGTGCATTATATGAAAAGTGATTCTTCAAGGATATGTGAAGATTTCATGTCTTAAAGGACTAAGTTCTTGTGCAAAGTGAGTACATTGAGCTCTTGTAGATCCTCATACTACTTGAAGGTTGGGAAAAGAAGATTGAATAAGTCACTTTTGACTGAGATGGAGAGGTACAAGGTGATGATGGGTTATAAGCTTATACAGAGGTTTGTACATGGTCCTTTAAATATAAAAATGTGTTTTTAATAGAAAAATTAAGGAAGGAACTTGAAAATCTACTGCTACGGGTCTGAAGACAAAAATCCAAGAGGTAATGAAAGAATTTGAAATACAAGGAATATCTGCAGAGACTATAATCAAGGGTATAAGTTCTTTTTCATTATCAAAATAGTGTCATAAGCCTATGAGAGTAGTGATTCGAGATTGTATTTCCAATAATGAATGTTGTTGAGAGGTTTGAGTCTGACCATGAGTGAATCAAGGTTGATGAGCATGTATTTAGTGTCTCTGTATGTCAAGATTTTATGTATGATTCTAAGCCAAGTAACTCTTATAACCATCAAATTCTGACTATAGGAATTGAATAGGTATTAACTTATCAATTTGGACTCAAGATTCAAAGTTTAAAGCCTCCAAACACGGGTTTTCCATAAACCCTACCTAGGATTTCTAACAAACCCGAAAAGAGAGGAAAAGGATTTTTGATCAATTTATGAATTCTTGAAACTCCAAAATTTCTTCCTAAGGTCTACACAGACCTAATGAACATTCTTGAGATGTCAAACAATATTAATTTGGAGAATATTTAGAAAATAATAAGAAATCTTAGTTTTCTTTTTTCAAGTATAGTTCATCATACTCCACGGATATTTCTCAGTGACTATAGTGATGATTCTTAGTATCATGATTATCATTGAAAGGTGTATTGAAGTCCCTTATGGACCTTTAGTGGTCAAAAGCCTTGAAATTTTTATTCATACTTCATGGAGCTATTGGTTCATATGACTAAGATGAAGAAATTACATGCACCTACAGGCAAGGGGTGTACTCAGAGACAGTGTATGATGTTTTGATAAGGGATAAACATGGATTTACATCATTTTTGATTAGTTTCAGTCTAATGGGAGAATGTACATAAAATGTGAAGTGTCATTTAAGTAAACATGTGACCTTGAATTTCTTAGAGACATTAGTAGGTTCAAGAATCAGACTACTCAGAATTGTGAGTCTCTTGATGAATGGATAGCAAGGTTGAAGTGCCATTACTGAGTCTAACATCTCTGTTTCAATCTAAATCATGTAGCAAGATCTCTATAGAGGAGTCTAAATAGCTTCAAGGTGTGAACTTGTATAGAATGAGGTCATTATCTCAAGTGTGAAGAGGTTCAAGTGAGCTCAGAAGATAGAGGGTGTTAGGTCTGAGAAAACATACTCCAGTGCTCCTCATCAAGGTACAAAGTGACTCTACAGGCATCTCAGTCCATCTCAGTTCATTGTGAAGAAAAGTATGCTACAACTCAAGTATAGAAGGGCTCATGATCAGGTATAAAGTTGTCAAATTTTTGTGCTATAAGGTTTGTGATAGGGTGCAAAATCCTATATCAATGCTCTTATGTATCCGAGATTGTAATTTCACGCCTTTAAAGGACTTCATAATGTGTTTCTGAGATTGAAAACATATCTCCATAGTTCATCAAATAGTTTAGGGTCTCTAATGAAGTCAGGGTGTCCTGCATCAACTTGAGAAAGTGCCTCAAAGAAAGTCTAATGACTGTAAGTGGCTTTACACTGCAAAATGTGTGTCTAGTTGACCCTATAGGTATGAGTGGTCATTAAAAGTATGAGAAGTAGGAAAGAAGCTTAAAAACAAGGTATACATGTTTTGGAATCAGTGTGAACTAAGGTTGTGTGTGTTCTTCAAATATCTCAGAAGGTTGAATGTTTGTTGATACCATAAGTGAATGGTTAATGCAAGTGGACTGTAATTAAAATTCATACAATGATACTGAAACAAAGTATAAGGATTGTGAAAATACAGTGTGCCGAAACTCATGACATCATATGAAGTTGTCAAAGAACAAGAATATTAAAAGCTAGTTCAAATGTTGACAGTGCACAACTTGAGTGAGGAGTAAAATCACATGAAAAGAATGGTAAGATGTTATCCATTATTGGAACATAGTGTTAAGAAGTCTAAATCCATGATAATATTAAAGCATGATCATGGGTTATCATACAACATGAAACTCATAGCAAAGGTAAGTCTACCTCAACACCTTGAAATGTACAGTCATAGTTGGTTTAGTAAGAGCACATGGTTTATTAAGTAATATCAGATATCCTACAAATTTTCTCAAATGTCTCTTGTAAAAGTGCAAATATCTCTTGTAAAAGTGTGAATAAGAATGGGTTGATTCAATGCCCCATTTGTTGTTGACACAAATGCAACTTTTTCAGTGAGTTGCATAAGATATTTCCAATGGGAACAAGAAAAATCTATGATTTTGATTCAGCTCAGAGATCCATGGTGCATTACAACATCATCATAGGGTAAATGGGTTATCAATTCATTGAATTTGATTCATATGACTTACTATGAGTGGTCGTGGTGATATAGAAAGTAGGACAACTTTGGAATTTAGGTTTGGTTATCCTAGAAGACTTTCTGACCTTATTATCGACTGAAAGTAACTGGAGTAAAAATCATATTATAGTCGAAAAAGGTGTCAAAAATGTTGAAACAAAAAAGGACCTCAAAGGATTTCTTCATGTATGCTATGTTCGTCATTCCTTGATTATAAGTTGACAGTAGTGGGCAAATGAATGAAAAACCTTAAAAACCACCAAGACTCGTTAAGACCTACATAAATCACAGTCAAATTCCTCTTAATACATATAAAATGCTATCAATCAAGCTTTATATGAAAAGATAAAGTCAGCTAAGAATAGGGTTTGTAGAGAGATGAAATTTTAATTTTTAAGTAAGAAAAATAATAAATAGAATGTCCAAATTGGGTCATATCGATTGGGTCTATTTTAAAACTCTGAATTTTACAAGATCTGGGTGAGATATGGCATCTATGAAGGCTTGTTATGCATCATCAAAATTTTTTAAAGATTCACTCTTTACAACTTAACTATATATGTGGGCAATGAAAAGGAAATTATGGTTGGAAACATTTCATGGTTGTACATGACTATCTCAGGCCTGGTACTACAATGTATTCAATGCAACTGTATGTAGGTCTTGTGATTAACCCATAAGAGGCATTGCAGGTATGACGAGACATTTGTGTCTACCTCAGTTGACACTTCAAAACTACAAGTGGTAATGATCGTGCATGAGAGTGAGATCGTGACTAGTAGTGCATGATCATGTAGGATAGTGTTTTGTGTCTAGGCCAGGGTGGCATCACCTATGCTTCCTTAAGATGAATATAACTCCTCAAAAATAAATATCTATATAACAACCAATATCTCCTTGATATACCTACACAGATTCCATTATGCACACATATTTCTTTTAAGACAATCTAGTTATTAACTTACAAAGATTTTCAACCCTTAGATAGTTCAATATCCTTATATTATTTCTTCTTTTCTCCAATTCTTCCACATAGATAGCACATATACATTCACACCATTATTTGCACGAGTACAAACCTTTATGTAATAATAAATACATTCTCGGATGGTTGTATCATGGCTTTTTTACTTACTTATAGATACAATTACATATCAAATCACAATATTACGAGTTTTAGATCTTTTTGTAGGTCCAAAGAGAGGGATGATGTTTGCACTAACTGTAAAATCTAAAATTGCATCATTTTTAGATGGTATCATCAAGCACCATTTTCATTAATATTTGAACCTTTCACCGCAACACATAAAAAATATAAAATTAATTTTATAGGGTTATAAATGAATTGATAAATTATAAAAATGAAAATTAACAAATATTTGTAACTCATCTATAATAAAAATACATTCAAAGAAGGAAGACAATAATTTTAAAACTACACCTTGTTTATGTTTTTCGTAAAATCTTCAAAATTAATGTAATTGTGAGGAATAATATTATATATTGTGTAACATTATTAATAATATAGTTTAGAATAATTGTGAAGTTGTGAGAACAACTCACGTTGATAGGAGTGTGAGAGATCTTATAGGGATGAGATAAGTTGGGAGAGATTTGTGGGATGCTGAGTGATTAGGAGAGATATGTGGGATGAGTGTTGACTCCTAGAATCAAGGAGATCAAATTCTATATATGTAACCTCTACCTGTGAATAATATATCCGAATCATTTGAATCTATAATATCATTATTCGGTGTATTTTCTCTGTGCAAAACTGGTTGATTGCTATGATTTGGTATCAGAGCAGGTTGATGGTCTGATTGGGAGAGATGGAAGATCCGCCACGATAAAGGAAGGAGGAAATTTTTCATGGATCCGGTTGTTCCAAAGCTCTGCCCATGTATTTATACTTAGCTGTCAAGATCAAAAGGGGGACTGCTCAAGCCATTGCCACGCATAGATCTGCCATTCGTGCTTCTGATTGACAAGTTTGTGTTTGCATGCATTGAGCTTCGAAGTGGAGTCGGTTTTCAATTACTGTTAACTGAATATGTATCAGACACGGCACTAGAAAATTATGATCTCCATTTACAGCCCATCTGCGGATCTGGTCTACACAGGAGATTCATGGAATTACATGCAATTCAGTGCCTGATAAAACAATTATTTGGTATAAAGTTTCACGTTTTTCTCCAAGTCTATTGTCTTCTCCAAGTCTCCACGTATTTCTCTATCCATGCACAGTCAAAAGTCAGTTCTAATATATTTTTGTGTAATGACTTGAGTCTCTAGCCACGAGTTCTTACAAATCTATTCCTGTGCAATATTTTTTCCCTGCCTATGCGCATGGATCTGTTATTTTGTGATCTCTGCACTATATCAAAAGCTAGATCCACACGGGTTACGTCATAGCCATCGAGGACTGATCCATGCATGCACGCTCATTGGAGCTCGCTCACTAGAAGCCTACCAACCACGGCCAGCACCAAAGACCGCCTCCTAACACCAGCGTAAGGATTTTTTCATTCTTTATGGGATCAATCTGTTATGCCCACAAGCTAAGACCGTAATAGTTTCTACGTGTCTTCCTTCCATCAAGTTTATGGTTGAGTTCAAATAAAGTTTATAATTTCCTTATGTTTAGGTATTAGTATAGTTTGAGTGATGTAATAGTGAGTCTATTTGATGGTTTAATTTTTGTCCTTTAGCTATATTAATCATAGTTAATATAGTCTTCAAAAATACCAAGTCAAAATTGGATCTAATCGGTCTAAGTCTTTTTATGTGTGTCATAGTAAAAAGTAATATCTAATTACTTTTTAAATGTTATTGTCATTTTGTCTAGTGTAGTAAGTCAAAGCGTCAATCTAGTCAGTATCGTCAAGACGTTAAAAGAGTTTTAATAGTGTCAAAATTTCAAATTGTTTGATATTTTTGAAGTCTTGAGTTTTTTTAGTGTCTTTGAGAGTCATTAAAAATGTCAAAATAGGTGATTTTAGGGTATCTGTTTGTTGTCATTCTATTGTCATCAAAATTGAGTCGAAAAGTTGTTAAAAAAAAAAAAAGGACAAAGAGTGCATTTTCGGTGTAATCCGACACTCAATTTTTAAGGAAAAATGCAAATGAAAAGCTGTTTCTTGGCTTGGGGGCTCCGCCCTCGACCCGCCCGTATCACGACAGGGAACGCGTCGTGTCCTCGGCTATACTTTTGTTGAGTTAGCGGGGACATTCGGATGGAGGTGGAGGCAACGGAGAGGGGACGGTGTCGGTGACCTCTCGTCGGGCACCATCGATGAGGCCGCGGTATTGATTTGGTGGCCAAGTATTTCAGTTGTCTGTTTCATTGTTTGTAATAAGAACAGATGTCACATTCCTGTTTAGAATTGTATTTCCTTTTATAACCTCCTGATGTAAATATGTTATAGTAGAAAGATAAAAGCACAAGAAAAAGCAAAGCATCAAGTTTTTTCTTGAAGAGGATGAATAGAGGTTCATAAGCAGGGGCTCGTACCTAGGACGAGAGGTCCGTTATTGTCGAACAGGGGTTGGATTTGATGAACAGAGGTTCATGAACAGGGGTTCTTACCTTGGACTGAGGTCCATATGTGTACCAAGATCATGAGCAAACAGGGGTGTGCAAGCTACAGAGAAAGTGTAACTATTCTTTTCTACATTGTTCACATTAGGGGAGTGTATGTGTGAAAATAATAATGTTAACAATAGGGGAGTGAATGTTAGGAATAATATTATATATTGTGTAACATTATTAATAATATAGTTTAGAATAATTGTGAAGTTGTGAGAACAACTCACGTTGATAGGAGTGTGAGAGATCTTATAGGGATGAGATAAGTTGGGAGATATTTGTGGGATGCTGAGTGATTAGGAGAGATATGTGGGATGAGTGTTGACTCCTAGAATCAAGGAGATCAAACTCTATATATGTAACCTCTACCTGTGAATAATATATCCCGAATCATTTGAATCTATAATATCATTATTCGGTGTATTTTCTTTGTGCAAAACTGGTTGATTGCTATGAGTAATAACTATCTTCCAATTTGTAGGTATTTCTCCTAGAATAATATGATAATTTGGAAGCCACGATGATAGATTCAAGTTGTATAAAAATATGTTCGTAGAATCATAATTGTATATGTGTTTTGCCTTTATTTTATCGTACTCAACAAAGTTGAATTTCAATTCCTTCTTGTCTATCCAAAATATCAATGGCATTATGGTAATGAAACACTTTATTACCATATTTATCCGTATTCTTTGAACCCTTCAAATGTACCATGTTCCACATGAAAAACCGTTATTTGTACTTGGAGAAACACCTTTTCTTGTAGTACGTTCAGCGATGGGTATAAAATCAATGTCAAACAAAACCCTACAATCGACCCAATGCTAAAGCTAACTAAAACACCCTTTCTTGGTGCACTCTCATCTTGTCTAAAGTACACCCCATTTTTCACTTTGGTTAGCCTATCCTTGGATAATGTTGGATTTCCATTCAATTGACTAATGAAACATGATTTATACATATCCTTATAATCTAGATCAACAACTGGTTTAGTGGCCACATAATCATTATCCTTAATGGAATCTAATATTTCATCCAACTCATGCCTCCACTCACTTTTCATTGTTTCAAATTCACTTCCATCAACTACCATCAATGATGAAGGTTGGAATATAGAGATAGAATGCTTTGGAAGAGAGTCATGAAGCACTTCATCCACAACGTGAAATTTTGGATAATTTTGATCCTCTTTCCATGGTTTAAGCCACCAAGAATATTGAGTTTTATTAATGGGTTTCATGCCAAGACTTGATAAAATGCATTGTGCATCATTCAATCCTTTTTAGAGCTTCTATGATTTTATCATCGTAGATATTGTATCATATTGTGAAAACATAGTAGGGTTATACTTCATGTTTTGATGTAATTTACCCCATATGTTTTCTTGATTCTTATGAGATTTATTAAAATAAAGTCCTTGGGGTTGCTTCTTCTTCAACAACCCTATTAAGAGTTCCAACAATGTGAAGTAAATCGGTTAAATCGTAGAACCTTTCTACTCCAACCATGCCACCAACTTTGCTAAAGAAGTTTTCACACACATCTGAACCAATTAGGTGCAATACACATGGCAAGTGTGGGTAGTAATCCAAAAACATTTCATCAATAAAACTACAAAATGGCAAGAAATTTTCACATCAAGATATGTATCTTTACTAATAAAACTAATGCTAACCTTTGTTTGGGACTAGTTTTGAATCAAACAAATCAGTAATATAAATAAATGATAAACTCTTGATGCATTCCATACTTTTTCCCAAAGAGTCGAGTATTAGAAAAAAATGTCAATGTAATTAGAAACAATTGATAAATAAATCTCTATACCTAATGTCCTCTTTGTCCCGCCACTTATTGTACTTCTCATCTTGTGCAAACAATTTTGAACATGCCTTAAAGCAATACGTTGCGCTGAAGCCCAATTTTGTCAATCTATCCTCTCTATATCTTCAACTTTCAAATTGTGATCATCCACTTTAAAATTATTATAAACCATTTAAACATGATAAAAACTAATCAACTCTTTTCCAACTATCAAGTCCCACTGACCACTAAATAAAGGATTCACTAACATTTTTCCATTATGGATGAAATCTTGATAAGGAAGTCTTGTTACCTTTTTTTTATCAATATATGAACTGTTAGCCTCCATCGTTCCCACAGAATTTGATATCTAGATCCCATTGTTGAAGAATAATCCCTTAACATAAGATGTCTTCTTCTACTATCTCCATTTGAGGAATGTCAAGTAATAGGTCACAAATACATTTCTACATGTTTCTTCCACATGACTTCTATTGTTTTCCATTATTGATGAAAAAAATATGCATTGAAAGTATTGCATGTTGGATGAATAACCACAACCAAATGAGGAAGGATATCATGAAAGTGCTTTACAATAATAACACGTGCATAGTGTCCAATCACATTGTTCTTAAAATCATCTGTAATATTTTCATATCCTACTAATCCTTCGCCAACCGTCACTAAGAAATGTGATTTACATTGGCATTCTTCTTTATTTCAACAAAACCCACCAATGTATCACTTTTTGCAACCTACTGATATATTTTTTCACAATTGTTTCATCTTCAACAAAGCATACAAGAATTGGGTCTTCTATCCCATTCTTGAACTTATAACTAGCATAAATATTTCCTATTGCCTTAAAATTGTATTCATGTTCCCATGGAATCTATGTTAATGATTTTCAAACTTGCCTTAGAGTTGTAGATATTGAAGGACCATCTAGATTCAAGCTAAGAAAGCTATGCAATATAACACCTCCCCATAGCTTAATCATCTCATAAATAGATTTGGTGGATTTACCATACCTTTTTCCTTCCTTATAATGCACAATATTGTGAAATATATCCTGTATAAATTCCCAAGCTGCATCCTTACCTTGCAATTTTCCTTTTATGTGCCTCATGCACATCTTTACAAAATCGATATACATCTTTCCTTCTTATAAATTAAAATAAAATTTCCTTTAGGGATCTAATTCTAATAGATAATGAAGCAAAAATTTCCTCTCCCACCAAAGAGAACACATTGTTATTCTTAGGCTTATATTATCATCTTGTGAAACTCTTTTGAGTTCACTTTGAGTCAAACTGCCTAACCTTCTCCCTCTTCATGTATCTATCCCATGTCTTTTAGTGGAGCTTATCATTTCATAATATAAACGCATCCTAAAGTCATCACAATTGGGAACTAGCTTACAAAATGTACATGTCAATGAATCAAAGGGAATCGACTCAAAGACCCTTTTGCAATGAATATTCCTTTAAGTTCCATTGATACTACATTCAATGCCATTATAACATATTGATCTCTTGCTATGCTTCTCAATGGCCCAAAATTTCCCATCCCTTTGATCATCCATTAAGATCTTAGTGTCTAATCGCTTCCCATTTCTATAAATATATGGTTCCCAAAACCCCCAACATAGAAGTAATATGTGAGATCCATGAGCTGTAAGAAGGAAATATATAATTAAAAATACTATTAAGTAATAATACATTAGAGAAAGTGATAATCCAATAATAATTACAAGTTATGCAATGGCCCCCGCATGTTAAACTCTTGTTCTTGTAGAAGCTTCTTGCACTATTGGTTGTGATGATGGGACCAAAAACCTATTAAAACTTTGTTGGGAGTTATCAATGGTTGGATATGGGGTCTACCACCGTGTCACTCATCAACTCAACTGTATAAGTCTTATTTGTATTAATTGCAGTACTTCTATGATTTCAAATGCTCATTTATAGATGAGGTAATACTACCACTAGCAGGAACTAAAGAAACCCATTTATTGCAGTAAAGTGTGTACACTCCACTTTGACTTTTATCTTATCTGCATATTCTCCAAGCGTTTCTTCCACCACCTTGAAAAAATCTAAATCTTGTGTCTTGTTAAGATCATGTAGAATTTTGATTTCACGCTCAATCTTAGATCGATCTCCAGACACCTTTTTTGGTGTTATTTAGTTGCATGATGGACTTTCACTGTTTCCAATTGTTGTAATTTTATTTTGATGCTTTTCAGATTTCATATGAGAATTATTGTAATTATGGATAGTTTGACTTGCCGATGATATATCTCTTCATCCATAATCAATTCTACAAGCCCCACAATGAATTTTTATTTGAGATTTTCCTCTTCTAAACATTGTTTCAAAATAAGCTTCTCGAGGACAAAAATTTCATTTAATTCATTAAGTTTTTCTTCCCATTTTTTCAATAAATTGATATCAATAACTACAACCTGCTCTACTGATTCAGAACTTTCAAAAAAATTGATTGTTTTTGCATGGGCTCCTTCACATTCTTAGAATTTTCAGTGGATCTTGATTGTATATGCATGGACTCCATCACATTCTCTCCAAAACTATAAATTTTTCTACCATCTCTCTTATATTTTTTTCAGCTATATCAATATCCAAAGTTTCAAGTTTCCTCGTGATGCCTATAGTTGATGAAGAAAATTTCAAATTTTTCTATTGCTTTGGGTTTAATGAATGCCCTTTATTGTTAAAAAACTCAAATGGATATTCAAAAACATCATCTTTCACCATTTCATGACAAACAATAGAAAATGTATAATCCCTCAGACATCTAACTATACCAATGACATGATCCCCTTCATGAGTTACAATATCAATATCCAAATCATCCCCTAGATCCATTTGTAATTCCATCAATATGTACCATATTAGTAGAATAAAATTATTTGAATGTAAGAAAAAAATTAAAAATTTATAAAACAAATAATACTATTGGTTGCACTTGAAAGAACATGAGTGATTTATTAGTATCTAACAACCTTCTTAAAATATTTTAAATGAAATGCAAGAGTATGTTTCAAAACAGGCTTTGTCAAAATGGATAGAACATGTGGCTTACATGCAATAGAAATAAGGAGAACATGAGTTCAAGAATATCTAAATGAGAAATGAAAGCAATTACTAAATTGATCTTACATGTGGCCAATGACTAAGAGCTGAAAATGAAAATAGAAAACCTATTGTCAGACAGTTCATAAACTCTAGAAAGAACATTGATTTCTATCTACTGCAGGAAGTAAAAGAGACTGGGGTGGCCCTTGAGTTTGCACTTAAATTCATATGGCCTGGTGTTAGATATATCTATACCAGCCATGAAAATGGTAGGGGATATGTCTTTACCAGCCATGAGATGCCTTAAATATGAATAGACCACATAATGCATGCAACATATAAATTTGAAAATAAATTGTTTAAATATGAAAAGGTTGATATTCTGATTTCAATTTTGCTGCATGTTATTCCAGGTGAATCAGATTGGCACAGTGACCGAATCCATCCAAGCAGCTCTTAATTCTAAAGATGTTGGTTGGGGTGTTATGGTTAGCCATCGAAGTGGAGAGACCGAGGACAATTTCATTGCAGATCTGGTTGTTGGTTTAGCCAGTGGAAATGTACAAGAACGAAACATCATGTTTTGACTACCATATTCTTATTTTTAACATTTTTTGAAGATATATTTTCAGTTACTTTACAATCATGTAACTACAAGCTATGGGAAGTCTCATGTTTGATATGTTTATGCTCTTGATCTTTGGATCTTGTCCATACAGATAAAAATAGGAGCACCTTGTTGTAGTGAGTGACTTGCTAAATATAATCAGGTACAATGTCATTCATGAATATCGACATGTTATTTTTGTTGTGGTCATCAATAAACTCACCTCTCTTTGATTTGATTGCAGCTCCTATGTATTGAAGAAGAGCTTGGAAATGTGCGTTATGCGAGAAAAAATGTTATCCGGTGGGGAAGTTTATCTGATAGCTGTTTTCAAAATATTTATGGAAACAATTGAATATTAGATTTGTGCCAAGAGGCCCACTTACAGATCCAGTGGATACTTGTAACATGATGCTCAATGACACTACACCCAAGTTAAGTATTAGAAAAAAGGGATTCACACCATGAGTTTGTTGAAATCTTCTTAGCACATTCCAGAACTGAGTGAAGATGGATCTGTACCAGTAGATGACCATATTTTACTATGTGTTTTATGGCTTAAGAGATCATCTTCATGTCTTCTATTAGTAAGTTTTGTAAACTATACATATAAAGGACCCTTGCAAAAAAATAAATAGAACATGAGGGATTTGACTGGAACTGAACCTTGGAAACTTCGTGTGAGATTCAATATTTCCAATAGGCTCCCAAGGGTCAAGAGAGATGAAAATGACTTCATTTGGTTGAATCCATCATTTTGGTACTTATATTATGGGTTATAACTGGTTATTTATGATGAAAGCACCTAGAGATCAGTTCTGGTCAAGTTATGCACACTTGGCATCTATCAAACATTTTGTTTATATTGTGGATGTTCTCTCTTTTAAACGACATGTTATTTATGAGTCATAAGTCATTCTGTGTAAGTATCAATATCTATACTAAATGTTTAGAAAGTTAGTGTTTCTTCATTACTATTTCATATCTATGTGATAAGTTGGTAACCCTACTCAATACTAATAATGTACAATAAACAAGCTTTAGCAGTGTTGGCATCTACACAGTGCAGTCTATTAGAAATTTAGCAGTCTATTAATTTTTTATTTATATTAATTTGTGACATAGGTGACTGCAAGTGAGACCGGTTCACAGCTATAACATCATGTGCATGAACCATGCATTTTAGCCTGCTGACATCAGCAATTTGTGTTGGGATCACCCTCACCTTCCACTCCATGTGTGTGGGCCTTTAGTTAAACTATAATAGGTAGGACTACTCTACTAGGTTCCTAGGTTCCTAAAAAGAGTAATTTCCATTGAAATGTACATACAGAACCTTTCAATGTTTAACATATCCCAATAAATCAAAAAACATTTACCATTTAGTGTTCACATTGTACTGTACACACGCGATTTTTGATATAGTCGTATCAGCGCATGGGAAATCTAGCAACAATGAGTAAAGTTCAGTTTTTAATGATTTCCTTCATTCTTGTAACTAACCTGAGTGGGAGAATCATGAGAACACAGGTTACTGATGATTGTATAACTTCTCTGAGAAATCCAACTCGAGGGAAAAGTAAGGTCAATTTAAAGTTAGGAAGGAGGGATTGTTACGTGGATTAGTGTGTGTGTATTTTGGAGAAGTTTCTGGCATTCATGATTGTTGTTGTCATGTGTGTGTATGGTAGACTGTGTTTAATCTATTAATACCAAACTGATGCAGACCAGCTGATTCCTTCAAAATGCAACTGCAGAAAATGAACTCAAAATATGCACACACAAACCATGAGCTTCTCAAGCAAACAGAACCATTTCAAAATGAATAGAACAGTCCTACAAATGGACTTGAATTTCTCATTAAAAAACACATCATTACAATCAGCTGATTATGCTAAGCTACTCACACTCAGCTACACTCCCAACTCCTTCCCAACTACTTACCACCCTTATTTCTAACTCCTCCTCACCCCTAAATACATTGCAACACTCTATTCTAAATATAGGAACTATATACCAACTAAATAAAACTATTCTTATAGAAAATATATCATTGTGGAGGAATTGACACGTGCTCATATAATTTAGGAGCTTTTAGGTCTGCATCATGTCCCACCGATAGTGCTATGCACCATGGAAAGTGGGTGTTTGAAATGGCTTTTTTATTTTTTATAATGTTGCATAGTCAAGGAAGCACAATCAAGGATGCACAATCAAGTATTATGGCACAGTCAAGGATGCAAGACAAGAGTGAGTTTGAAGGAATTTTATGATTAAGGAGGTGTGTAACCAAGTTTAACTTGTGTATGAAATTATATAGGTATCTCATAAACTTGTTAACCATTGCTTCTTGTTGCCATGAATTATACAACCTCTTAAGTAAATGGATACCCTATCAAAAGAGACTGCAACAAACTTTTGAAGATCTTGCATGAAGGATTTGATGTGTGTATCATCAAGATAGTACAACTTTGAAGGACAGGGTTCGACATCTATACCTTAGAAACATTTTTTATAATAATCTACAGTGTTAGAGAGCACATGTTTTGGGTGTTGGAAACCTTGAGAGCTAAGAAACTCTAAACTAGGAGGCATGTCAGTTGTATTTGAGAGGAAATATGAATTTTGATGATACCTTAGACCTCACTGGTAAAGAAAATGTGTGAAGAACCTGAAACCAGATCTTGGGTCAAAATTATATGCCTTGAATTGATCATCAAGGAAAGTTATAGTCAAAATAGGCTTCTCGGGTTGTACTATAGCCTACAGTTAAGGTATAACTAGGGCATAAAATTTGGAGACTCAAACGGTTGAAATTTTCCTTGAATTTCTCAAGATAACATGCTATTAGACCATAGAAGGGGATTGTGAAAGAATTGGGTCAAACCAAGGGTTATTAATTTTTTTTTCATGACAGTCTTGGAGTGGGGCAGTATGCTCAGGGTAAGGCCTAATTTTGAAGAGGCATTTACAAAGGATCTAGGTTTTTCCTCTTTGAAATTTTACATACACCTAGAACCATGTAATGGGTATTCTAAAAGGTATAACTTGTGTTATGAAACCTCATGAAGAAGAAGATATAAATGATAGAAGGTTGTCCCGGGGCTAGAAAGGGGCTTAAGAGCCTAGAGAGCAAAAGTGAGACAAAGAGAGAAAATCAAAGAGTTGAGTTCCAAGTTTTTTCATGCACCATAGGTATGATTAGAGGATTATAATGAATTATTTAACTCTTTCTAGGTATCTACAAAGGTTCTTAACCATGAATGTACCAAATACACGTTCTTAAGAGAATTGAAGGGTAGTTTGGGACAAGTTGGTAAAGTTTAAGGTTTGAATTCCTTTTAGTGCACTTGTTGGTGGATCTAACTTAGTTTGAAGTGGTTAAGCAGGGTGGATAGGTGGAGGAGATACAAGGAACCTGAAAAACAAGAAGTTGGTTGATGTTTCCGAGAGCTACTGAAGGGAGACCAAGAGAAATTTTAGGAAAGTTAAGTGCTTATTGAAACCTCATGAAAGTAGATGACTTTAGAACATGAAAGGACATGGTATGGGCATGATAGGAAATGGTATGATGATGATGGTGCCATTCATGGTGATAATTAAACATTCAAGAGACATCTCAAGCATGTTTCAAGGACTAAGAACTTCAACATGGACCTGGTCAATGCACTCACTGATTTTCAACACTGAGTAACCACTTAGAAACTCATCTCTTGTCTTGACAGACTGGTTCTGATGATCTTATCACAATTGCAAGAATCCAACACCTTTGCACCATGAAACTTTGAGATCACTTTCAATTCATGAACAAGGATCATTTTACACCCTTGGTGTAATCTTTCTCAGGCATCTGTGACTGATGAACTGATAGAGAACACAAGATTTTCAAGTTTCTTAAGTTGAAGATGAACACCTACACATATGACCATGTTACAACACCCTTTTGAAGACCACAAACCTTATGGGTGATCAACCAAAGTAACATCATGACTTCACTTTTCATAGGAATGTTATCACATTTTAAAGTCTCATGCAGATCTTTAGATATGGCTCCAACATAGATTTTGAGTGAGACAAACTGATGGGTTTGACAACCAAACTAGACTTGCTAAGCTAACCTCAAGACCTAACCATGAACTCCTAAGATTCTCAATGATAGAAACTTTTTGACCATATTACTGACTTAAATCAACATGAAAAAACATCATTACCATATTTTCTTCATACTCAGTTTAAGAGCACATTTGACTTTTTCATAGATTGATATGAGACAGTGACTGCATGATATCACAAGCATACCTCATTACTACTTGAAATATCTTGCACATACTTCAATGATCCCAAGACACTTGAGTGACATCATGACCTTAGTATCCTTCATTCTTGCACCAAAGAGCTTGAAGTCCAAACAATGTTCGATTAAGCTTCACTTTATCTTTCACAGAGATTTGATTGTATGCTTTCTTCTTCATAAGATCGGATAGAATTTGATGAATTAATGATCATAAGAACTTCCTTGAGAACACTTAGACTTGTTTTTTTATCCCCTAAGAGAATTTACTATACCTTCAACACCTTATACAACACATAGTAATTCTCATCTGATTAGTATACAACTTGACACTTGCTTCTTGAACTATCAATCTGACCATGGACCATTTCTTCTTCACCACCTCTGTACAATCATGAAAAGTACTAGACACTGTTCATGGATAGGATAAACAATTAAGACACATACATGCCTGGTTGCATACTTTAACATACCTTTTAATGTTCACTTCTTTGAATACTAGAGTAGATATCATTAGAGACTACTATGACACACTTGATCAGAACTAGATGGACTAATTGAGAAAAAACCTAAAAAACTATTCAAATACATGGTCTCAAGACACTTTTTCACAACCTTTCAACTCTCTTGAAGACTTCTCATAACTTTTATATAAGCTAGGCATGCAAAAAGACCTTATGATGGGTGAAACAAACATACCTTTTAACCATTCACACATTTGCAACATTGTGAAGAAATTAATCACCACCTATTGATGGTAATAAAACTTGAAGAACACACCATGCTTCCTTAAGATGATAAATTCCTTCTAGAATCCTAGAGAAGACACGTAATTGTTGTTAGATCACTAAAACAACTCTTAAAGAAGAAAAAAACTAATTTTGAATGAACGAAAGGTTTATATACAAAGCATGAATGTATGAAGTGATTAAAGTGGATTAAATGGTTTATATAGACTATGTTTGATTCGATCTTGGCATGGAGGAATTTTCAATGAAAAATCAAATATTAAAGACATTGATGCTGGTCTAATGTATAATTGACATGAATGCGGGGTTGTTTGGAGTTAGCTAGCTATATCGAAAAACGTCCATCACATTTAGAGCTATAAAGAAAACACGAGCCTCAAACACTGAAAGAAGTTTGGTCTCCTCAAAAGAAACACATGCACACTATTTACTAAAAACTTAAACTCAAAATAAAATTAAAGAGACACTATGTGAATGAGAACAATTCTTAAGAGTCAAGCAACACAAAAGGAATAATGGAGTTACTTTCAAACTCTTATCTCTTTTGAATTTTAATTTCAATTTCACACCGAATGAAGATTTGGTTAGAGATTTGAATGATTAAAAACATAATAAACTTTTCAATATTTTATTCAATGAAAATTTATACATATATAGGATTAAGACCTAAAAGTAAGGATTCATATTCTATCTTCACGAACAACTCAAAATAATTCGAGGTGAAATATTTATTAATATTCCCACAATACATATAAAAATTAAATATGTGTGGCTTACAGATTATTATGAGTTGTTGATATTTATCAATAAATCATATAATAATTAACCTACACACTCATAATATTTTGATGCACAGACAAATATTTCATAAAACGTTTTCGCATGTTATGGTTCCCAATCCTTCTAACCTCCTCCAAGTCCTGTATTTCTTCCCTTCAAGTCTCCATTGTATATTTTTCACCTTTTCTAGAGTGTCTGTACCCTTCTGATAGTTGTCTAGACCATCTATACAATCTTGGGGCTTGTCTAGAGTGTTTGGACACTTTAGGTAAGCCTAGAGTTATCCATTGTCTAGAATTTACCTTGAGAAATGTCATTTTAATATCTTGCTATAAGTATTGTTCCAGTTTATCACTATTTGAATAATACCATTAAATTATGTCTGACTTGTTGATTTACAAAACAAGCATCGGATGTGCAGGTATGGGCCTTGCAGGAGGAAACATCGATTGTAGTTGGAGGAAAGAGTAATAGAGATAAACTAGGTTTTCAAGAGGAGTTGAACCGAATACTTGATTCAGTTCCTGAAATAATTGGTAATAAACATTTAGAGAGTAAAGAGCCCAAATCTTAGAAAGTGATGAGATAACATCCCCAAGTGAGATTACACTTTAAGTATTAGAGCATAAGTAGATATTAATGTTATTTGCCTCTGTATTTTATAGAAGTTTCAAATTTTTAAACAATAATCATAGGGTAAGGGGACCCACAAAAAAACGTAAGCTTAGCAACATTGGCACTAAAGAGGAGGATGCTAACACATCAGCTTGAGGACCTGCTGCACTCAATTCTGCTTCCAGATAGGAAAATCAAGTTCATTTTTTCACAAACTCAATTCAGCATTGATTCTATAGAGGTTCTGTAACATATATGTTATCAGCAAAAGTTAAATGCTTGGTGGTAAATTAAGTGGCATGAAATCAAATAGCAATTCATTCAAAGATGCCTTAAAATTGTCTCTACTTTGTACCAGAGAATTTCACATGCATATTCACCTGCCCAGATTTAAACAGGGTATTCTCTCTCCAAGCGAATGGAAAATGCACATAAGTTTAGCATATGGGAATAACATGACACATGGAAAGGCAATGCCATTATCAACTTTTAAATTTCTTTAGGCCACTTCACATAAATTTAAATAAATAGTAACCAAACACCTAATTTGATGAGAAGCACGTTGGATGAAAGCACATGGGTATCGAGTGGAATGGCTCTCATGTAACAATCGAAGGTAAAGTTGGACGTGTCATATCAAGATTTTAAAGTCTTGGAATGTTGGTTAATGTGTGATTATGCAATCCTTTGATATGTATTCCCTCTCCATTCAAATGTCTCTCAATATTGTTATTGTATCATATTTATGTGGTAATTCTATCTATATATTTTTAGCGCTAGCAATAAGACTGCATTTACATTTAATGTTCAAGGCACTTGCTCACCTCGCTCACCAACTTCTTCAACTATCAAAGCCTACACACATAAGCTAAGACATAACAAAGACCAACATGCATCTTACTAGAATAAATCTTCATCAACTTTAGAAACTTAGCAAAAGGAAACAACCATAGGATCGGTGCATCACACAAGGAAACAACCATAGGATTGGTGCACCACACCTTGAGATAAATTTTCTCAAGGACTTGAGTTCCATAAAACGAGGCAGGAGAGCATCAAAACACCTCCCTTCATTTGTGGCTCTTACGCCAACACAACCAAAAAGGAAATAAAAAATGGCAATTGTCTCTTCCCCCATTGTTGGACAATTTTGAATTCTCTTGTTGTGTAGCTAAAAAAACATATACTTACGTGCTTAGTATTATTTTTATTATATTAGATTTTGGGTGTCAAGAGTTAGTGAAAGGTTAAGCCATGAGTTGTCCATGTATTAATTAGGGTTTTTTTATGGTTGAAGATGAAAGGGGGGAACCCTTAAAGAATATATCATATTTTTTAAATTAAAACTTTTACCGTTCGGCGTTCACATTGCACTGTACACACGTGATTGTTGTTAAAACTATATCAACGCATGGGAAATCTAAAAACAATGAGTAAATATCATTTTTTAATGATTTCTTTCATTATGTAACTAACCGAGTGGGAGAATGATGAGAACACAAAGTTGCGATAATTGTATAACTTTTTTGAGAAGTCCAACTCGAGGGATAGGTAAGGTCAATTTAAAGTTAGGAAGGAGGGACTTTTACGTGGATTAGTGTGTGTGTATTTTAGAGAAGTTTCCGGCATTCATGATTGTTGCTTTCATGTGTGTGTATCGTAGACTGTGTGTGTACGAAGGTGTGTGTGTAATCATAGGAAATATTTCATCGTCCAATTACTAGTGAATACAAAAGGAGCTCTTTGTATTTCTACTATGATCTATCTCTTCTTTTGTGTATTAGTTGAGTAGAGACTATATTGTTTCGTGTACAGTGAATGCCCAGGTAAAGATATAGCATGAATCATAACAGAATTCAAACTGTAGAGGATTTTTAGGCTTGTTTAAGGAATATTGAAGTCATAGAAGGCATTTGGGAAGTGAGGATAAGATTATAAAGCTTTAGGATTCGAATCGAAAGGAAAACAATAAAAAAATGAATTTCACCTTCTCTGCCAACACAATCGAGCTACCCTGTAACTAGGGTTTAGGAAAGGAAAATTCCTCTAACACACATTTTAACCATCTAAACATTCTAAAAATTGGAACGTATCTCTGCCTAGTGGTCGCAAACCATTTACAAAAAGAATCAGATCATTTCATTGCATGTGGAGAGAGAACTTTGTGACAATCGGGTGTCATAGTCGTGTAGGCAGAGAAAACACGGTTTTACTTGCAATTAAATTCATTGTCGAGTTTGGGAAGCCAATGATCATTAATACAACTCGAGGACACTGATGAGGTGAGTTAGGAGATCCTTATTTGGTTTGTAAGGGTGTGAAGAACAATACAAGCTCTGCAGAAATCCATTTTAGGCTTAGACCGATTTAGTGAGGACTGTGGTTGAACAACATACTCAACAATGGTGATTTCTTACACTAAATATCCAGCAAGATAAAATATTTTAGTTATTATTAGTGATTACTACATAAATTTTGAGGATTTGAAAATAACCTCATAAGATCGATGCAACAGGTCAGGAGTAGAGGTAGAAAGATGCAGCCATTTCTAAAATGAATCTATGGCATTTTTCTGTCCAAGCCGGTCTGTCTTTGCCACCACTTGCAAGCTTCAAATGCCCAGTGCTCGGTTCCAACAAATGATTGAAATGGGTTCCCAGATCATGCCCAGATCTTGTACTTGTCTAGAGGATTAGATGTCTTCAAACACAGATGAGAAACCTGCTCTTCCTCTCCTCCCAGCTCTCGTCTCTCTACCCGACCCCAATACCTAATTCGAAATGCTAAAATATTAAACCCTTTCATCCCCATTTACATACTGGTATATTGGTATTTTTTTTTGACATTTTTAATACCCCAATATGAATGGACGTGATAAGATATCACTTAGGTAATGAACCCGCCATGATGTTTTAGCACCCAAGTTGTCATAAATTAAATTTGCAGCTAATTCATCATTTATAACTAACCCATTATCTTTCATGTTTCTTATAAATTTAATTACTTTACTTGTGTATTCTACACCTCGATATTAATCTTTCCATAGTAGTTGTATGTCAACGTATTTTCTTCCCAACCTATCTATTTATGTCACTTGCACAATTTGACCATAAAAACCTAAATATGATTTCCCATTCATGTTATGTTGTCTTTTTTTAATATGTTGATGAAATTTATCTTCTTAATTGATACTATTAAAAAAATCTTCTATAATAGTATTCCTCTTGAAATGCCATGGATTATGATTGAAAGAATCCCAATTTGAATTTATTGAATCAAAATTAAGTCTAATGTCTCTTTGAAAGCAACAACTCTAACAAAATGGCTTTGAAAGCAACAACTCTAACAAAAAAATCAATCCATTAATGTGATTCATGTTAAGGGATGGAGAAAAACCTTGGGAACACTCTCACAATAGCTTCCAAATTTCTAACCTCCCATTTGATATCTCATTTTATCCTTGGATTATATGTCCAAGATCTAACGACATTAATAAGTGATACACTTTCTATAGAAAATGGAATATTCTTTTACTCGTCTATAATAGTGTTTACATGATCTTCATGGACATCTTCATCAGTTGTAGTTATGAGTTTAACCACCTCATGTGAAACGTTAAAATTTAAAAATGCTCTAATTTTATCTAAAAATAGAAGCTCAAGAAACATATGACATGTTTATTATGCCCTAATGTCACTTTAAATAATTGTTCCAATTAGAAATCTCCTATATTCAATTTCGCCATTTCATCGGGTTTTCAATGTTTTCGATCCGCATCAACATTTGATGATAAGTTTCATAACTCTTCTCTACTTTTGCTGCATAATTTACAATGTACTTGGTTACGACATGCTTGGAAATGATAGATTGTCAATCTATATTTTCTCTCCATAATTGTAATATCTATAGAGTTTTTTTGTTTACTTTATCATCATTTCTCTCAAGATTAAACTTTTTATTTCTGTCTCCTAGTATTTTTATAACTTTGATCCTGAAGATTTAATGGCCACAATAAATTATGCCGATGATTTTATAAAAACGGAATTGAATCCTATTGCAGAGTAATTGCTAATATATAGTAACACATGAGAAAATAAACATGTAGCATCTGAAACCCTAAACAAGAAGGGGGGTAGAGATACTTAGCTGACATCTATGTAATCTAGCAATGATCTAGGTAAGGTAAAGTACTGACCAAACTAAATAATTTCGTAAAATCTCCTTGCAAATTTGGATCTCGAAAAATTAAAAGACATGCCACCTAGGCACTAGTGACTGATTCTGTGCATAAATGACTATGAAAATGCTCAAGATATGGTTAATTTTGTATCATAATTGTTTCACATTCATTCCCTTTCTGTCACTTGATATTCACTCCTTGATTTCTGAAGGTACCTATAACTTGTAATAAATAAGTTTACATGTACATAACCACAATTCACGTAAAACATAAAAAGGAAAATGCAGAATGGGAATCGATTGACCTCGGCGGTCACCCAATAGAGTGAACTTACATCCAAGCACTAGACTACATCTTAGACTCCATGTAGCTCTTGTGTGTGTGTAGAAATGATGGCCCAAGATTCCCTTGTGAATGTTAAACTTGATAGCCTCCTAAATATGATAAATGATGAGAATGTGTGGATTAAATATAATAAAATTCCCTACCTATATTTTGTATCCAACCCTTTTCCCCTATGTGAGTTCTAGGTGGATTCCTTTGAATTGATTTTGTTCCTTAAGATGCAAGCATAGGTGATAATAATAGTGTTTAGAGTATGTTATCTAGTTTTGAAAGCATAAATATGTATTTATATGATTTCCTTGTTTGAATTTTTTAATTAAAACCGAGAGCCCGACCCATAAGTTAAAAAAATGCCAAAAATATTAAAGACACCCAAAAAGAGTGAGTAAAGAAGAGATAGGTTTAGCAAAGTGCCCATGATGAACATAAGCACTGCGCATTACTATCATGATGTGTGCTAGTGTCTAAAGCCATAAAATATAAATAAGTTAAATTCCAACAAGGTTGTAAGATGTGTAAGGCCAATGAAAGTATGAGACATGAAACAAAAGTCTAAAAATAGGTTGTCAATCACTATTTTTTTTTTCTTAGGAATCATGCAAATGCCAACATGCTTTTAGGGCCTACAAAATATACACAAGTGCATGATTTTGTGTCTACATTTTCCCATACTTTAAGTTTTCAAGTGAATAATAGATAACATAAAGTAGATATAAGATGCATACATTATTATCTTATACAAAGTGTAGTTGATAGTGTGCCAAGAAGACAAGTGAAGTGTGGAGTGATTGAAAAGTGAAGCATGGAGACTAGGAAAAAGGGAAGTACACCCTAGGGGTGGAGTGTATCTGTATCTTGTACTTGTTTTCATGCTTTTATTTTATAATGTAGGCTTCTTATTCTTGTGTATTAAGGATAAACATGGACAAGAAGAGAGAAAGAGTAGTGAAAGTCCTATACATGAAAAATTTGAGTAAAGTATGTACAAGTGTGTAAAAGCAGTAGTAAAAGGAAAGTGTGAACCTGATTTATAGGAGTGTAAAAAAAAAATATGTCCTGAAATGCAAGTAAGGGCGTGTTTTTTGGGTGATCTCATGCCAAGTGTGAGTTTTTAACATATCTCACACCAAGTGTGAGTTTTTTAGATATCTAACGCCAAGAACAAGATTTTTGGTGATCTCACACCGATGGCAATTTTTGGGTGATCTCATGTTAAAACAAAGTGTAGGTGAGACAGTTTAGATTTACTCTCATTCATTACTCGCTCATCATAAGAACCAATGTAGATGGTACATCTATATTTTGTTTCGATTGTCCCAAATTGTTCCAAATTTTTCCGATTGAAGGAGATAGAATGTATTATGTAATTTGAGCCTATTGCTTATTAATGTAGAACCCCACCGAAGAATTTTGATAACTATACTGATATGAGAAGGAGTATTATTTGTACCCCTATGGCATTAGCCCCGAGGAGGGCACATTCACCTAGGTGAACTAATATATGAAATATGATGCCAATATTTGCTTTATGTTTGGGACCGACATCATATTCTAGGCCATTTTATTAATGTGTTCCTAAGTTGATTCTTTACTATTCTAATTTGTTTTGTATCTCTGAGCTACTATAGCATTTATTTATTCACTTGATAGATGCCCCCTCATTTGGGGTGCATGTGATGATAGTAGGAGAATGAAACCCAAATGAAAGGACCTGATGTTGATCTAAAGAGGATAGCTCCAAGGGGTACGGGATGTGCATTGTAGAGAAACAAAGGCACGTGAAAACAAGTGCTAGTATAAAAGATAACATGCAATAGAAGACAAAGTGTAACAAGAAAGTGTGAAAACAAAATGAATCACCAAAAGATGTTTTTAAACATGGGACATCACTCATAATGTCACGAGGAAATCAGGGCCAAAGAAGACAAAAAAATTCAATGATCATACAATACATGGGGTATAGCCCATAAATAATAGCATATAATAGAAAACAATATCAAGAAAAATGTATTCGATAACCATGCTTGTGTATAGTCCTTGAAATAAAATGATCCACATAAAACATCCATTAACATGTTAGAGAGATAAATCATATGTCAAAGCATGTATAAATCAATGAAAAGTAAAGTAATTGTAATGATAAATAGCGGATAATATAGCAATAGAACCTATGATGTGTAGAATGTGTGAGAAGCGAAAGTGGATTGCCTCATGAACCTCAAAGTGGGACTAGTTAAAGATTCAATGGAAAGCATCATTGCAGCATGTGAATATTTTTTAGATATCTACATTCACCTCAAATGACCAAGTGAACACATATGTTTGTATGTATAGAAAGGTAATGACATAGTGAGCATAATAAGAAAAGTGTAACATATACGTAATATACGAAAGTTGGAGTAAATGCAACCAAGTTATGCAAATGCAATGTATGAGTGTGATGGTATGATATACAAGGTGTGAAGGTGATAAGATCTATATGCCCCCAAATGATGTGTGTGACATGAGGTTAATTTATAAAATTCCACACAACAATCAAGAATGAACCATATAAAAAGAGCTTTTCATTTTGAAATGAGTGTGTTGTATGAGACTAAATGTTGATAATATGTATTAGGAAGCACAAATAATGAAGTATGCAGGTGATGTGAGTTTCATTTAATAATTATACCCTCAACATTCGATCATGAACCATGGAACTAGAATGCGTCATATGGTAATGACGATACAAGATGTGTAACATAGAGTGTAGGGCTGCTAAGAAAGATTAGAAATGAATCACGGAGTGTAAAAAGTAGTAGGAGATACTAGTGAAAGATGTTTCTAGTAAAAGGGGGAAGAAAGTGTGATTCCCCCATGTGTGTAAGTGGTGGATATCTATGGCGGATTTTGAATTGTGTCCGGCCATCAATATAAGCATAAGCTTGATGGAAAAGATGAATTATATGCTTAATCGGAGGTTATTTGAAAAGGATATTTAATGGTGGTGACTTATTTGGTATTTGTAACAACTTTGTAGGGGACTTGATAGGAGGAGATGATGGAGGAGGATTTTTAAAAGACAATTTTTAGTTGAAATTTGTAATGTTGTACAAGACTTAATAAAAAGAGGAGATGGAGGACAGGTTTTGAGAGGTGGTTTCTTAGTTGGAATTGGTAATGTTGTAGAAGAATTGATAGAAGGAGGAATCAAATGACATAGTTTGAGAGGTGCTTTATTAGTTGGAATGGGTTCGATAGGCAATTCTTGACTTACGTAAAAGGGAATTAAAAGTTATGGCATGACGCTCATTAGATATAGAAGGAGCATATTTTAGAGCTCATTGGGATTTAAGAATTGGAGATGAGCATGTGGAAAAATGTTTTGTAACAAATGAGATAAAATCCTAATGCTCAAGGTGGTTGATTCTATGTCTTAAAGCATATCAATCATCATCATAATGGCACCAAGAGGGTATGAGCTTAAAGGGCTCCTATTGAATATCACCAAAAGTATTGATGCACATGTTTTGGTAGGAGATAAAGGAGACACCATTGATGTTTGTTGCTGCTCAAAAAATTAAATCCACCACAAAAATTAAATTTAAAATATTATTAAAAATATTAGAGTGTTAAATTTACACAATAATTTTTTTGAAATAATACGAGTGAATATTTCACTTTGACAAATATTAAATTATCACAACATGAAACAACATTATTCTACAATTTAAGAGAATTGTTTAATATTTGTAGCATATTTATAATTAGTTTATTATTTTTTAGGTTGTATGGATAATCCAAAATTAATCATATAAATATTAAATATGTAGAAAACCAACATTTTCAAAGGATCTTTATGGAAAATCTATATTTTTAAAATTAGAATAAAGTAATGTGCTATAAATTTTTGTAATATTATTACATTTTACATAAAAATTGAAGTGTCAAAATATAACACTAAAATAATCTAATAATTTTAAATTAAGTCTCGAAATAAAATTTTATATTATATATAAAAAAATGTAAAATTTTAAGTATGAAAATTACACATTACACCAAAAAAAAATGTTATTACATAATTTTTGAGTTCCTTCATATAATAAATAAATAATATCTATAACTAATTTTCCTTTCGGTCAAAAAAATATTATTTATCAACATTAAATAAAATTTTAAATTTTAAAATTAAATCTTATTTTTTCAATTTCAATGTTTTTGGTTTAATATGCAACTATTATAATTTTTTAATTGGGTTAGGTGTGATTACATTCTTTTCACTTCAATTTATTTCTCCTAAAAATGGAATTATAATGATAAACATTATATTGGTCAACAATGATAATATGAAGGATGTCTTAGCTATTTAGATTTATACATAGTTGTTACTCTACAAAAACATGTCGTTTCTCTAAGAAACACATACTTTTCTAAAAAGAAATGAAAATGATGTTAATTTAGGTTTTTTTCCTCTATTTACACTTACTCCTTCCTCATCCCTTTGATTTAATAAAAATAGATTTTTGTATAAACCATAATTGCATATAGAATCGAATGTAAACAATGATATACATTTGCTATATTCAATTTGACACAAGTAATAAGCAAATAAAATATTCAACCCTAATTACAAGAGAGAGAAAATGACTTACATGATTTACACTTGATCGTGACTAGTGTAGACTTGGAAAAATGTTTAACATAAAGATAAAAAATATCGCAAATGCTTAGAATAAATTTGGGAATTGTTAGACGAGTGGACTAGGTCACCTAGATTAGGGAGAGGGAGCATAGGAACCCGTGGCTACTACTACAAGGCACCTATGACTACGCAGAATCTCGAGAATATGATTTTGGAGCATTACTAGACTGTCACTAATATTATGTTTTAGTCACCTACATGTCACACCTTGATCAATTGATATACATTTAACCTACAAAAGAGATGTTTACTTAAAAACCCATAAAATTGCATCAATTCCAAAACTTGAAAGATGCATTGTGTGGAGTTGTAACTACCCTCACAGTCACACGAATGAGTGAACTTATGAGTGAGCGTTGCACTACATTTTAAGATCCATGTAGTTATTGTGAGTCTGTGAATATGGTGTCATAGGATGCCCCTGTGTAAGATGAAATAGATATCAGATAGATTTGCTAAAAGATGAAAATGTGCTTATGAAATAGAAATATCTCCCCTTCATTTGTTGTGTATATAGAAAATGCAATCTCTTGTCCCTTTTATAGATTCTAAATGGATGCCTTTGAGTGATTTGGATTCCTTCGGACGCAAGATTAGGTGATAGATATTATGCTTAGAGAATGGTCCTTTATTCTTATCACATAAATATGTATTCATATGATTTTCTTGTTTGAATTTCATAATTGACAACTAGAAGGCTGACTCATAAGAAAATAAGATTTCAAAATATTAAAGAGGCCAAAAAAAAGTGAGTAAGGTAGAAAGAGGTCAAGGGTTCCCATAGGAGACAAGGGCGCCGAGTGTTGGCATCCTAGCTGGGTGTTGGTGTATGAAGTCATAAAACATTATAAGAAAGTAAAATTTCAGTGAGTTGTAGCATGTGTAAGAAAAAATAGAAAATAAAAACATAGACAAAAGGCCAAAGATAGTTGTCAACTACTAGTTTTTTTCTTAGGAATCATGTAAATGCTAATATACTTTTAGGACCTAGAAATGTACCCAATTGTGTGATTTTGTATCTACACCCTCCTCCCTATGTCTCTACATAACTAACTCCTAATCAAAGTATTTAAAAACCTTTATAAATTAACCCCTTACACCCATTAATATGGTGTGTTATATTGATCCATTTGAACTGCTATTACAATATTCAATATTAACACATATGTTTCGTATTTCTTTGATTTGTGAATCCATTGTGTAATCAATGCGAAAGATTCAAAAAAACAATTGAAATATCGTATGAAATCTATAATCAACTATTATATGACTATAAAACACATTCATTTATAGATTCTTACAAAAATATGGTAGACCATGCCCTACTTAAACGAATGAGATCTACCATTAAAGATGATTATTAAAGGAATTAAATATATGAAAAAATATATGGTTGAATCCTACCACTCATAATTACACATAAAATCAAGCCTCAGTAGGCCAATTCATAACATTAAATATAAATGCATAAACCATACATTTAGTTATTTAAATTCCTATATTCCTATAAATGCATAAACCATATATATATGTATATATCAAATTTGAAGGACATGTACTCAAAAATTCCCAAGAATCAATGAAGTGTATATTGTAATTTATTTATTTTTTGTATTGTATGGTTTCTTATTCCATTGCATGTAGGGGTTAAATTTGACGGCCACCCCTACCCGTCAAGAAATTTTGTGATGGTTTTTAAACTAATAGCACCTTGCACATGACGTTTGTTTTTTATTTTTGACTTTCACAATTACAATTTTTCATATATATACAAAATAATATATTTTCCATGTAATAAAACCATATAAAATAAACATTTTTGACATAAATAAAATCACATTTTATTCTAAGAATGTGTTAATATATCTAAGAAACACTAACTTATAATATTTTGGATGTATTCGTATTATAACCCATAATCATCCCATGATATAATTTCAATAGAATGCATAGAATAATTAAAAATAAAAATATCAGTATTATTGTCATGGTTAAAATAATATACATCAATATTTTTGAAAATTTCAACATTAAACAATACTTTCCTAAAAGATAATATGTTCTTTATTTAATAATAAAGTCAATTAGTACAACATATTTTACAACATTTAGATGGGTCTCATATCAATGACAATACACATTAATATATATTCAAAAATCAAATGTTTGATATCATTTTTAATAAAGAAATCAATTTAAACTAAGTATTATAGCATCGTCACTACACATTAACATATCTTCAAAAAAGATCAAATTTATATAACCAATCCACTTTTGACTTAAATAAGTACCATTAATCAAGTAGTCTAAACAAAAAACTATTGTTCGTTGGTTCATATCAAATATATCATCATTACAAATATATCAATATAAAACATTCTAAGATATTTTAAATCCTTCTTTGTTTGTCATCTTTCCAAATTTCATAGACCCTATTCCAGTCCACCACTGATATATGAAGTCCTGTCAATGAAACTCGCATCAAGGCATCCAATGTATCCAATGAGAGTTTTGTTCTTCGTATATCTTTTATTATATTTTGCCTTGAAAATCCTCTCTCACATGCCACTGTACTTGCTGGAATGGTAAGTATTGCTTGCCATAGTTTTTTCATATTTGGAAAACTTGTATGTGAATCTGTAGCACAAAAAACCCTCCAAGCCTCCTTCATGTGGAATCCTTCACAATTAAAGCGAAGAGTATCGACAAAATTATACAACTCTTTTGAACAACCTTCAAAATAAAAAAAAGGCTTTTCTTCTCCCTCACACAAAGTATGTTGCAAGTGTTCAAAATTTTTAAGAAGCCACCACTTTGAATTGTCTTCTCTAGTACATGCATCCTCTGAATAATGACAAGGGCTAAACAACTTTATAGAATTGAAAAATGAAAGATCTGGGAATCTTTCATTTAAACAATCTACAAGTTTTTGAACATATTCTTTTGCAAGTTTCTTACAACTCTCTAGTGACCCATCAATGCAAGGCTTCATTGTTTGTTTTGGTGCATCAACATAATCATCATGCACATTTGGAATTGCCACAAATCGAAATTCATGCCTATGAATGTGTCCATCTTTATCAATAATCTCTAAATAACCATATTTAGAGGTCTCTAAAAATTTAGACATGTAACTTGTGCCATTTGCAAAACTATCAGTCCTTAGAAACCACCTGCTTAAAGTTTGTATGGTAGAATCTATGGTTTCCCCTAAAGATGTAACATCCACATTCTCTTCTTGAAATTTTTTATTCAACTTGTTTAGCTCACACAATACATCTGCAAGCATATGTAAGAAAAATTGCACTGAGAATATCCTAGCCTTATCATACCATGAGTCTCTCTTCTCACTTTTCCACAAAGTCAACAATGGAGGCATTAACACAATAAGTCTTTCAATAACCTGTCCTCTTGAGAGCCATCTAACTCCATGAATTTGAAGAGCTTGAAGTGTTTCAAGTTGCATGAGTTCCTGAAGAGCAATAAGTTCATTGTGTCTTTTAGTAGAATTTTGGACCCAAGAATATACCTTATTTGCCAACTTCTCAACAAACAATAATTCAGGAATTTTTTTAGCAGCATCTGATGCAGCTAAAGCCTCACGATGAGCAATGCAATGAATACCTATAAGATTTTGTACATCATTTTTAAAAGAGTAACAAATCCATTTTCACTCCCCACCATTGATGAAGCACCATATGTAGAAACTGCAATCAATCTTTTATTTGAAAGACCCCTTTCTTTCTTCAAAACACAAATTGCATCATATAATGTTTTCCCTCTTCCATCACACACATTTATGAGCTTTAAGAACTGTGAAATAGGTGGCCCTAACCCTTTTGATTCTAGAAAAGTAGCATAAACCACAAGGTGTTTCTCTAGGCTTCGATCAATACTTTCATCCAACATCAAAGAAAATAATGGACTATCTAACATTTTTGCACTTTGTCTCTCTTCAAGATACTTAGATATGGAAAACAGGAAATCATTTGCAGCCATATGATTTGTATATGATCTATAGTCCTTATTTTTCGGCATGTTTGGTGTTTCTAAGTACATTTCAAGAGAGCAAAGGGACTCATATTTTGAGAGGGGTAAGTCTTCTTGCACAACCCAATAAACTAATTTCATAGTTGTGATGATTCTTTCCTTATTGGTGTCATCAATAGTTGCAATGTGTTTTGGAATTGATTTTGCTTTCCCTTCATTTCCACATATCCATTTTGCTTGTGCAATTTTGTGGTTGTTTGAATCAGCATGAGTAACTATTGCATCATGTTGCAAAGTAGTACAACCAGTTCCAGTTCCCCATGGTCCAACAGACTTGTGCTCTTCACAATATATGCATTTCATGATTGTTTTCCCTTCATGCATTCCACACCTTAACCACTTAAATTTCACTTTCCATTCATCTCTAAACCCTCTTTTTACTCTAGCCCTTTTTTTGTTTTGTGTTGAAGCTTCTCCTCCTTCAAATTCCTCATCATACTCATCATCATACCCTAATATATCTAAGTCTTCATTTAAATCAAAATTACGATCCTCTCTTGATGAAGCTTGTGATGTATTTGACCATGCAAAAAAAAATTTGATTGATGATTGGTTCTTTTTGCTTTGAGACATTTTATCTTATAATGTACCTATACATCCCAAATAATGAAGAATAATTAGATATTAAAGTTGATATTAACAATAATAATAATTGTAATAATATTAATAACATGATTATATATTTCCAATTGAATAAACCATAAAAACATCTAAAGAGTTTAGAAAATAAACTACAATATGTTGGATTGCTTTTTTGTTTTAGAAAACTATGATATAATGATGTGATTTTGGATACTTTTAATCTTTAATGAAATATATGTTTATTTATCTTAAAATTAAGTTATAAGTTAGTTAAGATTATATTCTTTTATCTATACATTTTTTAATATTCTTTTCTAATAGAACTTTGGAAGCTATCAATAAGGCTAAACTAAACAAGATGTATTTTGTGAACTTGTTTAAGTACCTACCAATTGAGTGAGTGCATCAACAAAATGAAAATAAATATTTATTGTTAAGTAAACATTTACAAGAAGACACATTGTTTTGTTGAGAAATTTTAATGGGAATAAATGTTTCAATTGTATTCTTGATACATTTGATCCAAAATATTTAAACCCATTAAAAAGGAAAAGATCTTAAAATACAGTTGAAGAGGGAATGTAAGTTGATTGTTATTTTTTTAACTAATATGTGTGTAAGTTTTTAATAAAACCCATATTTTCTAAATCTTAATTGTGATAGTTATTAAATAATCTAAATTCATTATGTATCACTATGGGTATGGGTCTATTAAGAGCAAGTAATTGGCGGTCTCACCAATGATAAATAGGCTACACTTTATTAACTAAAAACTTTAGAGAAACAATTTAGGCCAAGTTTTAGTCAAACTGATTTGTAACTTTTGTATAGGACCACGACTGATATTCACATTTAAAATTCAAAATCATAATAAAATTTAATTCAAGTTTCCAAAAGATTTAAATTCCAATTTTTCTTGTAGGTCATAGGCAATAATGAAGTTTAAATTTCAAAAAATCACAAATATATTTTAGGTAAAACTTCAAAGATTTGGAAACACAATGTTCTCAATCCAACATTTTTGTTTAAAATTATAAAACTACTATAATAGTTTAGGTCAAGTTTCCTGCAGATTTAAAATCCAATTTTACTAAGGTCCTAGGCAATTATTCTAAAATATATATTATCCTATGGTTGCTGAAATATGACCCGATATAATATGGAATTCCCTATTTGTTTTACAAAATAACAGTTCTACAAAAAACTAATTTTTTCCTAATATCCATCTAAATCATTTGATGCAGGCCTTGGAAATCATTCCAACAAATTTATAGTGTGTAAAATTTAAATAATACGGTTTTACAAAACAAGATTTCATGATTTAATGAAAAAAATCTTAAAATACATTTGGAGAGGGAATGTGCTTTGTTTATTATTTTCTTAAACTAGTATTTGTATATTTTTTTATAAAACCTGTATTTTCTAAATCTAAATAGCAATAGGGTCATCTAAACACAAACAATTTCCATGAAAACATATGACAATGGTACCTTGGAAACTTGCAACAAAGGGATTTATAGACAGTCCTTTAGCTCTGGATACTCAAGAGAACAAATGATAATAAGATCCTCTCGAAATTCAACCTGAGGAAAACATTACAGTCAAATATCGAAAAAGAAAATGAAAAGAAACTAAAAGATTGATTTACATTTGAAAAGGATTAAGTATTAATAAATTTAGGGAAAAGAATAAATAAAAGCATAATTTCTTACCAGCTATGCTCTGAGATAGATAAATACTGAAGGAGGAACCATAATGAAATCTTTTGTCAACTGTGTGTGCAACTCTAAAATATTCAAGCTCCTTAATCTTCCAAATTCTCAAATCAGCACATTCTCAAACAACCACACCAAATAGAGCAATAACATATGTTTCTAAATAGTCTCATAAAAAATGCATCCAAGGTCCATGCTCTCAGAGTTCACTTCTCATTGTCTCAGCTCTGTTTCAAATATATAAATTTTTAACGGTCGGGTGATTAAATATTTCAATGGTTTATAAATTCAGAAAACCAAACTTCCATGTTGGTAACTGGATATTAAAGATAAAGCAACCAAATGAATTAAAGTCGATTGACCTTAAAATCTTTTCAAATCTTACAAAACAACAAATCTTTAAATTTAATATGAAAATTTACAATGCATAAATCTGCAGCGCCTGCCAGTCTTTTCAAAAGGATATATAATATCTATTTTTTAATATTATACAGGTTGCCTTGAGCCTCACCCAATGTGCCTTCAATAAATTTATAGTTTTAGCCTTTAGAATATACCTATAGGTTTACAAGTTTTAATTTTCTATACATTAAATCAATAATCATGACTTCTTTGCAACGACAACCTGTAGGTGAAATGGGTGGCCTTCACCTTGATTTATGTGGACATGTTTATATATAAAAACTAAAAATGGCTAATTCTAAAAACTGCGCGTCAATTGGATAGTCTACAAAAATATTTGCCCATCCCTTGGCACGGGTTGAAAATGAAATAACCTATTTTTTATGTGTAAAAATTGTAAAAACGTTTAAACGAAAGCGTCAAATTTAACCCTTGATTGCATGTAAAGAGGCACTTTATAACGTTGTGTGGAAGTGGAACATAACTAATGTTTCCTATGCACGATGTAAGGAAAATGTGTTTTTTGATACTATATTGTATTGATATTGGATATGTTTCTCGTAAAGTCGATGTTGGCTTGGATTTTAATTAGGGCTCGTGCCCAATGGTAAATAAAATAGACACTATAATATTATACGCATTTTTATCTTAGCGTAACTTTTATGTTGTGTAGTTCGTTATTAACAAAACCAATTATTTATTTTTACGTTGTAGGGCCATCTTCTCAATTTATATTTTTATGATTATTTTTAATAATTTAAAATATCTCGTGTTTAATATTGGGGACTCCCTTACAACTCCTTTCAATATAAGTGCCCCTAAGTAAATGACAAAAATCACATTCCTCTTTAGTTTTAACATGATTACACCAGAGGGGTGCCTACCTTTCGGTTACATCTAAACACCGACGGTGTGTAACTTGAGTTTGGGCGGGTTTCATTATTTCGTATGGTTGTTAGTTATTACGCTTGTATTTAGAATAGCTGTCATCCTACGCTTCTTGTGACCACATGGACACCTGTCACGTTATATCCCGAGTGGTCCGCCACATGTGTGCGGTCCTGCCAGCCATGGGCATATCCTGCCCATTTGTGGTTTTTTTGGTTTTTCTCAATTTTCTATTCGTTGTTTGGAATCAAAATTCTGTTGTTACCCCTCCCTGGAATCTTCGTGCGTAGTGATGCTACTAGTGCAAAAGAGGTTTGTCTCCTCATTTGTCTTCTTTTTCCTCAAAATGATATTTTATTCGGAAACACCCAGCATCACTAGGATTTGTTTTTCAGTTATGTTAATGTATGTGTTTTTATTTTTTCCCCTTTGTTATGTTCTTCTTCTTCATCTTCTCTTAATATCTTTTCCTAAAATGTTAGCGAAGGCTCGTGGTCTAAGTTATGTGCAAGAAATTGCTAAAATAGTTAGCAAAAAAGCATACTTTCGTTCACATGTTGTGTTCGACGAAAAACATGAAATATGAATGCTCGGCTCTGAGCTTCTTTAACCAAGAATCAGCAGAACTCAATAGAGATACCATCCTTTGTTGATAACTATTTTCTACAGATGTCTACAGACTTCCCTTCGTTTTGTATATTTTCATTCCAAAAGGAGGAAGAGAAACGTCGTGGGAATCCTTTGTAAGGTGGTTGTCACTAGACAAGTCTTTATCGCCATCACCTATTACATTCTCTGCATTCAATAATGTATAGTTACAGATTAGGATCCTAATTTACCCTGATATCAAAACAAAACTTCTTGAGGAAAGATCAAAAATCCAAAATGAGAAGAGAAAAGTATATTTGCAAGGACCTTACGCAAACTAATTTAATCTCTATAGCCATCCAATTGGAATGAGAGTTACTGTGTGTGATAAGTTAAGAAGCATGTTGATAAATATTTAATTGTTCTTTCAGATGGGATATGATCAATAGGATACCTGAAATCCAGATCAATAAGGTTATTAGTTACAGAAGAAAATTCAGAATGACCGGAAGAAGGAAATTTTCATTAAACAGTTCTGGGGTAATTGTGTATGAATTTCAAAAACCCAAACTATTACATCCTTAAAGGGAGAAAAAATTACACAAAACATTGGGAATTTCAAACTCTTGAAAAAATCCGTAAGCATTTCATTATAATTGATAATTTCATACAAGCTTGAAAGATAAACAATGTAATTATCTTAACATATTCAAATGACCAAAAGTGTCATCGGAATACAAAAGTGTAGACACACAACATATCCATAAGAGGAGTACCATACGCTAACCTGATTAGGAGCAGAAAATTAGTTTTACCAAAAGATCTTTATCTATGTAAGAGAACATAAAGAACACAAAATTCTGTATGGTCTTGGATTGATTATGAAAACTGCAGTCACCAAATACGGTGGATTTTATTAAATTTTCCATATTTTTGCAGGTTTTTCAATCCACTGTATTAAACAATGCATTTTTCAACAGTTAAATAATACAATACACAATAATTAAAAACTTTAATAAATGTGGGTAAATTTTTTTTTAAAATTTTTGTAGAACTAAGGCACATAAAATAAAAACTAACAAAAATAAAATAAAGAATTGTAAATAAAATAGATTATTGCAAACTCAGATCAACACTTCTGTGCATATATTTCTCCTTCCTTCTTAGAGCTTTGGCTCAATACAAACTCTCTGAATGTGTTTGATATGAAAACACTTACAACTGCCTCTAATAAATAGATGGCTTCATCTAACAATAAAACACTCAACACTCCTAAAAATGAAACAAAAATCATATGCTTTTGATTTATTTGCTTTATAAGATTTTCCTAAAGCTAGGAATCTAAAACTAAACTCAAAAGTAAAAGCATGTAAAAAGCAAACTGCTTTTTGCTTTTCTTGGGGAAAAATTAAACTTTTTCTAACACTCCCCCTTAATTTTGACCTTCAAGATTTTATTTTTCTGGAGCTGAGTGTGCACTTCTAGATCTGAAATATTCTAGATCACAAACTCCCAAACAAGTTCTCAAATACTTCAAAAAAAAATTCCTAAAGCTTTTGTAAATATATCTGCAAACTGATCTTTGGATCTACAAAATTGAAGAAAAATTTCCTTGTTGTTAACAGATTCCCTGATGAAGTGATACCTCATGTCTGTGTGTTTGCTCCTCTTGTAAAAAATATGATTTTTGGACAATGCTATTGCTGAATTGTTGTCACAAAAATCTTTGTAGCATCCTCTTGATTCTTCCTCAAATCTTTCAACACTCTTCTCATCCAAACAACTTGACATGATGCTCTTGTTTCTTCTACATAATCTTCTTCTGATGAAGATAATATGACCATGGGCTACTTATTTTATGCCCATGAAACTACACTTGTTCCAAAGTGAAAAGCATATTCGGATGTTCTCTTTTTGTCATCAATACTTCCGACATTGTCACTGTCTGTGTAACCTATGAGTTTGAACTCATCTAATGTTGAATACAAGATTCCATGATTCTTAGTTCCACACACATACCTAAAAATTATTTTTTCAACTTGCCAATGTGAGTCTTTTGGAGATTCCATGAACCATGAGGTGAGGCTCACACCATACATAATATTTGGCCTTGTGGTTGTTAAATACATGAGACTTCCAACTAGTATTTTGAACAATGTTGGATCTACAAATGACCATTGTCATATTTGATTAACTTCAAACCCACTGCAACTGATGTTAGCACGGCTTGCAATTCAACAAGTTAAATCTATTCAAAACATCATTAGCATACTTTACCTGTGAAATAAAAACTCCAACTTCTGATTGTTGAACTTCTATGCCCAAAAAATAGTGCATGAGACCTAGATCTGTCATCTCAAATTATTTCTTCATAGCTGATTTGAATGAATCTATAGATAGATTTCTAGTGATGATTAAATCATCCACATATAAACAAACAATTAAAATTTTACCTTTCTCATTGATCTTGATGTATAAGGTAGGCTCACTGTTGCTCCTACTAAAACCATTCGTATCAAATAAGAATCAATCCTATTGTACCAAGCTCTAGGTGCTTGCTTGAGACCATAGAGCACTTTTTTCAACTTGTATACCTTTCCTTCATGACCTTCAATCTCATAACCTTTTGGCTGATTCACATAAACTTATTCTTCAAGAAAACCATTCAAGAATGCTGATTTTACATCCATCTAATAAATAAGCCATTTTTTGAGCTGTAATTATTAAAACCATTCTAACTATGTCCAAATGTGATACAGGTGCAAATTTCTCATTATAATCTACTCCATATTGCTGTGAAAAACCTCTGGAAACTAGCCTTTCTTTATGTTTTTGTATTTTACCATCAATAGTATATTTGGTCTTGTAGACCCACTTCACTCCTATCACGTCCTTTCCTTCTAGAAAATCTACCAGTTCCCATGTCTTATTCTTATCTATGATGTCTATCTCATCATCCATGGCTTGAACCTAAAATTCATTATTTATAGCCTCTTCAAAGTATCTTTGGATGCGTGACTTGAGAAAAAATGCAAAACTGAAAAATCATTACTTGTATCAACATTATAAATATCAATAACACTCCTTGTTTTCCACTACAAAGGGATATCTAATGATATACCCTTTTTATCTTGAACTAGTATCTTCCGGTGTTCCTTGTGGTGTCTACTAGATGGTTGAAGATGCCTGAAATATTAGATACCTCCTAGATGTATATGGAGGTGTAGCTTGTGCTAAATCTTGTGATGCATGTCAAATATTTGAAGAAGATATAATACGTTGTTCTTTGAATGATTTCATCCGCGCCATATAATCATGAGGAATAGTTTTTGCTACACTAACTATTTTATCAATACTTCCATCCCATGCCTCATTTCCAACAAACTATACATCTCTACTGATTATAACCTTTCTAGTAACTAGATTAAACAACTTGTAAGCTTTTGAATTCTTTGAATATCCAACAAATATGCACTTTTCTCCTTTGTTGTCTAACTTATTCATTAGCTCATCGGGAACATCTGCGTATTCCAAACAATGAAAAAATCTAAAATGAGAAACACTTCGTTTCCTCTTTGTCCAAGCCTATTGAGAAACCATATTTCGAACAATTTTCGTTGGACACCTGTTTATGATGTAAACAACAATTCTCACATCGCCCAATACTCATTTGAAAGATGTTTTCCTGCATCATACTTCTCACCATGTCCATGATGGTTCTATTCTTTCTCTCTGCTACACCATTCTACTATGGTGTATACCTGGAAGTAAACTATTTTTGTATACCATGATATTTACAAAAATTTAGAAAAGCATTGGAAACATACTCACCTCCTTTGTCTGTCCTCAAAACTTTGATGTAGTACCCACTTTACTTTTCCACTAAAGCCTTGAACTGCTGAAATATATCAAAAGCATTTGATTTGTGTCTCAAAAAGTACACCCATGTCTTCCTTGTATAGTCATCAATGAATGTCATAAAATATGAACAACCTCTAATAGAATTTGTTTGCATCGGTCCACATAAATCTGAGTGAACAATTTCAAGTGGTGCACTTGTTCTTCTTATTTTGACAACTAGAAAAGAGTCTCTATGTTGCTTCCGTAAAATATAACCTTCACAAACTCTATCTAGTTTCTGAATCAAAAGTAAAACTTTCACCATATTTTTCTTGTGTAATAAATTCAAACCAAAAAAGTCTAAGTGACCAAACCTGAGATGTCGTAGCCATGTTTCATCTTTTTCAACTAAGAGAAAAGCTGATCTAGTCTCTTTAGCTCCAAACTGGTCTATAGTATGAAATCTAGATGTGGCTGGTATAATATTCAAAGGAAACATTATGTTTCTTGTCATATTCACTTTAGAAATCACCTATGTACTTGGAGTTTTATCCATGATCACACATTCATTGTCTTCAATGTAAACTATGTATCCATTTTGTACCAATTGACCAATGCTCACAATATTATGCTTGAGACCTGCAACATAATAAACAATCTACATAATCTTCTACTTCCCATTTTTAGTTAGAATGTTGATTGTTCCTTTTCCTTTTACATTCACTGTATTATTATTCCCAAGGGTAACTTCTATCTTTACTAACTCATCTAAATTAGAAAATAAATCTAAGTTACCTGACATGTGATTACTACAACCAGAATCCAAATACCACACATCACTAGGACTCTCTTGGGATAGATTACACTCAATAGGTGATGCTTGAAATATTTGTGCATGCAATAAACATGGAGCTTGGAGTAGAGATTCTAACCTGATTTTGATTTTTCTTGTTCTGATCATACTACTTTTTCTTGCATTCAAAAGCATAGTGCCCATATCACTTCCAATAATGACACTGAACATTTGATTTATCCCATCTCTTACTTGAAAAATGATTATGATTTTGATCTTGACTATGTACTCTTCCACTTGAGTTTGATGGACCACTTTGTTGTGTCCTATAGATGAACTTTTTCCTCTTCCTCTAGGGCTGAAATTTCCTCTTCCTCTTCCACAATTTCTTAATACTTGTGATGAAAAAGCTTGATCTACAATTGCATGTGATATATTCAACCTATGTTCATAATTTATTAGTGATGCATGCAACTCATCAATTGAAAATTGACTTAGATCCTTAGTTTCTTCAATAGCAACTACCAAAGGATCAAATTTTGTAGGCAAACTTCTAAGAAAATTTTCAATAATTCTTTTGTCCTCAATATTTTCACCATGATATTTAATTTGATTAACCAAACCAACTACAAAAGTAAATAATGATTCTACGAATATGAATCTTTCATTGGCATATTTTCAAAATCTCTATGAAGTAACTGTAGCTTGGCAATTTTTACTTTCTCTTTACCTTAATACGCAACTTGAAGAGTCTCTCACACAATTTTTGCTTTCTTGGATGTTGTCGAACTTGGTAGAATGATTTCATTCATGGCTTGATGAATGAGGAAAAGAGTTTTTTCATATTTATTTCTTAATTCCTTCAAAGTGTCTTTCTCTACCGTGATGAGTGCATTATATGTTCTTTGCATCTCTGCGGTCTCTCGTACCCATTCTCTACGATTTCCCACACATCCTGGGATCTGAATAGTTCCTTTATGGTTAATGACCAATACTTGTAATTCTTTCATGTAAATTGTGGTGTCTCAGTATACCGGATATAGAATCCATAAGCTTTTATCAATTAGAAACTTCTTTGAAAAAGTCCATGCTCTGATACCAATTTGAAGAAATTAGGCACATAAAATAACAACCAATAGAAATAAAATAAATAATTATAAATAAAATGGACTATTGCAAACTCGGATCAACACTACGTGTATATATTTCTCCTTCCCTCCGAGAGCTTCACTCAATATGGACTCTCGAATGTGTTTGATATGAAAAAACTTGTTGCCTCTAATAAATAGATGGATTCATATAACAATAAAACACTCAACACTCCTAAAAATAGAACTAAAAATCACATGCTTTGCAATACAAATATTTTAATTTATTTTATTTGTAAGCTTTTCCTAAAGCTAGGAATTTAAAAGTAAACTCAAAAGTAAAAGTATGTAAAAAGCAAACTACTTTTTGCTTTTCTTAAGGAAAAATTAAACTTTTTCTAACAAATATAAAACTCAAAAGAAGGGATTTCAATTTAAGTTATTATTACTTTTGTCTATTACTAATTAAAAACATGCCTTTAATATTTTTATAACACACTACATAGTACAAAGTGATCGCAAGTAGGATATGATATTAAGTTGTAAAAGCGTAATTTGTTATGGACACACAATTTTTTCACGGATCGTAATTTTGAATTGAGATGATATTTTTAAAATATAAGATTTACCGTATTTTTAATGGACCATTTTTCTTCCATATTTGAATTTCCTTGTTTAATACTATCCCTACAAAATTTTCTATTGTTGGTACCCAAACTGATTCTCTCTCGAAGCTAAGAAGCATCACGGGTCTAGCGCAGAATCTTAGAGGCAAGCGAGAGCATGTAGTGTGTCATTTTGTAGCCGGGGATGACCTGCATCTTGCTCTTTGTCACTTAGATGTGGAGAAATGGGTAGCAATTGCAAGAGTATTTGACCTATCCTCACTACTTTATGGTTGTGCCTTTCAACCGGGGTGAGAGGACCCTTTTTGTAGCTTGTTGTTTATGAAGGATATGTAGATGTCCTTCCTTGTGATTATAAATAAGACCTTAAAGAAAATATGATCAATGCAACAAAATCTAACTCTCACTTATTGTCACTCTAGATAATGGAGATACTTTCTAGGCAAGGTTCAGGTCATTAAAGTCAATGAAAACCTAATTATTTCGCATGTTTTGGTAATAAAAATTATGTATTTGTGTACATACATGAAAAACAAGGGTAGTATGGGTATGATTAATTGTTTTTGAATGAATTATGGTGGGAGGTGAAGCGGGATAAAGTTGATTATGCCAAATATTTGAGAACTTTTACAAAATGGAAAGATTGAATAGCAGAATGCTTTCGAGTAGCTAGGATGTTCCTTTAGCTAGAATATGTGCTTCAATGGAGGCCTAGATCAACACTTTTCACACAAACTTCAAGGATAAAAATGAAAGCTCAAATTGGAAAACTTAATCGAACATTATCAATCTCTGTTTCATCACGCCTAAAATACCCTCAAAGGCTAACAAACAATCTTATAGTCATGGTAGGAGTCACGGTGATTTTAAATTTTTTTATTTCAATATCAAATGAAGGCCCTTTTGATAAATGAAATTATAAATGCCACTAAACTATCACAGGATAAGATCTTGTGTGATTCACATAGATTTCAATGTAAGAATGTAACAGAATAAGAAAAAACCACTTGCAGAGACATTCATAAACGAAGCAAAAACAAATTTTTCCCAAGAATAGGATAGATTAACTCAGTTTGGTTAAATTTATCGGCGAGAGGAAATTTTCGTGAACAATCTTAGAGATTTTCAATGGTTGTACACTCACAACCACCTTGACATGATCAAATGTAATACAAACGAGATAAACAAGATTCTTCGGATAGTTTCTCAGTAAAGACGGGCTCTTATCGGGATTTTATCTTAGGAAATCAGTTTCTAATTCTTAACACTTCTATGTTCACAAACTCCCAACCCTTTTCATAGAAAAACCATGCCTATTTATAACATTTTACAACCGAGCCTCTTCCCCAAAACCAAAGACATTGAGTGTACTAGTGCTCGCCATGATATCAATCGCGATTCCTAGAATCAGATTTGTAAAAATTTGTCAAGTGCTAAGGGGGTAGGTCTCTTCAAATATCTCCCACATTTAACTCCTTCCTCTGGTAGATCACTTTTCCCTTTACTCACCAACCACTTCCACCCTTAATCTATCAACTCTAGTCCTTTGCATGCCCAAGAAGAAGAAATGAAAGATCATATCGAGCCCTGAGGTAAGATGTCATCTTAATGGTAAAATACATCCCGATTCTTCTCACCAAACCCAGATATCAATAGGTCCTTCACGTGCCAAGGAAATAAAAATCGGGTTGAATCGACACGGTCAAATTGCATACTAATGGTTAGAGACGTTTACAGCCCTTTCCCAAAAAACAAAGATACCAAATTAATGTTCCTCTTCATTTGATGTGCATGAGCCTCCAAGAAATGATAAAAAAACCATAACTATACGCATTCCAAGGAGCTTAAAGAGAAAATGGTGGAAAAATCGAGATCTGAGATGCACAACCGCCATTGATTTCTATTTTAAATTTGGACCATCCACGTGGGAGATCCTTTCGAGTGGGCCTGCGGGTTCCATTTTTCCTTTTGCAACTTTTGGGAAAATGTAAAATTTTCACATTTTTCTCTATACCTCTACCCTTGAGAAATGAGCTTGACATGTGTCCTAAGGTGGGCCCCAAAGGAACCACGGCCAAATTTTGTTATTTTAACTCTTTTTTGGAAAAGGTAAAATTTTCCCCACAGCTTCGTCATTCCGCTTTTAGTCTCTGATGTGGGTCCCAACATAACCATGCTTCCTTTTTTACTTTTAACTCCTTTCTCCACAAGAGGAAATTTTCTCAATTTCCCCGGAAGTCTACACCTCTGCCATTGACCGGGGAAAATTTTTAGCTATTCTTTATTGGATCTGTCGGGCCATTTTTATGATTTAATCATTTTGGTAATAAGAGGCAAAAAATCTAAGTTTCCTCCGATGGTCCTGCATCCCTTCCCCTTTGACTTTCCAAACCGCCATGTGTCACAAGGGTGCATCGTGATATGGTCCCCAAAAGTTGAGATCTTGAATGAGCGCGGGCACAAAAATTGTCCTGGCTTGGCATAATTTGTTTGAAGGCTTATAGCTCAGTGGAAGGTGCCATGTGTCAGGCTCCGAGGCAATCTCCTTTGGCCGTTGAAAATTCCAAGCAAAATGCAAAGTGAGTGGAGGCCTCCAAGTGTCCTCCTAGCACTTCTTTAAAATGAAATTCTAGGGCCAGTCCTCAAACATGCATGGTCCCTCCATGTGTCCTAGGCCTCTCAAAACCTTTTGAAAAAGACTAAGTATGGGAAGCCCCGATGGAAGCCTCCACATGTCTTCATGGCACAATTTCAACATAGAGACCCAAAGCAGAGATCCTGAATGAGTGCGGGCTCACCATGTGTCCCTGTTCCGCCAAACTATACTAGTTGCATAAAAAAATTTCAAGTCCTGGACAAACTAGCAAAACCTCCACTTGTCCTCCAGGTGCAACTCTAAGGCCAAACCAAAAAGAAAATCATCAAATGAGTGTTGTCCCTCCAAATGGACCAATTTTGGGTCAAGGAGATCCATAGAATTTTTATAGTTCCCCATTGAGTCACGTCCAACCAAAAGAGGCCATGTTTCTTGTTGATGCAAATATGTAAATTTGACCAAGAGAAACACCCATCAAACTGTAAAATGTGAAAAAACATCCATTTGAGCCGGAAGATGAAATTTTCTCCAAGGACGGAGAACTTAGAAATGTCAAAAGGCTTAAATACATTCCTTTGAGCTACATCCATTCATTTTTCCTCAAGTATTTAGAGTAAAATGATAAGGACAACAAATCCCATTTGTGAAAATGAAAGGAACAGAAAGCTTGAGTTTTTAGATGAATAGTGAATGAGGGACCCTAATCATATACCCTTTTCGAGACAAATAAACAAACAAGGAAACAACTATGGATCCATACATGATTTTTCGGCCTAGGAAGGAATGGTGATGGAAATAAAAAAGGTAGAGACTTCTCAGCACAACATGGGAGGAAAAAAATGGAAGAGGCCGTAAATTGATAGAATTCAATGGCAAAATGGGGCGAGAATATTTTGAGCACCAACAATGCTCCGACTTGAGGATGGGCACTCCTGTGAGTGCCACAAGAACAAAGTAGACCAAGTGCCAAAATATCCATTGGGAAAATGAGTTAGTTTGTAGAGCACAAAACCATAACTATCCCTCAAAAAAGAACCAAGAAACTAGCAAAGACAAGCCACCACCAGGGGCCAAAACAAACAAAAACACAAAAACATAAAACAAACAAACAAACTATACACTTTACAGTGATGTTCACCTTGATTATGAGAATTCAATCAAGGAAATGCTTGAGTTCTTGCCATTCTAGATATGACCATGCTAAGCAGTTTTGATATGTTTTTAACAGTTGGTCATATGATTGCCTCTCTTTTCCATCCAAGTCGCTATCTGACCACATTTCTTTAGGATTATCCCTTGTGCTTGGGTCAAGTTTTCTAACATCTTTCAAGGATGAATCATAGACCAAATTCCTAGAAAACATAACATACCTAGGAGCTTTGTTTTCAACACTTTCGTACTCGAAATTGAAAAAACTCACAAAGTTGTTAAGATCATCATTTACTTGCAAAACTTCATAAGATGCATTTCTTGGGTATTAAATCAAGTACATCAACTATTTCTATCCATATAATTTAACCAATTTTCTGATAATAATGGTATAGCTTTGATACCAAATGATAGAATAGAATAAGATTGCAATGACCAAAGAGGGATAGAAGCCTCACAAATATTATTGATCATGAAATCAGATTACATAACAATGCAAGAGCTGTAATATTTATAGATATTAGACAACCTCATATGGATAGACATGACACCCTATCAGGCACCAACTACGAGATGATAAGACCCATCTCACATGCACATGTAATTACTACTAATACTAATATTGAATGTTATCCAACATAACAATATTGAATGCAAGTCACTAGACTAGAGTGCACATATTGTACATTATTAAATAAAAGACAATGCAATAAAATGCAATAAATATGCCTATGCCAAATTATGCTAACATTACCCCCTTAATTCTTCATAGTTTCCAATGAAGTGGAGAGGAACTCTCGGAATAGTGTGAATTTGTCACGTGCAAGTGACTTAGTGAAAACATCTCGCTCGTTGGTGTAGGACAGAATCGGAGTTGTATGTTGTGCTTGAGACATGCTCACATATGAAATGAACTGTACTTCAATATGCTTGGTTCTCTCATGAAATACTAGATTGCGAACAAGCTTCAAAAATCCTTCATTATCGACATATACTGGAGTAGATTTCTGTTATGGTAGATCAATTCCTTCAAGTATTCGGCATATCCATATTGCTTCACAAACAGCTTCACCTACGGCTAAATACTCTGTCAGTAGAAGAGCGAGAAACAAAGTTTTGTTTCTTACTTCCCCATGATATTGGTCCAGATCCCATAAAGAAGATGAAGCCTGATGTTGACTTCCTATCATCCATGTTTCCTGCATGATCTAAATCTAAATATCTTGTCAAGAAGAAGTTGTCGTTCTTCTTGTACTTAGTCTTGAATATCCATCTGCATCCAATGGGTTTCTTCCCTGGTGGAAGGTCAACAAGTTGCCATGTGTTGTTCTTCATCACTGACTGATACTCTGAATCCATGGCATATTTCCAAGCTTTTGATTGTAGGGCTTCCTAAACTGTAGATGGCTCAACTGTTTCAACAACTCTGCTCATTAGGGCATAATTGACCTCTTCACAAGCTTGACTACGAGTTCTAGGTCTAGGATTGGATGATGTGCTAGGTGCTTCATCCAAATTTGCATCTCTTATTAATTGAGTATACCATTTAGGTAACTTCTTAGCTATTCCATTGGCTTGTGGTGGATCCAAGTTTTCACCATCATCCAATTCATCACTGTCATCTTCAGTGGGAACATCAAATTTTGTCTTCACAAGAGGTGTATTTTGCATGTTTGTTGAGTCGTTGAGTGGAGCATCTGCTTGTTTCTTCTCAAAGAACTCAACATCCCTACTTATGTATAATTTCTTTGCTTTCAGATCCCATAATCTGTACCCAAGTGCTTCTTCACTGTATCCAATGAATATCAATTTCTCAGCTTTCATATCCAACTTGTTCCTATTCTTCTTGGGTATGTGCATGCTAGATTTACACTCAAATACTCTTAGGTGTACAATTGATGGTTTCTAATTTGACCATGCTTCTTGAGGTGTCACTCCTTCAAGAGCTATTGTGGGCACTCTATTCAACAAATAGACTTGCAGTTCTTGTAGCTTTCGCCTAAAATGTGTTTGTTAAACCGAGTCATCAATCATACATTGCACCATTTCCATGATAGTACGATTCCTTCTCTCAAATATACCATTCTCATTTGTGGTGTGTGAGTAGGAGGCATTTGTCGACAAATCCCATGAGCTTCCAGGTAAGTCTTGAACTCATTACTTGTGAATTCCCCCCTCGATCTGAGCGGAGAGTTTTGATCTTGTGACCAACTTCATTCTCAACAAGTGCTTTGAACTTCTGAAATGTCTCAAAGGCTTGACTCTTGTTTCTTAGACAATATATCCACATCTTTCTTGAGTAGTCATCAACACAAAGCATGAAGTATTGACATCCAGAATGACTTGGTTGCATGGGCCCGCAAAGATTGGTGTGCACCAAATCAAGCTTTCCCTTAGCTCTATATGTGTTCTTCTGGAAGGGTACTCTGTGTTGCTTTCCAGCTAGGCAATTGTGACACTTGTCAGTGTTGTGCTTGAGTGTAGGCAATCCTTTCACCATGTTTCCCTTTTGAAGTGTTTGGAGATAACCAAAACTTATGTGACCATATCTGCGATGCCATAGTTTTGCAGATTGTGTGTCTTTGGCCACTAGAGCTTGATCATCCTTATGGACAAAATCAAGTTGGAACATGCATCCCACATTGGAGGCTCTTGCTACAATCTTGGAAACTCTTGAATTATCTCTTATCAAGCACACTTTTTCTCCATTATTACTTGTCAAAATCCAACTTCAATTTTTGATCAAGGAGTTGACTAAGCGATAGCAAATTCTTGGTCAACCCAGGTACATACAATACATCTATGATTTTACAGTCATGCTTTCCAAGAGGTAATGAAATGTTTCCAATCCCCTTAACATTGTATGATGAGTCATCACCTAATGACACATTGTTCTTGTTAGGTGAGTCACGTAGTGTGTAGAACCAATCCTTGTGTCAGTCATGTGTCGAGTTGCACCCGAGTCAACATACCAGATATCTTGTGTGGACTTGGTTTCTTCATCAAATTGAGTAGAATACATGTGGTGTCCTTCATCTGAATCATCCTCATGTTCAGAAATGTACCCTTGTTGTTTGGGTTTTCTTTGCCAATTACCATTTTTCTGCCCTTGATTGTTGTTATTGTTGGACTTCCCTTGATTTGAATTGTTGTTACCCTGTTGGTTGTTGGGTTTTGAATTGCTTGATGAACCCTTTTTGTAGGAATTGTACCAACAATCTTTGATGTCATGTCCCCCTATTGTAAATGGGACACTTCTTGGTGTTGTCTCGTTGACTTTGATTTTGTTGGGACTTCTTGTGATTGGACTAAAATTTCCCCTTTCCTTTATGATTGGAAGATAGTGCTTGCTCATCTTCATGATCTTTGTTATTCATTGCCTCTTCTTGTTGGAGTAGATTGACCAACTTCTCAAAGGTGACTATGTGTTCACTCATATTGATAGTTGTCACAAATATTTACGTAGGAAGGAGGAAGTGCTCGCAACACAATTGGTATGAGGTCTTCATCACTTATATATTTTACCAATGCCAATAGAGATGCCCTCAAAGTAGAAACTCGTCTCAAAAAAACTTCAACCTTCTCATTGTGCTTGAACTTGAGAGTATGCGAGTTGTGAGAGTAGGTTGAGGATGGCATTCTTGTTCTTTCCCTTATAGACTATGCTCAACTTATCCCATGCATCCTTGGCCGATGTGGCATCTCTAATGTGGGGTTACACATCGTCTGCATTATGCTAAATAAGATGATCAACTTGGCCGTTGATTGGCCCTATCAAATTGAACTTGTTTTCTTCCATCATCAAGTGATCTTGTTTTTTTCCATCTACAATTGTCCATAGGTCTTCAAACTCAAGTAACATCTTGATCTTCGGTTTCCATGTAGCATAGTTGTCTCTCCGAGTAGTTGTGAATCGGAAAGAAGAACTTTGGTGCTTGTGCACCCATTTCTCGCAATCTAAATTTTGAAACTACGAATTTCTAACAAAGGGTAAGGCTCTTATCACTCCAGGTTTATGGTCTCCCTCTCAATATACCATCAGGCCAATATACCAAACCTTTCTATATAAGCTCCCTTCCGATACACTCATCGGTACATGGAAGAAGATCACCCTTTCAATATACCCATCAGTACGGAAAGAGGTGTTAACACACGTGAAATAATTTAGTACGTGGTACGTAGACAAGAAAGGAGAGGGGTTTGTGCAAGCACAAATGAATGGGAGGGCTCAAATGTGTGTGTATTGTGTCCTTATTACTCCCCATTGATTTTATAGGGTCGATGCCTAGACAATGCTTAGGCAGCTGTGTTAGGCATTAAGTGCGGTAGTAGTCGTGACAAAGCATCACTTGTAAGTGCTTCCCAAAGGTCGTATATACCGAGCATTTGCTTTATGAGATCAAAGATCTCGTGTGATAGAACCAAACATAAAATAAAAAATTTGCACTTATTTTTGTTCACTTTATACACCAAGATTAGTACAAAATGCTCCAAAATTACATCAAAATGAAGTTTTTTGTCCAAAGCCTCTTCGAAAAAAGGGTCTAGAATCACAAAATACACAATTTAGGCCAAAAATATTTTTTAACCCCCAATAGGTGTTTTTCCACTAAATTCAGCGGTGGCTCTAAATGTGTTTGGTGAGCTTCTAAATTTAGAAATCTCCCAAAATTTAGTAATTTCTCCAAATTTTCCAAAAAAATTTAATAAAAATATGGAGAGAGTGGGAATTGAAGCCACTGACTGTTTGTTCCCAAGATTCAAACAAATTATCTGAATATTGTTTTCACTTTTTCTCACAAACCGTGATCTAAGTTTTTCTAAAAATTTTACAGCAGCATCATACAATATTTTTCTTGAAACCCACAAAATTTCAGAAGAATCAAAATCTTAGTTTTTGAGATCTTACCAATTTACCAGCTAGATCTGATTTTTTTTTAGAAAAAATGATCGACTTGCATGAGACTTTTTGTCACATATAGAGGACAAATCTGAATATGATGTACACTATAAAGTTGTGCGGCTTTTTCTTCTCTTTCCAGAAAAAAAAATTACATCAATCTGACATTGTATGAAAAATTTACGTTCTTTTTCTAAGAGCTATCTGCTGGAATTTTGTTGATGGGACTGCTTCAACCTTTGCTCCCGAATTCTTCACACCTCCACTTTCAGATCTGATTTTTTTTTTTTTTAGATCTACAATTTTTTTTCAAGATCTCTCTCCTTTTTTTTTAAGATTTTTTTTTCACAATCTTTTTTTTTTTTTTTTCAAGATTTTTTTTTTTTTAAAGATCTCCAAATTTGAAATATTCCACCAATATGTTGGATCAATTGGCTATGCCAATGACTAATAAAAAAAAAATTACCTTCCAAATAAGTGGATAGGTCAAATTTTAGTTGAGGGATGCTTAGAAGGAATGGAGGCTGCAGGATGCTTCAATGGCTCTCCTTTGATGCAAGATCTTCTTCTCCAATGGATCCTCTCCAATAGTGCTCCTCTTCAACCTTGCTTGGATAGAACCTTCTCTAATACCAAATGATAATAATGGTATAGCTTTGATACCAAATGATAGAATAGAATAAGATTGCAATGACCAAAGAGGGATAAAAGCCTCACAAATATTATTGATCATGAAATCAGATTACATAACAATGCAAGAGCTATAATATTTATAGATATTAGACAACCTCATATGGATAGACATGACACCCTATCAGGCACCAACTACGAGATGATAAGACCCATCTCACATGCACATGTAATTACTACTAATACCAATATTGAATGTTATCCAACATAACAATATTGAATGCAAGTCACTAGACTAGAGTGCACATGTTGCACATTATTAAATAAAAGACAATGCAATAAAATGCAATAAATATGCCTATGCTAAATTATGCTAACATTTTCCTTCAATGGGAATAATGGCATAGGAAATGTCCATTTTAAATCTACAACCAACACCTGCTGCCCATTTTCTTGACAACAACATCCCCACTTGGCGGGGCATTGAACAATCACTATATCAAGTTTTAAGTTCCTTTCGGGATAAGATGCAAGTTACACAACCATATCTTTAACACATCCCACCATTGACTCTCTAAAGTCCATGGCGGTGCACTTCCCATATGCTACTATTACTTTGATACCTAATTCATTCATGACCTCCGAGAGGCATAACATTACATGATTCCCGAGTTAAACATACATTTGTAAAACAATATGTCTTTAATGATCGAGTGGTAAAGAATGAATCCACATTCAGCTAAGAATCTACCAAGGATGTCCCCAAGTAAACCTCAGGTGGTTCATCTATCTCTTCTGATGCTTGTAGTTCTTCTGGTTCTTCAATGATTGCAGGAGTCTCCACAATATTTACATTTCTTCCTGAGGCACTCTTCTCTTCTTTCAATCCAAAATACTCCAATGCCCTCTTCTTATGCTCAGGGATCCTATGCAACTTAGAAATTGGGACAGAGATCTTGATCTGACTCAAGAATTGGGCAATGTCATAAGGTATAGAATTTTGCAAGGCGGCATTGGAATGAAGGTTGATAGGCTCATTAGATGGTAGAAGACTTTTTGCAGCTTGGGCATGAGGAGGGGTATGATTTTTGTTTGGGACATGAGGCCCTTGGAAAATGCATCTTTCTTAGGAGCCTCTTTAGGAATATTAGAGAGTAATGGGGATTTTGTGTTAACTTGAGTCCTTATCCCTTTGATAACCCTACTTCTTGTGTTTTACTCCTTTTCTTGAGCCGCAACAACATTCATAAAAAATCATTTTTCCTCCTCATATGGGATGCCTCCATCATACTTCTTTATCATTAAATCCCTTAGATATTCAAAGTCATTAGTGGGAAATTTGAAAGCTTGTACATTATTTACTTCTAAAGTATGAGAGGGAGGAAGAATAAGTACCCAGTGGATGCAATCCTAAAAATCGAAGCAATTATGGCACTTACTACCTCGGTTGAAGTTGATTCCCTTGGTGAACTTGCGGGGATTTCCATCATGCGGGAATCATCATTATCATCATCAGCTTCATCTTCTTCTTTTTGATCTTCCTCACATGGAGAATGGGGCACAAAACATCTGTCACACCAATCAATGACATATGTCTCATCCACTACAACAACTCCGGCAACCAAAGGATTAGGTACCACTCTGTTTTCCCGGCACGAGACCTGTTTATTTCCAAATCCAACAGTCCCTTTCCTTTGTCATCAGATCTCGATAATTTCTATGATTATTTGTAAACCTATCTAGGTCGTGTTGCTTGTGTTGACCCCGTGAACTCGCCCAATTCCCTTTTCTACCCGGGATAATTTGTATGATATTTCTTTGACAACCTAGGGCTACAAAAAATTTCACCACTTCCTCCAATTCATTGACCTTACCTATTTGAGGATTTTCTCGGGTCAATTAGTTTTACACCCTCCCTTTTTGGAGGCTTTCAATTGCCTTGATGTTGTTATCTATTTGAAGAGCCATGGTGAAGGCCTGCCTCAAATTAGTAGCATTTTTGTCCTTGAAGTAGTAAGTAACATTTTTATCAGATGCATTTGAATATTTGATCAAACATGATTCATCACATGGACTTATCCTAACAGGTAATCTCCTCAAGGTCTTATTAAACCTTGTGTTGAAATCATGTACTGACTCATTAGGATTCTTCTTGATATTTTCAAATTCTGACAGAAGAAACCTAGGGTTAGTTCTATCACCATATTGCAATCTAAATGCATTGTTTATCTTTTTCTAAGAGTCAATGGAATTATATGGCAAAGCTTTATACCAATCCCTTGCATCATCTTCTAAAGTATGAATAAATAGTTTGATATATACATCTTCATGTTCAATCTCAAAGTCATCCATCATATTGATAAAAAGATTTAGATGTTGATCACCATTTATAGTGTTGTTTCCTTGGAACTTTGGTAATCTATTCCTTACATCCTGGGGAACTACATTTGGATAACCAGACCATTCTGTAAAATGTATAGGACCAAAGGAGTTTACAACAAATGGAGGTCTAGGTGGGGGTAGGGCCATGTTGTTTTGAGGAGGTGACCACGGAGGGGTGATGATTTATAAGGGGCAAAGGGTCTTTGAAACACATGAGTATAATATTCAAAATGGATATCCCTAAATGCCTTGTTTCTTGGAAATCCCTATCAAATTCTAAAAAGAAAGGGAGAATGAAAAAACTTTTCAAAATCAAATGAACGCTCTCTCTAGTTGGAGAATTCAATTCTACAAAGAGGCTACCTGATTGAGAAGCACTTGAGTTGCAATATTCAATGATAGGTAGATCACTTTCATCAATGGAGATCCCTTTTCTTGTCGATAATCACCAACAACTCTCTAGGATTTTCTTCCTTCTGACTTTGCTTTTCCTAGCTCTAGAAATAGTGTCCTAGCAAGATCCCTAGCAAAGAAAGACCTTATTCCTTCTATTTTTGCAAAGGTTAGTAAAAAATATCACTTGACATAGTTTAATATACTTGGTATTCATTAAGAATCAGATTAAAATTGAGTCACCACTAAGGATTTCCACCTTAGTTGTGCAAATGCACTAAATATGATCTGTTAAATGTCTATTAACACCAGAAACTAGAAATGTAAAGAATCTAACTTTTTCTTCACCAAAATTTATCAATGAAATCCGGTCAATAGGTATGGAAACTAAAATAATTACACACAACACTTAGAGCATATAAGAAGTGTTTTACCAGGTCTGAATATGAACTACAATCACTATGTCCCCGATAATGGTGCCGGTGAGGTGTTGGTACCCAAATATATTCTCTCTCGGAAGATGAGCAGCATCAAAAGTCTAGCCAAAAGCTTAGAGGATAGATGAACATGTAGTGTGTCATTTTATAGCCAAGGATGAGCTTCAACTTGCTCTTTGTCACTTAGATGTGGAGAAATGGGTAGCACCCCAGAGAGGATTTGACCTATCCTCACTACTTTATGGTTGTTCCTTTCAACCAAGGTGAGAGGACCCTTTTTGTAGCCTATTGTTTATAGAGGAGATGGACATTTCATTCCTTGTGAAGTATTAAGAAGGCCTTGAAGAATATATGATCAATGCAACAAAATCTAACTCTCCCAAGTTATCACTCTAGATAATTGAGATATTTTCTAGGCAAGGTTCGGACACTAAATACAATTAAAACCTGATTTTTCTGCATGTTTTGGTAATAAAAATTATGCATTTGTGTACATACATGACAAACAGGGGTATTATGGGTATGATTAGTTGTTTTTGAATGAATTTTTGTAGGAGGTGAAGCAATATAAAGTTGATTATACCAAATCTTTGAGAACTTTTACAAAAATGAAAAGTTTTAACATCAAAATGCTTTCGAGTAGCTAGGATGTTCCTTTAACTAGAATATTTGCTTCAATGGAGGCCCGGATAAGCAATTTTCACACAAACTTCAAGGATAAAAATGAAGGCCCAAATTGCAAAACTTAATCGAACATTATCAATCTTCATTTCATCATGCCTAAGATACCCTCAAAGGCTAACAAACAATCTTATAGTCATGCTAGAGTCATGATTATTGTAAATTTGTTTATTTCACTACCAAATGAAGGATCTTTTGATAAATAAAATTACAAATGCCACTAAACTATCACAAGGATAATATCTTGTATGATTCACACAAATTTCAATGTAAGAATTCATAGAGAACAATAAAAACTACTTGTAGACATTCAGGAATGAAGCAAACAAAAATTTTGCCTAAGAATAACACACATTAACTCAAGTTTGGTTAAATTTATTAGTATGGGAAAGTTTCTCAAATAATCTTAGAACTTGTCAATGTTTGTACACTCGTAACCACCTTGACATGATCAAATGTAACACATAGGAGATAAACAAGATTCTTGAGATAGTTTCTCAGAGATACGAGCTCTTATCAAGATTTTCTCTTAGGAAATCAGTTTCTTATTCCTAAAACTTCTACGTTAACAAATTCCCAACCCTTTTCATGGAAAAATCATGCCTATTTATAAAACTTTACAACCGAGCCTTTTCCCCCAAAACTAGAGACATTGAGTGTACCAGTGCTCGCCATGATGTCAATTGCGATTCCCAGAATCAGATCTATAAAAAAAATTTAGGCGCTCAGGGGGCATGTCTCATCAAAGATCTCCTGCGATAAACTCCTTCCTCTGGTAGATAAATTTTCCCTTTAGTCACCAATTACTTCCACCCCTAATCTATCAAGTCTAGTCCTTTACGTGCCCAAGAAGAAGAAATGAAAGATCAGATCGAGCCCCAGAGGTTAGATCTCATCTTAATGGTAAAAGACATCCCTGGATTCTTCTCACCAAACCAAGTTATCAATAGGTCCTTCAAGTGCTAAGGAAAGAAAAATTGGGCCGAATCTGAAAGTTAGATTGTATATCATTTATAGATCTTTCCCACCAAACTAGGATACAAAATTAATGTTCCTATTCATTTGGAGTGCAGGAGACTCCAAGAAATGATAAAAAACCATAAGAATATGCATTCCCAGAAGCTCTGGAGTGAAAATGGTAGAAAAATTAGATACAAATACACAACTGTTGTTGATTTATATTTTGAATTTAGACCATCCATGTGGGAGATCCATTTTAGAGCGGGCCTGTGGGTTCCCTTTTTCCTTTTGCAACTTTTGGAAAAATGTAATTTTTTCACATTTTTCTCCTCACCTTCGCCCTTGAGAAATGAGCCCGACACGTGTCCTAAGGTATGCCTAAAAGGAACCACGGCCAAATTCCGTTATTTCACCTTTTTGGAAAATGGAAAATTTTCCAAATTTTCCCGCTGACTCGCCCTTTCACTTCTAGTCTCGATGTGGGTCCTAGAGAACCATGCTTCTGTTTTACTTTTAACTCCCTTCTCCACAAGAGGAAAATTTTCTGAATTTCCCCAGAAGTCCACACCTCCGCCATTGACAAGAGAAAAAAATGACTATTCTCTATTGCGTCTTTGGGCCATTTTGATGTTTTAATCCTTTTGGTAACAAGAGGAAAAAAATCCAATTTGCCTCGATTGTCCACTTCCCCACCTCTTTGACTTTTCAAACTGAATTGCGTCACAAGGTCACATCTTGAGATGGTCCTTAAAAGTTGAAATCTTGAATGAGCATAGGCTCAACATGTATCCTAGTTTGACACAATTTTTTTGAAGGCTTATAGCTCAGTGAAAGGCACCATGTGTGGGGCTTAGAGGGAATCTCCTTTAGCCATTGAAAAAGTCCAAGTAAAATGCAAAGTGAGCGGTGGCCTCCACATGTCCTCCTGACACTTCTTTAAAATGAAATTTGGGGGCCAGTCCTCAAACATGCGTGGTCCCTCCACATGTCCTAGGCCTCTCAAAACCTTTTGAAAAATCCAAAGTATGAGAAGCCCCGGCGGAAGCCTCCATATGTCTTCATCGCACAATTTCACATAGAGACCTAAAGCGGAGATCCTGAATGAGCACGAGGTCACCACGTGTACCTATTTTGCCGAACTATAATACCTACATAAAATTTTTCCAATTCCTAGGAAAAGAAGTGGAAACCTCCTCGTGTCCTCCCAGTGCAACTCCGAGGCCAAACCAAAAAGCAAATCTTCAAATGAGCATCGTTCCTCCACATGGACTAGTTTTGGGTCAAGGCGATCCATAGAATTTTTAGAGTGCCCCATTGAGCCCTATCTAACCAAAAGAGGCAACATTTCATGTTGATGAAAAGATGTAAATTTCACCAGGAGAAATGCCCGACAAACCGTAAAATGTGGAAAAACAACCATTTGAGCCGAAGAAGAAATTTTCTCCAAGGACGAGAGAACTTAAAAATTTCACAAGGCTCAAATACATTCCTCCGAGCTACATCCATTCATTTTTCATAAAGTATTTAGAGTAAAATGATAAGGACAAAAAATCCCTACTGTGAAAAACGGAAGGAATGGGAAAGCCCATGTTTTTCGATGAAGCAGAGAATGGGGACCCTAATCACGAGACCTTTTTCGGACAAACAGAGAAACAAAGATACAACTATGGATCCATATGTGATCCTCAGCCCAGGAAGGAATGGTCATGGCAAAAAGAGAAGGCAAATACTTCTTAGTCACAACATGGGGGGAAAATATGGTAGATGGCATAAATTGATAGATTTTAATGGCAAAATGGGGCAAGACTATTTTGAGCACCAACATCTACCTTGCTAAAAACTTACAAGGAAACTTCCATCTAGCTTGCTAGAGAAATATGTACTGATTCTCAAGGACATTATCCTTGGATATCCTCATGAAAAGCAATTTATGTAAATGTAAATATCATTGAATACACTAGAATTTATCTTTACAATTAAGGGTATGAAGGAATAAACTTTCTTTCATACTTTGGTATAGATTTACAATAAACTCAACACATGCACATTAAAAATATTGAATTGTATTCATGTGGGATGTCGTATTCATCTAGAGATAGCTTCTTATAAAAATTCTTGATCATATAATCTAGGAGTCAAGTATTATCACTTATTCTTCCTCATATCTATAGAATCACTCTAACAAGCCTTTATTCTCTCACACAACTTTAGCTACGTGAGTTGTTCTCACAACTCACCAATATAATTAAACTATTACAACATTATATGAGTTTTTTATATCACAACTCATATATTACAAATACACACATAATATTAATGTTCACACTAACATATAAATTCCTAACATTCACCCCCTTAGTGTGAACATGGGGAAAAGTGGAACTGAAACTAGAATCGTATGCCACCGCATACTTTTAGGTCTGCATACTACTATTTGAATCTTATTGTTTGGATCTTACTGCAAATGACCATTAGTATGCAAATAATTCATCTCATATTTATCAATGTGAATGAAACAATGTCATTTCACTGGCTAATCATCTTCATAAAATGTATGACAAGAAGAGGATCTCTGTAGTCAAAGGATTTCTACGATTAGCTACACTCCTATACAACTATTTCACTATTCCACACCTTCCACACCATATCACAACATTTAAGGAGATTATATTAGGAATGATCATATATTAAAAGTGAACAATCACAAATCTTCTCTGCTTATTATGCATATCAAAGAAAACATGTAATTGAATTAAAAGTCCACAACACCATTGTGTGGCCCTGTCATTTGCGGTTGACAAGAGGTCATTGATTGACCTCCTTCCTACATCGCTGCATTCCTCCATGTATATTATATATACTTAGTAAAAAAATCTTGAAAATTATAACCATTGTCATCATTCATTGGTTCTTCATTATCATAATCTTTTCTTCATCACAACCATGGTATTCTCTAGTAGTTTCCCATCAAGTGGGTCTTGAGCTCTCGGTTTACGGTTTACAACCATATGAATAGGTTGTGTTTTCTCTTAATCATAGTACCCTATGGTTTGCACAAGTGTGTGTGCTTGAGCTCACGGTGTGATTGGATAACATGGGTACTATCTACAACTTGTGGGACTTGCTACTTGAGATAGACCTCGATAGAAAGTTGGTTTTGCTCCTAAACTACCTACCACAATATAAACTAATGCGGGAAAACTATTTGTTCTAATATAACTTTCTAAGGGACCAGGAAGAGAGAATGCATGAAACCAAAGCCTACACTAAAGTGGTGATACACTAGAAAAGAGGATGTGAGAATAGTATCCAATGTGTGAAAAATAGAAACAAAGTGCATACTAGAAGGGGTGATAATAGTTCTCCACAATCTAGCAACTACATTCACAAAAATATTTCATGCACACATAATGATAATGAATCCTTGCAACAACATAAGATAGACACAATATATATGCAATGATATTGAAGGGGAAAGAGGAATGCAAACAAACACAATAGGGGAAGAGAAATTGATAAAGTTGTATCAATTTCTTCCATCGACATGCATGATTCAATCTATTATAGAATAAGGGCCTAGATCACCATGCAAGGAGTCAACTACAAGGTCCTATAATACGTTAGTCTCACAAAACAATTTTGACAAAGTTTTTCTACTAAAAACTCTCTCCCACATTGAACCAAACACTCCAATTTATAGCATTCTAAAAGGACAAAGAGAGGGAAAATGGAAATCCTAAAATATGACTTCTCACCACTTGTAAGATGTCATACTTGAACTAAAATGATGGTATTTATATTTGAAAAGGCCCCCATACTATCCCATAACTTTCGGTAGTCATAAATGTCAGCCCATGCTTCATTAATGCATCTCAGCTACTAAATAAAATCATTGTTCTAAAGCTAGGCACGTTTTCTAAAAACTCACCATATATTACTCTATAAATTCTAGATTTATTGGTTTATGTGTATTGGGCTCATAACCACTATTTCAACGGTACCAATTTTGTGCATTTTTTTTTAGAAATGCAAAAGTTATAGCCTTCTGAGTGTGGGTAGATATTTTGGGTTTCATAGGCATTCTGTCATTTAATTAGGAATGAACATCGAGTGACTAGGGCTAAAGAAATTTATTTTATTTTTATGGCATAGAGGACATCATGATCATTCCATGAAGTCAATTTTTTTAAAAATTGGAGCTCGGGGTCAAAAGTTATGGCCATTTGAAGTTCGGGGTCTGAGTTACACTATTTTCCCTTGCATGCATCTATATCAGGTATTTCAGGTCTTGGTGTCCTAGGTGTCCCTTGTGTGAATTGAGCAAAAAACCTCTACTTCACCCACATCACACTTGACCTGCTTTAAAAATTGGGTAAGTCAGAAAAATCAAGTTTTGATGTCTCGACTTCCATGTATCCCGTCATTGATCGGGTCGTTGACCTCTGCTCCACCCGCATCCCTTTCTAATTGGATATCTCAGAATTTTAAGTCGCGACGTCCCATGGACCTCTCAGGATAGGTTTACATGAATTTTCCCCATCCCTTTGTAATTCGGTGAAATTAGCCTTGAGGGTCCCAACTGTCTCGACGTCCCGCGGACCACATGGGAAAAAAACATTCAATTTTGCCGATTTGAAATGCTGCGGATATTTCAGCTTTTTGGGTTCCGGATGTCACGTGCGTGCTTTATGCTCGGGTCAAAAATATCCAATTTTTCTACATTTCACTAGAACATGAATTTTTTTTTAGATTTTCTCAAATTTGTCTAACTTCTTGGATGTTTCTTGGATACGGAGGTTAGAAGAAAGCAAAGGGGGCCCCCAAACCCAATTTTGGGCCTCAACCAATTCTACTTTCTCCAGGATGAGGAAATTATACAATTTATCCAAATTACCTTGAGGGGTGAATTTGGGATAACAAGTTGTTTACAATAGTAGAAAATATATCACTTTTTTAATCCTTGGAAGTTGATCCTTGCTTGGAAGAATATCTAAATCTTCTTTTAACAAATGATTTGTAGTCTTTATTTTTTCCATACAACACACTTTCTTCGGATCAATATTCTTATTTTCTTCATCAATCAATGAAGAAATTAGATCTTATAGGCTAGGATTAATTTTACGTAGTGTAAAAACAATATTGGAATAACCGACAAAGATGTTATTTCATAATACAAATTTTTCATCATTATCAAGAACATCCGCTTTTATCCTTACGAATTGGTTAAAAATTGAGTGAAACTTACTTATATGTTGCACCATGTTGTCACTTTGCTCTATATTGAGTTTGTTGGTATCCAAATTCGTTCTCCTTTTCAAGCTAAGAAGAAACATAGATTCAACAGGGAGCTTAGAGGTAGATAGATCTTAAATGTGTATCGTTTTATAGTCGGGGATGAAATCTAACTGACCCTTTATTACTCGATTTTGTTTAGAGATGGATAGCAGCTTAAAAGGATGTGATCTTATCCTAACTATTTTAGGTTGTGCCTTCAATCAAGGTAAGAGAACCTATTTTATAACCTCTATTGTTGAAGGAGACGTAGATACCTTTCTTTTGCACAAATTTTATAGAGAAGACCTTGGGGATAATATTATCAACACACCAAATCGACTCTCACGAGTTGTCACTTCTAGATTATAGGGATATTTTCAAACACAAGGCAAAGATTATGAAGACATTTGGAATCCCGATCTGCATTCGCATACTTTAGTAATTGGATTTTATTCTTTCGTGGATATATAAAGAAAAAAGGGGCGAGTTCAAGGTAGGATTGGTTATTTGAATAGTTTTTAGTGGGAGATCAAGAAGATAGATTGGACTTTGCAGATCCTTGAGAAAATTCACAACAAATAGAGAACTCAATAACATAAAGCTTCAAAATAGTTAAAACATTCCTTCAACCAGAAGATGTGCATCAATGGAGGCCCAAACATGCACTTTTTCACACAATATTTGAGATTCTAGCATGAAGGCTTGAGTTAGAAGACCCAATAAAACATCAAAATCTAAGATCAGTCATGCCTAAGGTACACCCAGAGGCTTACAAACAATCTCTGTCAACAGATGAAAGAAAAGTGATTTTAAATCGTTTATTTCATTCCCAAATGAAAGCTCTTTTGAAAAATGAAATTGTAGATGCCACTAAACTATCACAAGGATTGAGATCTATGTGATTCAAAGAGATTTTGATACAAAATTCTAATAAGAACAAGAAAAAATGCTTGTAGACATTCTAAGAAAGTGAAATAAACACAAAATTAGCCAAATATTTGACACAAATTAACTCAAAATTTGTCAGATTCATCAGCTGGGCAGAATTATTTAAACAATCTTAGAGCTTGTTGATGGATATACAATTGTAACCAACTCAACATGAATGAAAATCTAACAAAGAGGAAGTTAACATGGCTTATCAGAAAGTTTTCTTAGAGGATGAGCTTTTCGTAAAATTTTCTCGTGAAAATGAACCTCAAATTTTGCATGACAAATTCATGCAAGATATACCGTTTCCTCACTCACTCACTTTTCCCCTCAAATCTTCCCTACAAAAGTGGAATATGCGAAGCACCTATGCTTTGCAATATTTCTAAAAATGACATTTAACAAATTCACATAAAGTTGTAAGTTGTTCTTTCAAAATTTGAATCATTACAAAACTTTCATCATTCTTCAAAGTGGAAGCACATTTTGCATTTTCCATGCATGTAGATCTGTTTCATTTCATCATTTCAACTTTTCCTTCCCAATTTTTTACTCGCAACTTTGGATATGGTAATTCACGTTTTTCATAAACTAAAGTAAAAATTATTTCAAAAATGCCTTGGATTCACAAATTGAAGCCCTAAATTAATTAATTCGGACCCTACGAGCCTAGACGACACAAATTGGTAAAAAATTAGATGAAGATTGATATAAAAATACATCTCCAAATTTCTTGGAGCTCAAATGGCGGCCAAATTGGTGAAACGCACCTACCATCGATATGTTCCTCAAATTCAAATTTGAGCACTCCACGTGGTAGATACAACTAAAAATGGGCCTTAGGACATATTTTTACCTTTTTACTAATTTTGGAAAATTTGTACAATTTCTTGATTTCCTCCACCACTCTTCCAATGAGATTTTAGCTTGACACGTTGCGTAATATGATTTGGATAAAGAGTCGCAACTCAATTTTACACATTTTACATCTCTTTGGATAAAAGGAAAATGTTTCACTTTTCCTCCACCATCCCTGCACCTCCGCTTCAGGTTTCTAAAGTGGGTCCCAGTGGAACCTCGGGTACCTTTATGCCTTTAACTCCCTTTTCCCTCAAAGGGAAAATTTTTCACTTTTCCTCCACCAGCCGAACCTCCACTATTGACTTCTCAAATGAATTTTGACTTTTACCCTTGGCCTTGCGGGTTAGTTTGATACTTTGAGTCATTCGAATATAAGAGGAGAAAAAACCAAGTTACCCCCGATGGTCTGCCTCCCCACCTCTTTGACTTTTCAAACTGCCACGTGTCACCACGGTGAACCTTGAGGCGGTCCCAAAAATTTGATACCTTAAACGAGTGCGGGATCGCCACGTGTCCTATTCCAATGAGAATTTTTTGAATACTTGAAGCTCAATGGAAGGAACCACGTGTCATACTCCAAGGCAGTCTCCTTTTGGCTGTTGAAAAGTCTAAGTAAAATAAAAACCAAGTGGAGGCATCCACATGTCATTCTAGCACTTCTTTTAGATGGTGCCCAAAGCGGAGACCTTGAATGAGTACGAGTTTGCCATGTGTCCTGTTCCACCAAATTGCTCCAACTACATAAATAATTTTTCCAAGTCTGGGCCAAGCAGCAGAAGCTTCCACATGTCCTCCCGATGCTACTTCAATGTCAGACCAAAAATTTGATTCTCAAACGAGCACCATTCACCCACGTGGACATATTTTTGAGTTGAGGCCTTTTATAGAATTTTTGAAGTATTTAGCTGAGCCTGCATCCAACCAAAAGTTTCCACGTCCCTTGTAGATGCAAGGATGCAAGTTTGACTAGGAGAAAACGCCTGTCAAACCGTAAAATATAGAAACATGAGCATTTGAGCCTGAAAATGAATTTTTCTTCAATGACAGAGAGTTTAGATTAGCGCAAATCTCAAACATGATCCTTAGGGACACATCAACTCATCCTTCTTCAATTAATTCAAGGAAGAAATGTCAAGAACAAAAATTCCAACTGTGGTAATAGAGGGAATGGGAAAACATGAATTTTTGAAAGGACAAAGCCTGGGGAACCCAAAATACAGACCTTTTCCAGAGGAACAAAGAAACTAGGAGACAAATATGGACCCTGGGGAAGAATAAAAATGGCAACAAAGACCAGCCAAGCACATTCATGGGAAAGGATAAATTTATAGAAGTCGTAAATTAATAAATTTTCAAGGGCGAAATGGGGCAAGACAATTTTGAGCACCAACAGAGTCCAAAAATTTCTATTTGAGAGATCTTTGTTGCACTTCTTTTTGGGATCCAAAATCTTGTTCAATGTAATCCATATGATATTTGTAATTTTTAATAATTCTATATGATGCCGTAAGCATCGAGATAATCCTAGGCCAATAATTTTTGTATATTTTCAATCCTTTCTTTCCGATTTGGTGGCTTCATCTACATCAGTTGGTTTTTGTATTTTACCATCTACAATTTCCCATAATTCTTTGTTAATTATTAATAATTGGTTTCAAACTTGTCGAGTGTATGGAAATATTTACCTTCAAAATTTATGCCTTAATTTTTCCATTATGGGTTTCGAACTCAGTCAAAAATGTACCCTTACAATAAACTAAAAGAAATGAAGTAAAATTTTATTTTCAATTGATAGCAGAAAGCATATGATCAATGCAAAGAGCTTGAAAAAACACACATTTTAAGAACCAACATCACCTTAATTTGAGTTGGAAACGGAAATTTATGAAAATACAAATTTTAAATCCAACGTCTTTTCGCACCGTTTCCAAAAATGGAAATATTTTTTCTAAATTTTTGTTTTTTTACTAAATCTAAAAATGAAAAAAAAGGATAAGAAGAGTTGTCACTCACGATTTTTCAATGAACAAGCTTTCCACGATTGGAGCCGAGATCAAATAGGATTAGATTTGAGATCAATTAGGATTACAGCCGAGATGATGAATGCCTCAATGTCAGAGAGATAGCATCGTAGATCTAGGCACATCTTATTATTTCAAGCTCAATATCAATTTTTTTAGTGTGGAGATAAAATTTACAGAGCCACATAAGAAAACGGTGGACCAGAAGTATGAAAGGAAATGGAAATTCCAAGATAGAAAGATGTTAAAATGCATATATGGTGAAATATGTTAAGATATAAAATGAATGGTGTAAATGGCACGTAGGATGGCAAGAATATATTTTAACTTGAAAAAAATGAATTGATGTAGTTTTGATGAATGTGAAATAAAGTTTCAGGGCCAACCCATTCAATAATAACTATTTTGCTAATGTTCACCTAGGTACATTATTTACCTTTATTTTATTTATCCTCGACCACTTATGTGTGTGGATATTTCTTTTATCTTATTTAGATATTATGAGATATTATCTAGTTGTTAGGTGTAGTTCTTTCCTTGATCTATGATATTGACTAGATATGTGATGTCTAGTTCTCTCCTAAATCTATGGTCTTAACTAGTTCTTTGATGACTATTTATTTCTTTGATTTATGGCTTGACCTACGAACTTGGTGATTCTTAACAATATATGATATGGATGCTCATTTGTTTGTAAAGGTTTATGTAAAGTTATTATGGTGAATTACTTTCATTTTATTAATCATGGTGTTTGATTAGAATCTATGTTCTTAGCTTGGTATGATCTGGTTATCATTCCTTTTATGGTATCAGAGCAAGAGATTTCTATTGATATCCATTTGTAAGTTTTATTTTACAAATAAATTCTTTGTATATTCATGTATTTGGGATTTGGTCATATTTTATTGTTGCATGTCATTTTATGCAAAAGAGAGGCATCTATTGGCTCCGTAAGGTGGAAAAACCCTAAGATCGACAGTAAACTTGACCATTTCTAGAGGCATTCAATTTTTGGTTCTTTTGTAGTTGAAGAGAAATGCATCGGTTTGCCTCAAGATCTGTGACAACAAGAGAGAAGCATTCAAATTCTTTCTTCTTTTCACGGGGCACTAGGATGGTTGTGCACGGATTTTGCCAAAATCCTTAGCCTTTTGTTATATGGTATGGTCGTATGACGGCTTAAATCGTGTGATTTCTACTAGTAGGTGCTTAACACTAGCCCCCTTTCATTTTATTTTGTTTTAGTGACAAATAAAATAAATAATAGAGCATAATATTGAAAAGTTTGTATATTTTGAACGGTAACTCGGTTTTGAGTACCATTTTTGCAAAAAGTACTTATTTTTGGTGCTATTTCCATTAGAAATATGTATTTTGAGAATTTCACTATGATTATAAAGTGCCAAATATGGAGGAGTGTTGTAATCAATTATGGATACAATTTGAGTGAGCCCAACATCCTAAAATTTTGGGAATTACATTCTTGTATCTATCATGGATTCTAAGAATGATATGATTTTATCTGAAGTGTGTGGACTTCAAGAGGATATTGTAAAATTTGTTGAAGAAAATAGATCTCTCAAGAAGAAAAATTCTCTTCTGCAATCACTCATTCATGATAAGGAAACACTAATACACTCCTTGTAGAAAGAACTTGCTAGTCTACAACATCACGATAATATTGGTGAGAGCCATGTCCATGCTCCTAGTCCACTTATAGTTGTTGCTCTTGTACCCACTTACATTGATATGTCGAGTCTTTGAGCCTTTTATTGATCTTGATACTCCTAATCTTGTGAAGCTTAATATTACATCCTCTTCCACATTTGTGCCTATTACAGTATAACATGTTGTGTATCCTACTTCTGCTCATATGCATGGCTCTTTTGAGAAGAAAACCATTGCATTTGGTTCTCACATGCTCCATTTTATTGGTTTCACTAGCAGAAGTATTGGAAGACATTCACAGGGTTTTGTTTCTCATATTGCACATGTTAAGTGGAATTCTCGCCATGACATTGATTTTCGAGCAGATACTTCATTGGGATCACACATTGACAGAGGTCTTATTTTCATTCGCTCGACTCTTTTTGAGGATCATGAGAAATACATGAGTTCTGCACTTTCATTGACACTTGAGAAACCTGAGATTTCAACTATCAGACATGATCAATCTAACATAGATTCTAATGTTCCTTTGCATACACCCATTGTACATTTTCCAGCAATTCATATGACAAAGACATCTTCTTCATCCATCCATGTTGATTTGGGGTGGATATATGATCACTCGTGGAGGAAACATAGGTATTCATTGAGAGGAATCTACAGGCATGTCTCCTCCACCATTCAACCTCTTTTTCTACTTTCTATACCTTTTGCATTGTAATGCTTCTTGTTTTGAGCATTTTTCTTTAGCAGGTGTAGTGTATCTCTCTTGTTTGTTGAGAGATTTTGTATCGTATTTTCAAAAAATTTGGCATGTGGACAATATATCCTATGGGGAATCTATTTAGGTGAAGTCCAGTGTTTTTTTCAATGTTTAACTTGTTGATTTTGGGCATCTCATACAAATTTGTGGCTCAATCCATCCATTCGGTAGTATGGGAGGGTGTGGTATTGATCCTACTTCTTTGGGTTTCGTGTCCTTGCCTTTTTACCTTGGTTTCTATCAGATCGTGACACTGGATTATGTGTCTGGCCTTGTTGTTTTGGTTATTGTTCTTAGATCGTGGCAAACCTATTTGCAATGAGTTGATCGAATTATGTTTGGTGTTTTTCTTGCACTTTTGACATCACTCCGTTGTGGTCTCCTTGTATGGAGTTATTCAGTGAAGCCTAGTGTTAGTTGTTTTTGAGTTTTGTGATTGAGTAGTGGATTCAAACCATAATGCACACCATACTTCTTCAGCATTGTACGATTTTTTTGAGCCGAGCTTCCTAGGATGCCTCGTAGCATTTTTTTTCTCTACTTTGTTATTCTTGGTTTTGGGTACCTTGCGGTGTCTTTTTTTGAAGTTATTATACATGAGTACCTCATCGAGGCCTAGTTCTTGGGACTCATACTATGGACATGCCAATTCTATTTTAACCCCTATCTACTCGGGTGTTAGAGTAGTTATTAACCTTAGCTCATGTTGACCTAGGTACATTATTTACCTTTATTGTATTTATCCTCACCCAATTATATGTGTGGATATTTCTTTTATCTTATTTAGATATTAGGAGATATTATCTATTTGTTTGGTATAGTTCTTTACTTGATCTATGGTATTGACTAGTTTTTTCCTTGATCTATGGTATTGACTAGATCCTTGTTATGTATTTCTCTCCTAAATCTATGGTCTTAACTAGTTATTTGATGGCGAGTTATTTACTTGATTTATGGTTTGATCTACGACCTTGACATGTTCTTAGATTTTTATTCCTTTCCTATATAAGCGGACCCATTCTCATTGTATTTCATTGAGTTCCATAACAATATATGATATTGTTGCTCATTTTTTTACAAAGGTTTATGTAAAGTTATTATGACAAATTACTTTCATCTTAGTGATTGTGGTGTTTGATTAGCATCGTGTTCTTGTCTTGGTATGATCTGGTTGTCATTCCTTTCATATTTCTCCATCACACAAACAAGCTAACTTTGCTCGATGCCCTTTGTTATACTTTGGTATAGATTTATAATTAACTTTGCACATACCCATTGAAAATATTTAATTATATTCATGTGGGATGTTGTATTCATCTAGAGATAATTTCTTATATAAATGCTTTATCCTATAATCTAGGAGTCAAGTCTTATCACTTAGTCTTCCTCATATCTCTCTCTTATCTCTAGAATCACTCTAACAATCCTTTATTCTCTCACACAACTTTAGCTACATGAGTTGTTCTCACAACTCATTTATTACAAATACACTCATAATATTAATATTCAAATTAATATATAAATTCCAAACATTGTCAAATACGTAGAATTCCAAATAGTAAGGGAAAACTTTAGGACTATGTCGTTCATTTAGTTTGATAATAATTGAGGGCAACCCTTACACAAAGATTTTTATGTATTATTCTCCCTGGATAGCATGTGAATGATTTTTCCTCTGTTAGTCAACAAAAAGTATAGAACACATTTGTTTCAATACTAAATAACTATAATATTACCTTGTCAATCATAGGCACTCTCGCATAAGGTTTTTATTTCTCAAAGTACTCAAAGTAAAGGCTGTAAACTGTATCTATGTCACGTAAATGCCATAAATTTTTATAGTCAAACACTAAATCTTGATAAACAAAATCCTAAGTCCCTTATGATCTGTCACTCGTATTGCTTAAAGAGCTTTATAATTTATCATTATCACTCTAATCAATCCAAGAATCAGTGATGAGATACTTGAGTTGAGAGTCACTTCCACCAATTTGTTTTCTAGAAATCCTGTCATAACACAAGAAATATTTTTATTTATAAAACAATTTAATAAGAAAACACCCATATTTCACATTACGAATCAGGAAAATCATATTGAAATTCCTTCAGCAAATTGAGGACGTTGGATTTTTACCATAAATAAAGCGATGTTAAGATTAAATTCTTGGAATAATTGTATCATTATATTACCGTAATGAAAAATACAGCGTGAAATATAAAGTTTTCACTAAATTATTTTCTCATGCAATTAACCAGATAATTTGGGCTAAAATTTCTTGCCAGTGATAGAAAAGATGGTATTAAACTTACTATTTAATAAAGTTTGGAACATTACTTCTATCCTAGGTATAAAATTCAATCGAAAGACAATGAGCAAGTACACACATAGCCATAGAAATGCGTGGAATGCTTTGTTTCATATGTAGAATAACTTATACCTTAACTATAATAGATGTATCTTTCTTCTAATTTATTCAACATACAAATGTCTATGTTACCTTTCATCTTTTGTCTGCCCTCTGAGATCTAGAACTCTAAATTCCTGCTTGAATGTTATTATTTACTAATTGTTATATATAGTGGTGTTCTAACATTCAACTTTTATTCTCGCTTATATTTCTATTTGAGTTCAATTTTCCCTTTTACTATATTTCATGCTTCCTTACAATAGTAATTACATTGCAATTACAAACTTCATTTCGTAGTGAGGGAAATATGAGGATCTACAAACAATAACAGAAGATAATACAAAACAAAACACAACCAATTTTTTAATGATGTAGAATAGGGAATGGAAAGGAAAAACTCAAAAATCTATGACAAAAAAATAAAACAACTTGGGCTATAAAGAGCATAGATCTGGGCTTCAAATAGCTTCAACAATACATTTATATTCACCTAAAATGAATAGCAGCTACAACTGCACACAAAACCTTCATTCATACAATAACAACTTTGTAATGAAGTTTTTCTTTCATAAAAAATAGTCTAGACTTGAGCTGGGACTTCACACACTTTCTCTCTTCTCTCAAATCTGACTTTTTGCTACTGCTAATACACAATGAAACATGAAGCCTTAATAACATGCACCTACACAATAACTTTCCTTACAAGGCAACAAATAATCTCTGACAAGAGATAATCAAGGAGATTTTTTCAACCAAAAGTAAATATGCAACTGTCATAATTAAATACAAATATGTGATGTCAGTGAACCAAATCTGGAGGAAGACAAAAATAGATTTTTACATTAAATTCCCAACTGATTTTCCACTATCCCCCTTAATTATGAACAACTGGAGATCATCAAAAATTTGTATCAAGTTTGTTCAAAAGTTGTTGTAACATTTCCGAGCTAACTAACATTTTTCCAGAGCTGCTAACTTGTGGAAAGTCGTAAACTCCTAAGCCACTTCATAAATACTCCAATGTCTCTTTTTCGAGCAGTTTTGTAAATATGTCAACCAAATGATCTTATAACCTACAAAAATCAAGAACAAAATATTTTTTATTACAAGCTCTCTTATAAATTGGTACCTCGTATCAATATGTTTTAGTTCTCTTGTGGAACACAAGATTTTTAGATAATGTTATGGCTGAACTATTATTAAATAATATTGTAGTGGCTTCCTCTTGATCATGCATCAAATATTTCATTATCCTTCGCATACAAAAAAATTGACATACAACACTAGTGGGTGCCACATACTCAGCTTCAATTGAATAAAGAGTCACAATGGGTTGATTCTTCGATGCCCACAACACAAAACCTGTACCAAAGTGAAAAGTATACCCAAAAGTACTTTTTCTATCATATATGTTTGCCCAAAATCACTACTATTGTACCTAACAATGCTAAAATCATCTGAAGTGGAATACAATATACCAAAATCCTTTGTACCACTCACATACCTCAATATTCTCTTCTTCGGCTCGCCAATGTTAGTCTTTTGAAGACTCCATAAACCTTGAAATCAGACTTACATCGTACATAATATCCAACCTTGTCGATTTCAAGTACATAAGGCTTCCAACCAAGTGTTGAACAATGTAGAATCCACACATGCTCCATCATCTTCATTTCTTAGTTTTATTCCTATCATAACCAAAGTGTTGGGGATGCCTTGCACTTTGCCATATTAAATATCTTCAAAAATTCATTTACACATTTATATTGAGAAATAAATATACCATCATTAGATTGATGCACTTAAACCCCAAAAAAATACCTCATAATACCCAAATTAATCATTTCAAATTCATTCTTCATTGCTAAATTGAAAGAATCTATCGTAAGATCACAATAAAAATTAGATCATCCACATACAAGAAAACAATTAAAATGTTAACCTTGCTTGTTGACTTTGATGTATAATGTTGGATCAGAACAAATTCTTTGGAAACCATTGCGAATGAGATAGGAGTCAATGCAATTGTACCAATCTCTTGGAGCTTGCTTTAATCCATAAAGTGATTTGTTCAACCTATGGACCTTGTCTCCTTGACTGGTATCTCATATCATTGTGGTTGTTCCACATACATTTCCACCACTAAATATCCATTCAAAATGCCAACTTTATATCCATCCATCTGGTATACATGTCACTTGTTGTGGGCAACAATACCTAATACGATCGTGATGTATCCAACTAAGAAATAGGAGAAAATGTCTCATTCAAGTGTATACTAGGATTTTGTGTAAAACCCCTTGCAACTAGCCTTGCTTTATGCTTTTGCACATTTCCATCAACATCTTGTTTAGTCTTATAAATCCATTTGACACTAATTACATCTTTGCCTTCAGGAAAATCAACCAACTCCCATGTTTGGTTCTTCTCAATGGATTCAATCTCCTCATCCATGGCTTGTGCCCATATATCACTACTCACAGCCTCTTCAAATGTTAATGGATCATCAATATGAGAAAATAAAGTAAAAATGAAAATGAATTTATTTTGTCAACATTATACAACTCACTCAAACTCCTTGTTTTTCATGGCATCATGCTTGCTAGAGTTGGATTCGGAGATGAAGAGCTACTTTGAGTGTTATATTGTGTTGATCCACAAATACCAATACATGTAGCTACTTTTGGTGTAGATGCTTGTTGATTTTGTGACCTTGTTGGTGTGGACAACAACCTTGAAGATCTCCTTGGTGTTCTTGAAGGTGTAATTTGAGCTGCAACTTGTGGTACCATCATGGGATTGGAAGGAGCTCCCGTTTGAATTATTTTTGGTGCTAGAAACACTTCATCTTCCATATTATCATTAGGGCTAAAGCAACTGAAATTCTTCTTGTCCTCTCTATGATTCCATCCCATGCTTCATCCCCCACAAACTAAACATCACAACTGATTATAACTTTCCTATTGATAGGATCAAAAAACTTATATGCTTTTGTTTCCTCTAAGTAACCAACAAATATACATTTTTGTCCCTTATTATCTAACTTATTTCTCAACTCATCTGGAATATGTGCATATGCAACACAACCAAATACCTTCAAATGAGAGACATTATGTTTCCTTCCTATCCAAGCCTCTTGAGGAACTTTGTTCCTTAGACTTTTTGTTTGCCACCTATTCATGATGTAAACAATAGTTGCCACTGCCTCAGCCCAATATTCATTAGGAAGGTTTTTGTTTTCCATTATGCTACAAGCCATCTCCTTAATTATTCAGTTCTTCCTCTCCATCACACCATTTTTTTGAGGTGTATAGTGGGCTGTAAATTACTTATGTACGTCATGAGATCTACAAAAATTCAAAAACTCATTAGATATAAATTCACCACATATATCCATCCTTAAAACCCCTATGTAGTAGAAAATTTTCTTCTCCACAAGTACCTTGAACTGATGGAAATAAGAAAATGCATCAGATTTGTGTTTTAACAAATAAACCCAAGTTTTTCTTGTGAAATCATCAATAAAAGTAAGAAAATAAGTGCATCCTCCTATAGATAGTGTTTTCATATGCCCACAAATATCTGAATGCACAATCTCAAGTGGTGCCCTATCTCTATGTGACTGGCCAACCGAAAATGACTCTCTATGTTGTTTTTCCCATAATACATCTTTCACAAACTCTTTTAGGTTTCTCAATTAATGGAAAACCTTTCACCATATTCTTCATGTGTAGTAGTTTTAGTACTCCAAAATATAAATGCCCAAATATAAAATTCCATAACCAAGACTCATCCTTTACCACTGATTGAAATGATGTTTGAGTTTCTATAGAACAATCCTTTTCTTCTTCAAATTAGAGCTTAACTTTTCCAGAGTTGTCTTGAACTTTTCCAGAGATGTCTTTGTCTATTTCTAATTTTGTATCTTTTACCTGGAAGGCTGCTCTAGAATTTACATTATTTGTCTCATGAACAACTTGAGCTATTTTTTCTTTCATAGTTGTCCTTATTTTTAAAAGAAACATGTGACTTATAGTCATTTGTCCCTCAACAATAATCAATTTACTTGGAAAGCTTCTCCAAAATAACACACTCATTGTTTTCCATGTACACTCTATAGCCCTTTTGTATCAACTGTCCTATACTCATCAAGTTGTGTTTTAGACTAACAACATAATAGACATCAAGAATAAATTTCAGCTCCCCCTTTTAGTTATAATATTAACCGTACCTTTACCCAAAACAATGACTTTGTTTTTGTTACCAAGTGTAACATCAGTTTGAACTGATTCATCCAAGCTAGAAAACAAATCTTTATTACCTATCATGTGATTACTATAACCTGAATCTAAATACCATATGTCACATGGGATTTCTTGAACAACATTACACTCAACTGGATAGTTTGTAGGGATTTCTTATGCAATCTTAGTGCATGCAATGAACATATTTCTGTGGGAGTGTTACTTGGCTTGTTTTGATGTTGTTTCTACTCATAATATTGTTTTTATTACATTCATGAGCATAATGCCCAAACTTCATACAATAGTGACATTTAATGTGTGACTTTTCAAATCTTTGGCCACGTGGGTCACTTAAATTCTTATTTTGACCTCTACAACCAACATTTGTAGGATTACGCCATGTCCACCTCTAGATCTGAATCTTTGCCTTCCTCTTGCATGGGTTACAAATAAATGATATGAAAATTCATTTTCCACTGAATTATTTGATCTATTCAGTCTATATTCATGATTGATAAGAGAGGCATGAAGTTCATCAACACTAAACTGGCTCAAATCTTTGGTTTCCTCTAGGGCCACAACTATAGGATCAAATTTATAAGGGAGACTCCTAAGAAATTTATGAGAAACCTTCCTTTCCTCTATGTCCTCTCCATGGGACTTGATTTGATTAATCATACCAACAACATGAGTAAAGAAAGATTCTACCAAATCTAAGTTTCTCATTGAAAATTTTTCAAATTCTCTTCTAAGGAGTTGTAACTTAGCAGTCTTTACCTTGTCCATACCTTGATAAGAAATCTAGAGTATGTCCCATGCCTCCTTGGCTTGCTTTTCTGCTGCCACTCTTGGGAGTATTCTCTCATGCACTTCTTGATCGGTATAAAATAGTGCTTTCCCATCCTTCTTCCTCTATTCTTTCAAGGTGTCCTTTTGAGCTTGTGTAAGAGCATTATATGTTGCCTAGTCTGTTGGTTCCTAATAACCATTTTCAACTATTTCCCAAATGTATTGAGACTAAAAAAGGGATTTCATGGTTAAAGACCAATATTCATATTTTTTCTTGTGAAAATAGGAGCTTTGCAATGTAACCAGGATACACTGGATGTAGAAGCCATTAATGGCTTCCAAATGAAAAAATAAAAACCCGGAAAAGAGATAGAAACATTGTTGCATCAAATTCTTTGCATGATGTCTATGAACATGCCATTATTGTTGAAACTGATCCATTCAAGTTTTGTATCATAGATCCAATCACGAGTTATGCATATCCCTCTATTGTAGCCTATTTTGTATAGTCACATTGATACATACAATGTTGGTCAATCAAGTTCTTCAATTCCTTCTTCCATAGATGCAAGTATTCCATTTATTTCCATTCATACTAATATTATTATTTCACCCATAGTATATGCTCAACTAAATGCATCCACTCCACTCATTGAGACTCCTCTCACCCCGCATCTCGACTCACCTCCTACCAATATTCTTGATATCGATATCCAACATCATAATTCCATCACCGATGATTTTTATGATGAGGTCGATACCATTGAGCTTATCGATGACAACTTGTGAAACCTTAAATTTACTCGATTGAGATAGATGATCCATAATTTGATGATATTTTCATGGCTATTGGGCCTGGTAAATATCAATAAAAACAGCCCCTCCTATTACTAATGATATGGTTATTTATTGGGGGTCATTTCATATGTGGGATGTTATACCACCTATCTCAACATATCAAGAGGATCTCGCACTGCGCTTCCTCCATTCACTTGCACTCTTTTCATGAATAAATATTATTAGCATCACATTTTACTCGATCCTGGTTTCTCTAAAACCATTTACACATATATTGGCTTTTCTCGACTTGGATTCACATTGGAGGATCTTATCGCATTGTCTTGTTCTCCTCATTTATATCATGGATAGGTTTGCATTACTTCTTCTTATGGTTTTATTTTTATCAGGTTTTTTTGCATGCACTTGTCACACTACTCCACTCACTCTTAGATAGTCTTGGCTTGACTACATTGGGGGTACTCTTTATCCTAATCATATTTCATGTTGCATTCCCTATGACATTTGGCCATGTTTCTATTTGCAATGACTCATTTCTTGGCTACTACAAAATATCACTTGTTGGTATCCACATGGTTGTCCACCAACACCTTTCATTGAAAAGAATATGTAATGGGAATATACAATTTATGCCTCAATGGCTCGTATATAATCAACCACATACAATTACATACCATATATTGGATTTATATCCATATGGATTTGAGGAAGACAATGACGATCTCTTAGACAAGGTTACTTGATTATTATTCTCTTTATTAGCTTTGGGGGTATCATACTTATTACCCCCTTCAAGCATTAATAGATGTCTTACATTTGTAGTTGTTCACTCTACACTACACATTCATTATTTCACACACGTATTTCACCATCTTGATACATTGGTATCGTCATTACCATATGATGCACTCTTGTGATATGGTTCACACTTGATATTGAGGGCATACTACATTCATGAACCTTGCATAATCAGAACACATATCTCAAACAAAATGATCACAACATACTTCCCTATAATGCACGCTAGTAGCATAGTTCATACTTGACTACTAAGGTTCTAAATATGAAATGAACCTCACCACACTCACTCACTCTCTTTTCTCTACAATTTATGCATAATATAATTTTATCACTTAGTTCAAACCATTCACAATGATGCACTCTTGTTTTATGCTTCATTCTCGAATGTTGAGGGGCCATTTATAAATGAACCTCATTTCATGCATACTCATTCAAATTGTCTTGGGGAGCATGCAAATCCTATAATACTCACTTTGCATTCCATTCAATTCATACTCACAACAAATTGAATATCTTGGTTACACATTTCTCTTGCTTACTTATTCTAGCATTCACACTTTTCTTAATATGTTAGACAACTATTTTGTATGTCATTATATTTATAATACACACATATGCGTTAATTTGAATTCTAGTTGGTCATAGCCTTTACAAAAATCATTGCACGCAGCTTGGATGTTTTGGACAAGTACTCTTACACGGTCATGAAATAGGCTCTTGGGGCATCAACTTTCCTACACATCACATGTGATATTGTTTTTCTTTATACTACTTCCTATTCATACTAGCACACTATACCATATTGGCTCATATATGTTTTGAAATACTTTATATATTTCTAACATGCTAAAGAGTGCTTCATGTGCAACATTTTTTTTACAGAACACTTTTCTACAATGGTTTTTAGATACCTTGCTTGTCACTATTTATCATTGATTGATATTCTATTCCATTGTTTCTAGGATTTTCCCTATGTTTTCTCTGTTCTTTGATTTCTTGTATGCATTTAGCTACTTTGGCATCAAATATGTTATAACATTTTGAGTGATGTCACATGTTTGCACGATACTTTTCATGGTCAACATTATCTTTTTGATTTCTATATTACCCTTTTTCTTCTATATATATATATTTTTTTCACTAACACATGTTTCTAGCCAATTTGATTGCATGTCCCTTGGTTTATAACCAACACATTTCCCTTCCCCTACGGGGTATCATTTTAAGTACATTGTCTAGTCCTCCTTTAGGTCGCATCCTCCTTCCGACATCGCATGCACAAAAATGAGGGGAACATCATTCGGTGAATCACTAACCCTATACAGAAGTTTACAATTAGAGTACAACACAATTCAATACCAGTAAAAAACATTCTTCATTCACAATAATGACCTAAAATCTTATTTGGGTCTTCAGACATCACATACACAAGTGGAAAAATACATACAATAGTGGTTGGGTGCCCCGACCCTTCATGGGTGCCTTTGACAAGGGAAGTTACACAATTTTTTTAGATTGGTATACTTCAAAGAATTTTACATGTAGCAGATTTTAAAGGAAAGGCATTGTCCTTCAACACTCGGTATGTATAATTTATCCTCTATTCATTTTTGTGATGGAAAGAACTTGATCGAAATGGATCAGATTTGAACACCTCATCCGTAGTGGTGTTTTCGTGAGACACCGAAATCATGTCGTAATCACCTTGGTCCCCTAGCACAGTCCTATAATCACTTCCTCGTCCTCAATACCTTATCACCTATCTCCTGTACCCCACACATTTTAATTTAATTACTTTAATTACATTAATTCCATTTACCTCCATACACATTAATTTAATTATTTTAATTAAGTTAATAGCCTTTTTCCCACACACATATTAATTTAATTATTTACATTAAATTAATTCACCACCCTCACACATCTATTTAATATAATTGCCTTTATTAAATGCACCTCACCTAATCACCCCCATCATTTGACCCATTAACCTAAACCCTAAACCAATGTCCTAAATAAAACCTAACATTAGACCCATCCCCTCACCTCACATTTAAAAAGCCTCCTAAGGTCGGTTTTCACCCCAAGGAAAAGAAGAGACCCTTATCAAATGGCGGAACAACTTCCTAGGAAACTTTTGAACAACCGAGATATCTCGCCCAAACCGATGTTGGTTCACCCTAAACCGACGCCGGTTATACCGGAATGGACCAAATGGCCTATTTAGACCCATTTACTGACTTTGTAATATGGGTTGGTTTTGTGAGAAAACTTCTGATCTCGAATTTGATCTCTTTAGACGCGACAATAGAACAAAGATTGATTTGTGATCAACAAAGGAAACCAAATACACTGGCACAACAGTGAGACTTTCTTCCCAAAGCATCCTCCAACACAGTAACTTCTTCATTATTCTTTAGACATGTACCTCACAGAAGAGTAAGTATCCTCCTTCCATCTGCTTCATTTTCTTATCATCAGTTGTAGTCTTTGGGGTAAAGGAACCTAGTCTTTTACTCTCTGTCCATTCCCTCTCTCTAATTGCAGCCACCTTCCATACCCAATCATCTTAACACTTGGCCTAATTTCCTATTTGACCTCCTCAGTAGTCTCAGACCTTCGTAACATATCTACACCCCCTCTGTGATCAATCCCCGTCTTCTATCCACTCCACTTTTGCCCAAAACTCAAAAAAACTGGACTGTGTGAGTCCACCAACCCTCAACTTAACCGTTGTCGGTTCTTTGTAACCATCACCGGTTACATTCCAACCGTCATCGATTTCATAAAACCATGGTTGATCTCTATGTCACTTGATTTTTTCCAAAATAACAACCTATTTCTGACATATACCTACTTGAACACCTATTCGACCTTCAGATTTGTATCTAACCTAGCTGTTAGCTCGATTCACCTATAACCAACCTCGCTGACGTCTGGATCTCCTTCTATCCTAGCCTGTTAGATTAGATCTAGCCTATTGTGTTTTGTATGAGATGCCTAAATCATATTAAACTATAGTAGGACAATATTTACTTTGTTTCAGCATTGAATTGTTTTAAATAGTGGATTGATAACCATCTAGGAAGTATCGCACTTCCAAGATCTAGCACAAGCTAGGAAGTCCACTGCATATATTTTTTAACTCGCTTTTGTGGTATTATTTTGGTTCTTATATAGGTAGTTCCTCCTTTCCAAAAGGAAGATCTCACAATCACTTTGATTCAGAATTCAGATACGCGTGCATACAACCTTCAACCATCTCAAACTAGGTATTCCTCTTACCACCTTTACCTTATCTGTTTTGTCAAGTACTTCTTCGAAAACTAAGAAATGAGGTGAAACATTTTAGCACACCCGGTGGGACCCATTTGGGGTTCCTTGCATCTTTCTTCATTCCTAGGTGGAAAATTGTGTATGTTTGTCTCCTTCTAAGTAGCATTCACATTAAAAATTTCTCTTTGGTAACATTTTCTTCTTTCCACTTTCTTGAAAGACACATTTTTGTTAGTGTATTTAAAAAGAACCTTCTTATTCTTGTTTTCTACATTTTAGTGAAAGAGCATCCTCTTAATTTTCATCTATTATTGTCATCGAATATCATACTTTTGATTTGGGTTTAAAAAAGTGCTTTGCATTCTGATTTAGCTCATTAGTTCACATTAATTGAGGGAAACCTATACGCTGGAAGTCATGACCAATCGATGGTTGACAAACGAATCGTAGCAAATCACTTCTATCCTTTTCTCTTTCTCTCGAGTCTTACCAAACAACACAAAAATAAAAATACATACATTTTTAAACAAAATCTTACCTATAAGAAGTTGTAGGTGATCACACGATCACGGTATAGTGGGTACCCGGATCACTGCTCTGTTGAGTCATACTTCAAAGCAAAGCCCGCCCCCGCCATAACATTCCTAAAACCTCACCCTTTAGAATTATTTCTCCATAGGAATCTTTCCTCACTAAGAAATTCTATTATTCGTTGATACAATAGTCCATAAAAATAACATAAGATGAACAAACATAATAGAATAGCACTATAGGGACGTTCTTTCTTAGTGTTCTACTTGATTTGCATTTTTAAGTGAGAGCTTTCGATCATCATTTTTGTCTTTCCTTGCATACTCCCAATCATAGTCAGTGTATTCTAACTTCGTATGGGTATGCTTGGACCACATCTACATCATTCTCAAACATCTTGGTTTGATTCAACTCCAGATGTTTAAATCACAACCATTTTTTTAATTCTTTGTTTCAATTTCACAAGAATCGGATACGCTTATCTTTAATCGGCATCGGTTTAACCCAACCAACAGCGTGAGTGTGAAGTCTTCCTTGATACTTATCTAGAAGACATATATTTCACTTTCTGAGTTGTAAAAGGCTCCTATCACCTTTCATATTGTCATTACTTCAAACACAATCACCTTACGTTTCATCTGTGTAGAAATTCTCGATCACTGGGACCATCATTTAATGAATGTTGATTTTTCATGTGGATCGCATCGATTAACCCTAACCGGCATTGGTTTACCTTAACCAACATCGTTCACCCTATCTGCTTTTCACTCACCCGGTGACCTAATTCATTTATCATTGATTGCCTTCCCAATTCTATTGTGTTTTGTGCCATTCAAACATAATACAGTCTCACCAAATTAGTTCCTACCCACATGGTGCTAACCCATAGTCAGGAAAGCACCCTCGTATTTCACACTAGTCAACTACCACTCCCACCTAGCCCTTCATCACCTAGTCCTTCACCACCTTCCATCTCATCATCCATGGATCCCAATCAACCTATCACCATTCCTATAGGTGACATAGAGTTTGCACGACTCCTGGATTAGAATCCCGCTACTTTGAGCCACTACCTCACCCATGCCTCCACTCAAGATGCCTTGGGTCAATTGATCTATGACATGCCCGTATCCTTATCTCCATCCCTAATGATCACTTTTGCCTTGGTTCCACCTCCTACTAGGTCCCACGCCAACTTTGACCACCACATCCGCTACCTCTATTGCACCCGTAGTCTCCACCATACCTTCATCCACCACCCAAAACATAGCATCCTCCACACCTGTTGTCTCATATATACCAATCGCAACGCTACCACCCGTGGTGTCGGTAGCCTCTACCCCATTTTAAAATGATTTCCTTTCTATTCCCCAATCTCTACCTCCCATCTCTACTAGGGTAATTATGAGTGTCCCACCCTCACAGACCAACTACCACCCGCCCACTATTTCATCGGTGAGTCGGTCCAGATATATACCCTTTATGTCCTGTCTCTCGGTTCCCGACTCCTTATTTGACACCACCATATTATAGAATGTCCTATTCTTCATATGTCCCACAACAACCTCCTTTCATTCTGGGGGTACCCAATCTTCACAACCCAATAATGATGTTATCGGGTTAATCATGGAAAAAATGCAGACATTAGAAGCATCTGTTTGGCACTCGTAATTCTCTCACCTATGACTTGAGATTTGTAATGAGCCTATTTACCAATCCATTCCCATTCACCCATATCTCGTATTGGGAGATGCCTAAGTTTAAATTCTTTAATAGTAAAGAAGACCGCAAAGCATTTGTGATCTTTCAAACATGGGTGTTACTTAATTGCCCATGATGATGCTTTGCTTTTGCGAACCTTTCCCATGTCCCTAACTGGTCCAACATTAGAATGGCATGGTGGATTACCTCGACAATCCATCTTCTCATTTAACCAAATCGCCCAAGCCTTCTTGGATCATTTTTCAATTAATGTCATCAAGAAGGTTACCATGACCGATATTTATTCCACGTGTCAATATGACGATGAATCTATCACAAATTTTGTCACTTGTTGGTGTAGCCTAATCAACCAACTCACTTTCCAATTACTGTAAACTGAACTCATAGAGCTCTTCACACGAGCTTGTGCTAGACATATCTCACCTACCTTACAAGTGCAAACCTTCCACACATTCGATGAGGCTTTCACCATGGCACGTAAGCTTGAAATTCATGCCATCAAAGAGAAGAAGATATAATTACGAAACAAGAACTCTTCATTTAAATCACACGATACTTCCTCTTCCTCAAAACCTCAGACGAGTTATTCTAAAGCCAAAGGAACTGCCAACACAGTGGTACTTAAGGCTAGCCCTGCCCATCCATCCAATCACGCTAAACCTTCATCCAATCTGTCACCAGTCCAAGCCTTCCAATTCAAACGAGAACAAAAGAAATACACCTCAATTGGGGAACCATATTCATCTATTTTAGAAAATCTTATTAAAGCTAATGCCATCACCCTTCCTCCTATCAAACCACATACTGGTTTTGACCCCTCTCACCCCATACTAGGTTGGTACAAGGAAAATGACTACTGTAACTATCACCGTGTAAATGGTCATAGTGATAGCAATTGTATCACCTTTAAAAACATTGTTCAAGGAATGCTCGAGAGCGGCGAGTTAGTCCTGGATAACCCTAATGCACCTGCCAATCAATACCTCCATATATTCAAGAAACCATTCCCTAACCATTCCCCATCTAATGATCAAATGGATGATGACTCACACAAAAAAAGTAATACACAAGAGGTACATGTTATCTTTACCGACTTACCACTTGATTCCCAAATATCTTCTATCCCCTCCATCAAGGAAATCCTAGCCCGAAATCCTCTACCCACACAGGAGCCTACTTTATCTCTTCCTCTACCAATAGAGGAAATCCCTTCACTTACCCATACACCTACGGAGGAGTCTCTTGTTAGCACTGATATCATTTCCCCTTCAGCTTCCCTACCAAGTGAGCTGCTACCAATTATACCTCGTCCACCCACAGAGGAGTACCTGTCATCTTCTCCACCTATTCAGGATCCAATAGATTTTTCATTGCCACTCGGTGACCATCCTCCATTAGCTACCGAAGATCATGCGGACCTACTTTCGGCTCTCTTACCTATAGAGGCCGAAGCCAGTGAATTCCTTGTTTTTCAGACATATTTCACGGTAATCACCACTCGCTCCACATCTACCTCATCTACCCCAGTGTCATTCTCACGTTTGGCCGACCACCTAGATTATGTTGATAGGGATTCATTTTGGGGGTGTCTCTTACTCCCAGCCTCGACCCAAATGAAATCATCTTTGAATAAAACCTCTACCATTTATCTAAAGAATTTTCAACAACCCAAACCGCACATGAACATAACTCTCGATACATCTTCTACTACATATTCCTCATCTATACCCACCTCTCTACCTACTAGCCAATGTGTTCCAACATCATCTCTTATATCTAAACCCACTAGTGTTCTAGGGGTCACACCCACATCAAACCTTGCACATCCTCCTGTCAGGATACACTTGACCACATCTTCCCATATACCTATTGAACCAATCCCTCAACCTAAACAAAAACCCCAACCTTCTAATCCGCACACACCAACCTCACCAACTATACCTTTATCATCTTCACCCCTACCATCTATCTTGGGACCTCACCCTCTACCTTAATGAAATCTACTCTCCAAGGGTAAACCTAAAATCCTTGACCCCTTTACCAGAGCCTACAACTCTACCTAGGAGAACCTTACATCCTTCATCACCATCTGTAACTTCTTTGCCTCGTATACCACCATTACCTTCTATACCTCCTTCATTACCAATGACATTTTCTTCCACCTCACCTGTACCTCTCTCTTGACTTTGACCAACATCTACCGCTACACCTCAGCTGTCCCCTTAGGTCACTCGTCCTCTCTCACCATCTACCTTTCCATTTACATCATGTGCTCCCCCTACACCTCTACCTAAGAAAAAACACCAAAAATTGAAAAAGTTGTTAATTTCAAAAGAGCTAGTTAAACCTACCCCTCTTTCTATTGCTGCACCTACACCAAAGAAAGTACAACCCAAAACCAAGACTACATCACCTCGACTACCACCACAACTACCCAATCTTCCAACCAAACCTACTTTCACTTTGCATTGTGATCCATTGGTAGGATCATATGCCACCATCTTGGCTAACCTCTTGGAAATCTCTGCTATCACCCTCCCTCCTCTTAGACCTTATGACCCTCTTAAACCTAAACCGAGAAGGGTTTGATGATACTAAAATTTGCACTTACCATCATGTGCTAGGACATGATGTTGAGAGATGTAGGGGTCACGGGTTGCCCTCATTCAATTATGTCCTTCTGACCCCAATTTTGATGACGATGACCTCCTAGATGATGAACCTATTTCACCCTCACCACCTTCTTCACATCTTCCTCCTACACCTATACCACAACCTCCATCTTCACCACCATGACCTTTCTTTCCATCTCTGAAATTTGAAATTAACATGGTTCACATCAGAGAACTTGCCATGCCACCACCCAAATGTCATTGCGCCCAACTAACCTCACAAGGATTTTCTCCTCTAGTAGGTTTTTTCCCTTCATGTTGTTATACCACTTACCCTACACCTTCTCCATTTTCCAACTCCCCTCAAATCAACATGGTACACGTCACCACATGTGCGTAGAGGGGCAAAGATAAAATAGTTGACCCACCAACCAATCCTATACCCAACATACCATCTACACCCATACCTAAGATAACTATCCGTGGCCCGGCATACCCCATTTCTAATGGCATCACACATTGCACCATGCTCAAACAACTACACCAATCTCCCTCAAAATGTCCTTATACGACCTCATCCAAACCTTGGAGTCACATCATCAAGCCCTCATGGAGGTCCTTCAATCTATTGAGGTTTTACCTAATGACCCCACACCTATAGCATCTATTATCACACCTCATCATGTCACCTCACTCACCAAATTGCCATCTACCTCATCACCTCCACCTATTCACCAAGTTGCTATCCTTAGTTTCTCGGATGACGAAATTGTCCCCCACCAAATTGATGACCCAGATCCTAAACTTTTCATCTCCATCCATATCGATAATATACACGTCTGACATGTTATGATTGATGGGGGCACTAGCATTAACATCATCTCCTCTCACGCATTCAAACAAATGCACATACCTTATAATTGCATGCATAAACATCTAGTCATGTTACATTCATTCAATGACGCTATTACCTCTACACTCAGCACTATCATCCTCCACATTCATGTGGGTCCCCGTACTATTCTCGAGTTGTTCTACGTGTTGGAAGGGGAGTTTCAATATAATTTGTTGCTCGAAAACCCTGGATTCATGTCATGGGTTGTGTTCCTTCTACTTTGCACCGATGTGTAAAGTTCGAACATGAAAGACATTAATATACCATTTTGGCTGACCCATCACCTTTCTTTCAAAACCTACAACATTCTTTACCGCCCAATGATGTCCTTGCACTATTAAGGAATCTACCTCCCTTCCTACATCTTCTTCACACATGACCCCATCCACCAAGTCTTTATTACAACCTCACCTTCACCCATTGTTCTATTCCCACCATTGATGTCACTTCTACTAGTCACACATCAGCTTCACAAAAACCAACACTCCCGCCGACCTAACTTCTAACGCTTCCTCCATTCCAACCACCAATATATCAACCACTGATCCCTGGAAGGTGTTTTTCAACGCCTCACTATGGGGAAGTATCACTTGTACAATGTTAATACATTCCTTACTCCACAAGAGTATGGAAACCTTCACCAACATCCTCACTATGATCACCGCATAGGTGAGCATCTCCTTTATGGTCCTCCCCACCTCCATACCCATCTTACCTATGGGGGACTTGATATTTCCACTTACACACCTGAACCACCATCACAAACCCGACCCTTTTTGGTGACCTTTAGTCACTTACCAACCGCCGCTTTGCTCACACTTTCCTGCACCGCTATGCCTGGAAGGGTTTTGGCTTTGGATTTTATGAACAAGTTCATCACACCATTATTTAATGTACCACGTGTAAACATAATGATCGTAGTGGAATCAGTTTTACCAAACTACCTGCCAAAAAGCCCCGTATTGAACTCATTGAAGACATTGACTCCTCTCCACCTTCTTCACCTACCCCACCTTCACCAATGGATTCGATCGATCGTGAATCTATCATGCCTACCCTTTTTTTCCATAAATACCATTTCCTTGGGGCCCTTGACCTATCACCGTGATGGCAAGGCTCCTTCCACCTTCCTTTCTTGTATCCCGACATGATAGGGGATGATACTTATTCTATTAATGTCGTTTAATGCAAAGATGATGAGTCCATACTCACCTACCTTGGTGATGAAGACTCTTATATTCACTAGTCATTACCTTCTAAGACACAATTTTTTTGAATGAATCAACTATTGAAGTCAACATCCCTTTGAGGATGACCCCACATTCTCAAGATTGACCAATCTTTGGATGGTCTTGAACAAGAAGCTGTCACTTGTTTTCTTAAAATTCATAGTCATGCTTTCACTTGGTCCTATGCTGACATGCTTGGCATTGATCCCACTATCGTGGTCCACAATATTGTAACCATTCCCGATGCCAAACCTATAAAACAAAAGTTGAGGAAAATGCACCTCGCATTGCTCTTTTTATCAAAGAATAACCTCAACACCTTCTCTCAGTTTCCTTCATCTTACCCATCGATTACCCCCAATGGATTTCTAACATCATCCCTATCACTAAGGTGACAGGGGGACTTCACATTTGCACTAATTTCCATGATCTCAACCTTGCTTGCCCTAAAGATGATTTTCCTCTGCCTGGTATTGACTAGTTGGTTGACCTTACCGCTGGCCATGAGATGCCATCACTTATGGATGGTTTGTCAGGTTATAACCAAATCTTTCTCACCCAGAGGATCAACACAAAACCGCATTTATTACTCCTTGGGGGACATTCTACTACCGAGTCATGCCTTTTGGCCTTAAAAATGTTAGTGCTACATATCAACGTGCTATGACTTACATCTTCCATGATATCATGCATCACATATTGGAAGATTATGTGGATGATCTCTTGGCCAAATCTAAATGGCACACCGAGCATCTCGCAGTCCTTGAAACCATCTTTGACCGCCTCATTAAATATTACGTCCACCTTCATCCTAAAAAGTGCATCTTCGTGGTTCTCTCAGGAAAGCTCCTGAGATTTATCGTTTCCTTACATGGTATAGAAGTTGACCCTGCTAAAGTCAAGGCCATCCTTGAAATGCCTCCACCCACTAACCTTAAACAACTCCGTAGCCTACAAGGTAAATTGCAATCTATTCGTTGATTTATTTCCCAACTCTCTGACCGTTGTCAACCATTTCATCACCTTCTCAAAAAGGATGTCTCTTTCAAATGGGATGACGACTGCCACAAAGCTTTTGAGGCCTTAAAACAATACCTTCTCCAACCACCCATACTTATTCCACCTAAAGATGACCAACCCTTCTATCTATACATCTCTGCTACTGATCACTCTTTAGGGGCTATGCTCGCTCATCGTGATGAACAACATAGGGAGTAGGTGGTTTATTACATAATCCATACCCTTTTAGACTACGAAACCCGATACACTCACCCTAAAAAACTCTTCTTAGCCTTATTTTTTGTTGCCACCAAACTTTGCCATTACCTACTCAGCTACTGAGAACCTATATTGTGACAAAACCGACCCCCTTACACTTCATGTATGCTAAACCTTACCAAAATCAACGTGCTGCACATTGGCTCATGCTTCTTGCTGACCTAGACCTTGAATTCATCCACCAAAAATCTATCAAGGGCCAGGCCATTGTTGACCACCACTTGCACGATGCACCTCTTCTGGGAATTTTGATTTCCCTAAGGAATCCATTGTTAACCTCTCTTTGGATGATGACCCTTACCAAATGACATTATTCTTCGATGGTTCCAAATGTTAACATGGGGGTGGTGCAAGTATTATCCTCATTCCTCTTGATGGGAAACCTATGCCCTTATCATTCAAACTCTACTTCAAATGCACCAATAATATCACCGAATAAGAAGCGCTCGTATTGGGTCTCATGACTACTTATGCCTTAGAGGTTAAGACCATTAATATCTTTGGTGACTCTCAACTGATAGTAAACCAAGTCAATGGTGTTTATCAGTATCATAATGAAATACTTCAAGAGTACAAATGTTACGTTAGCATGATGTTGACTACCTTTGACCACTATAAAATTAAAACCATTCTGCGATCCACCAATAAATTTGTGGATATCATGGCCGCCTCGTTTCCCAAAATACCGCTTCACCTACTAGTTCAAACATCTTTGTTACCGTAAAATGCATACCTAGACCATCTTATAAATCTTGTTTTGTTAACCTCGTCTGAACTGCCTCATTAAATACACAAGACCTTTGGTATAAGTAGTTTGTGAACTACCTTTCCCTTTCTATATTGCCTCCTGATCTCACATGTAATGGACAATGCACCTTTCTCAAAAAGGCCTCTCATTATGTCATCATGGGTGGCATTCTCTATAAACGAGGCTTTGATGGTATTCTCTTATGATGCCTCACCAACTCTAAAATCCCCTATACCATTAAAGAAGTTCACGATGGCATATGTGGAGGTCACTTCAGTGGCCTAGCTATTGTTGAATGCATTCTTAACCTAGGCTATTACTAGCCGATGCTCAATCATGATTGTTACGACTACGTTAAGCATTGTATAAAATTCCAACAACATGCCAATCTTCATCACACACCTAGTCATGCCTTACAAGTTGCTCATGACCTTTGGCCCTTCTCTCAATGGGGTTTGGATCTTGTCAGAGAGATCAATCCCCACTCTTCCCTAAGACATCAATGGATCATCACCACTACCAAATATTACACCAAATGGGTTGAAGCGTACCCTAATCTCCACTAAAGCTGAGAAAATATGTGAGTTCATCAATCATCACATTATTTTTCACTTTGGTGTTCCACATTGCCTTATCACTGATAATGGAAAAAATTCAAAACAAAACTCTACAAGAACTTTGCGACACCTTCGGTATCTAGCTTAGATTCTCCTCACCATATTACATATAAACCAATGGCCAAGCCGAATCCACTAACAAAACTCTAAATAAAATTCTCATGAAAGTGGTTAATGATACTGGGAAGGATTGGCATACGCACATTCCTTTCGCCCTTTAGGCATACCGTACTAGTATTCACACCTCCACCACTACCATTCCATTTTCTCTGGTCTACGGTATCAAGGCTATTTTTCCTCTTGAAATCTAGATCCCATCTCTCTGTATCTCCCTTCAAGATATGCTTTGATGATGACTTTTGCCAAGATCATTTAGCACAACTTGAGTTATTAGACGAATGTCATCTTCATGCTCTCGACCATCTCCAAGTCTACCAAAACTATATCAAGAGTTCCTATGACAAAGATGTCTATGAATGCACCTTCAAGGTTAGTGATCTCATCCTCAAGGAAAATCAACATGTAACCAAAGAAGAAAAAAGCAAACGGGGAAAATTTGCTCCTAATTGGCTTGGACCATACATCGTGACCCATGACTATGGATCAGGTGCTTATCACTTGTCTTCACTTAATGGTAAGCTCGGACCGAGCCCCTCAATTCCTTACATCTTTGACCATTCTACTGTTGACCTCTAGTCCTACATCACTATTTATCTAGTTCATGCTTGTCCCTTGAGCGCCATTTGCATTTCTCTTTTCCACACCTCCCCTTCAATGACTAAACAAGAGTCATGTGATTACCCGTCACCCTTTTTCCTCCTCTTAAATATGTGTACCATGGCTCTGCACATAACATGATTCTCATGGATACTTTTCATCTTCGTTTAGATGAGATCCCATGGTCATTCACCCTTGCCATCTCAACAAGAACCAAATGCTTCGTTATCGTCTAGTCCATGACTTAAAAGCCAATTTTTGTTTTTTTCCAAAAATAAGAGATTAACTCCTTGAGTCAAACTTTCAATATAAAATATGAATCCTTGAAAAGGACATCTTCCATCTTCCACTTTGTCACTATAAGTAGACTACTCCCTCGAAGGACAGTTATATAAAGCTTACAATTCTCTACATAGTCTATCCAAAAAGAGGACTATTTTCTCAAAAATCAAAATTCAGAAGCTTCCCGCATCAATCAACTTCACGAAGACCTCAAGAAGACATTTATTCATTCCATACAAACATCCTACATCAATCGGTCTATCTCAAAAAAAAAAATTTAAAAATGAGAGAAAGAAAAGTAGCCTTTTTCGTCATGGACTTGCCTACTGTGATCTTGACTCTATTGCCCAAGGCATTTTACTTCCCATTTTTATGACCCAATTATCTTCACCTCCTTATCCATTGTCTCTTCACCTCATACTACCTTAAGGGACCTACTGAACCTATGACATTTGGTGATTTTGTGACTATTCTTCACCTTTCAAGTAATCAATCATGAAATGTCTTTAGCATCTTATGTTCACTAGCATATCGTAGATGTGTTTCACACATTTTTATCCTTGATAATAGGGTGGCTTTCTTGCCCCCTCTTATATTTTCTCTTCTTCATTACCTTTTTATCTTCCTATGTAGGACTAGAACATTGAACCTGTCTTTTGGAATTTTCGTCTTCCACCTCAATCAACATAAAATCACCTTTACCTATCTACCTATTCTCAACCCCAACATCAATGCCCTCAACCTAATTATACCTATGACCTAGAATCAACACTACCTATTGACCTAAAATCACCTATACCTATCTACATATCCTCTACTCAACCTAATTGACCTTGACCTAATCATACCTATGACCTCGAATCAACCCTACATCTCAACCTCACTACCTATTCTTCTATCTTCTCATTTCTTCCTAGCTTATGGAGAATTACATCAATCTAAGGTCCCTTTTCACCGGGACTATGTAGGCAGCACTTCCAAGCCATGGGGCCTGGAAGGTTAGCTCAAACCACTCTTTACCCTAACCATTTTCCCCACCTTTACCTTATTTCCTGTTCATATCAAAAACCTCAACATCTAAACCATATACCACATAACTTTTACCACTTATATTATTTCACATTTTCATATATAACTAGCATTTTCCACATTTTACACCATCTCATGCATTTATATTAACATTTGTTATCAAAATATAGAAATGAACATCCATGCCTAAACCAACTTGACTCATCCATGGCTATAACCTCGACTCAATCCATACCTAAACCAACCCGATTGAATCCATGCCTAAACAAACTTGACTCAATCCATGCATATCACCCGACTCAACCATGCCTATAACCTAACTCATCCATGCCTATAACTGACTCAATCGATGCATGTCAACTAACTCAACCATGCCTAAACAACCTGACTCGATCCATGCCTAACAACCTAACTCAATCCATGCCTAGCCAAACCTAACTCAACCATGCCTAACCAACCTAACTTGATCCATGCCTAAACTGACCTGACTCCATCATGCCTAACTCACCTAATTTCCATCCATATCAAACCAAAAACCCATATGTCATCTAATCCAAAGTAACAAATCCATATCTCATCTAACACAAGCCATAAACCAATATCTCATCAACACATCACAAAATACCATGTATCTCATCATATAAATCAATAACTGTGTATCTCAAAATACATGCCTGTCTCATCATGGCCATCATCTCAAAATGTCGGCACGTAGGTTGATATACACTACAAAATGTCATCGGTACACGTGTCGGTCTCTTATATACTAAAAGCATGAATGAATCAATACAAAATCTTCAAAGACGCACTGGTCGGTATCATGTACAACACAATAATAAATACAAAATATCTTCAGCACGCAGGCCAGTCGCATATATAATACATACAAAAATGACTCGGCATGCGCATGCAGCGGTCCCACACCAGTCAATCATCTCCCCATCTTATGTTGGGGAATGCTCCTTGTGCTTGTGTCTCTCCCGACCCCCGTGTCACACCTGCCTCGGGGCCCGACACCTACCTCACCTCCTAATCATGCCCCCTCACTTGGGGTTAGCCTCTGCACACTAGTGGCCTCACCATGACCCTATCCTGGGCTCACCAGCCCCCTATACTCTCCACACTATGAGTGTGGGATCTAGTCCTCTCACTTTGGAGGCCTGTTGTGCTCTGTACTCATCATAGGAGGGCACATCTAGCCCCGGCACTAACCAATGATCCTGGTAATCTTGTGCCTCTTCTAAGGCATATCGAACTTGGCCATGGGTAGTATTTGTGGAGGTGCCATGGGTCCCACTACCTGCGTGGGTACCTGTATAATGGGACCCTATCCTTGAACCTACACTAAGCCCTGTGCTGCTGTCTTTAGAGCCTGAGTCAGCCCTAGAATCTATACCTGTGCTTATATTTGGGCATGTAGGGTAGTAATTTGTGCATGTGATACTGTCGGCCTAGCCCGCAGACCGTAACCTACCCTCGCACTGTGGCTAATCGGCCCTATAAATCCCTGCACTCCGCACTGTAAAGTGGATATCTCCCCTCCATCTCCACCTACCTCCTCTCCATCTCCATCTCCCCCTGCCTCTGCCTATGTAGGTACCTGTCCCTGCCCTACCTGAGCCTGCAACATCACTATCTGGGCATGTAATGTGGCAACTTGTGCCTCTGAACCTATGGGCTACCCCTACATAATCCCAAGCTACGCCACCAAGCTAGCCACACCTGCCCCTGTAGGGCATCCCTCTATACTGTGATGGTGGCTAAGTCTGGCTGCTCTACCCTCAATGGTACGGCTCTCAGCTGTGCTACCCACCATTTCCTGTACCCATCTGCAACCCCAACATCATCAATCTAGGTATCTACTGGCTTCTCCTCCTATCTAGTCAGCACTGTGGGTCATGCTGGAGACATAGGTCTCTCCTCATCATCTCTCATGTACTACGTGAATGGAGGTGGTACACCCTTGACTAATCCAAAATGGCATCTAACCTACTCTACGGGGTATCTTCTCATGCTCTCCCGCTCTCCCTCTATCCACAGATCTATCTCGTATCCCACTAGCTCCGTGGCCATCTTTGTATGAGGGGAAGCCCACATATGGCCTCTAAATGATGTCCACCTTAGATGAGCCCCTCTAAAAACCTCTTGTAGTAAGATACATCATGAGTAGCTCACGGAACCTCAAGCCTCTCCTATGGCCGATACCCACTGTCTCCGTAACCCACTCTCAAAATCTCTCGTGGGAATGCATCTTCCTGTGTCATCGCCACCGATCGAACACAAACAATGTGCACGAAAGCCCAAGAATGCAATAGTACGATGCAGTAAATCTTGAACCTCCGCAATCACCCGTAGGCCCATGATCTCTATACACTCTGCCAATGCAGTTCCCATGCGAAACATGTCTTCTGTATCATCATGTCATTGAGCACTCCCATCGGTGACCTTGAGAATCTCCCCACCCTCCGCATCTAGCAATACAAAGCAGCACACCGCCTCCATCAAGAGTACAACTAACCTCATATCCTCTAGATGAGCTCTATACATCACTCCATAGCCCATGCTAGCACCTGTGGAACATCACATCTACTACACCCTAACCAAAAATGTGTGCAAGTAACTCCTCGACGCCTTTGAAGATATGGAATAAACTTGCCCCCAATATGGGCAACACACAGGATCCTATAGATGTCCTTCGGGGGTGATCATCATCTCACTCGTTGGCAAGTGGAAGGTGTTGGTCACCGAATCCCATCTATCAATGAGGGAAACCATCAAACTCACCTCCCAGAATACATGCTAGTAGTGCCTCACCCCTATCAAACCCACCTCTACAACATGTTGTCACTCCACTTGCATCGTACTCACCCGTACTATCAATAACAAGGGTGGCACCCGGACCCTCATCCGTAGCTCATCTCTCATCTTGCATCCCACAAACGCAATGTATTAGTATACCTTTCCCAACTTCCCTATTTCACCCCACATCCTAACCTAATATTTTTCCCCACCCCCTTCCTAGGTTACCCTAACCCTCACCCAAACCTACCCAAAACCCCTCTACCCTACCTATCTACCAAAACCCATCCACCCAAAACTATCTACCCTACCCTCACCCGCAACCACCCTCACACCTTCCCCACCTACCCTAATTTCTCACCCTAAACCCTTCCCCTCTCACCTAATTCTTTCCCACTCTACCCTTACTCTCTTCCCTTTTTTATCCCAACTTAATCCTAGGATTAACCGACCTCACTTATTCCTTGGTGACCAAAGTCTCCCTTTAAACGACACCGGTCATTGCAGACGTTGGTCGACTTGTGGCAATTTAATTTGGGTAGTGACTTGCATCACTATTCTTGTGATTGTGGTAGCAGTCACTACCCACCGACGTCGGCCATAAGTCATCCGACGTCATTCACTCTTGTACCACCCACTCGACTTCCGAACCCTACTTTTTCCCTACCCCCGACCCTTCCCCATTCCCATTTCCATCTATTTTTCCCTTTTGAAATTCTTCCCCCAAACCCCCATTTCTTCATATTTCCTATATTCTATCCAATTTAACCAAATAAATCAATAACATGGGTTTTGATCTTACTCGATCCTACTCGCCACCATCGTGGTGGAACCTCCACCTCCGTGCCACTCCTCTTGATCATTGTTTGGCCTTTGCCATCCTTAATCGACCTCAAACTCTCTCCACCAATCACCTCACTCAATCCGATCTCTGGACCCCACCTCTCACTCAATCAATCTCACCTATGTGGCTCACCAACTCAGCTCCCTGACGCTCTCTTTTGTCCTCTTCCTCTTTTTCTCTCTTCTTGTCCTTTTCTCCTTTTCCAAATGCACAAATGAATTTTAAAACATGGGTTTTCCACTTTTATACCCTACCCGACTCAACCGACGTCGATTAAACGTTGACCGCTGTTGTTATTTTTCTCTAGCTAACCGTCGTCGGTTCCTCTCCACCATCATTGGTTCATACTGACAACTATTGGTTACCCTGCTACTCATTACCCTCACATTGACCTCATTTTCCTTACCTCCTTTTTCTTTTACCTCCCCACACCTTCCTGGACCGCTTTACCTTTTTCTCTAGCCCTCCACCTTCTTTAACTTCACCTCGTTAGCTAATTGGCATCTCCTTATTTCACCCCTACCCCAACCTTACCCGTGTTGTGACATATCTACTTGGACTCGGAAAAATATTTGTGACCTTTGAACCAATGTGCTCATTATACCTTGCAAAGGTCTTTACATTACTCAGGCCGATTGACCTAATGACCTTACCTAGTCTATTTCGTGACTGTTTATCTTGACCCTACCTTGGGTGTACCAAAACTACCTAACCATTCTCGCACCTAACCTATGTTGTGATTCATGACCTTATCCTATACCCTGGATACCAAAATACCTTCAACCTTGTTTGGATAAACCTATCGACCTTAGATGATGTAGATATTATAAGCTCTTCAACCCGGTACTTTTTCATAGTTTATACACGTGTGTGTGTGTTCAATCGCCCCTACCTTTGACCTTGGCCCGTTTACCCGTTTACCTATATGCCCGAGTTTCCCTTTATCCCATTCCTCATTTCTCATCATTCTGCTTTGCATCCACTTTTATCAAACCACTCGCTGATGTGCTCTACCACCTCATCAGTTCCTGGTTTGAGGGGGATAACCCTCATTCCCACTTGGGGCAACCACACTCTATTTTTGTTCACATCACTTCTCAGTATAAGCTACGCAACAAAAAGTGGCAAAATGTAGACACCGAAATCGTGTCGTAATCACCTTGGTCCCCTAGTGAAAGAAGGGCGTGCGGGATAAAGCACGCGGATCGAGCCGCTTTTAGGACTTAGTTGTTTTTGGTGTAGAATGTAGGACCCAACAATGCATGCGAAGTGAATCATGTCGGAATGACAGTATGGGGCCCATGTAAGGAATTTACATAGTGATAGAGGCGCACGTGGGAGACCACCATGACAGAACATGCGCAGAGCTCATCTTTGGATAGTAGGTGTACTCGGGAGACTATCATGGCCAAATATGCAGAGCCTAGGTTTGAAGGAACATGTTCCCAAGGAGGGCCCATACGGACGGCGGCGGAGATATATGAGGCCACAGATGGAGGCATTGGTAGTTTAGATGCCTATATATATGGGCACCTGTAGAAAGAAGGCAATGGGGGTAGTGTGTGAAGTGATGAGAGTTGAGTCATGATGCGAGCAGAGGGTGGTAGATCATATAGAACTGCAGATATAACGTAGAATTCTAAGGGGTTGGGTAGAGATGATATGCCATATTAATGTATGAAGGGGCTAGGTTGTATTGTTCCTTGTATAAATGTAATGAGGATTCAAACATGAATGAGAATGAGTATAGTTGTTCTATATTCACATTGTTTCATTTTTGGTAATAAATGCTATGAGGTAGATGTAAGCTCTATGTATTTTTGTTTTGTTATTGTATTTACTTGCAAATACTATTTGGAATGAGCACATTTTCTAGAGGCCACTCGAGCCCTATGATGATGTATGTCGCATCGCCACCATTACTCATTAAGTTGCTTGACCTAGATGATGCTTTCCCACTTACATTACATAAAAGAGAGACTTGGTACCCAAATGTATCTCGAGTGAGCACCCGAGTTCCTAATGGATGATAGGCCGGTGCGTGTGGGATTCCACTGTTTCTTCGGTGGGTGTAAAAATGACTACATCTTGGTTCCATTTCCAGGACCTCTTGTTGAAGTTCTAGTGGGAAACGACATGCATCTAATCTGTGTAATGAGTGATGATAGAGTGATTAACTTTGGAGAGTGTTGAATCATGGTTTAAGAGCACGGAGGATGAATTTTCTCAAAGATTCAACACTGGGTCTAAGTTTGATACACGTAGATCGGTAGAAGATAACCTCTACTATGAGTTGTGTGAGGCATTTTTTTCTTTGCTTACCTATAGAACTACATGGATGGCTCTCAGTATATGCATCCAGATAAAGTTGTTATTATAGATCATGCACATGGATCTGAGAGGAATATCGAGTCCGTAGGATGTAGATCTGATGTTGACCCATGTAGTGGATCATTGGTGGAAAGGTGTGTTGGCTAGCTACACCCTGGAGTATGATATTTCTACATACTCTTGTCCAGAAGTTGCTGAATTTGAGTTTGTGTGGGAGCCCAGAGGATCATTTCTACATGTTATCCCTTTGGCGATGAATATTTTTACTATTACCTTAGGTTTGGAGGCATTCCCAATGGCCGGCTAAACCATTCCAAGTGTTGGGCAAGGAAGCTAGGGTGGGGGAAGATGGTAGATTTTACAGAGCGAGAAGAGAGAGAAGAGAGACAATGTAGGTATGGTGAAGAGCATGAAATGGAGATTACTAGATGGCGCGAGGTTATAGGTGTGATGGATATATGGAGGCAGACATTGTGGGAAGGATTTGAGGTTCACGTGGAGGATGTGGAACCTGAGCAATCTATGTTACCCCATCTTGGAAAGTGCATGACAGATACCCTTTGGCTTTTGAGGATAATTTGTTGCGCGAAGGGGGAATAGCCATTGACATAGATCTCGAACCCACCTAGAACCTAGACCTTGAATATTGGCTTTCCAGATCTAGGGAGAATACCGTTATCCAAATTAGTATAGTGGAAGTAACCGATCGGCACCCATGTGTACAATTTCTTGTTTGGGACTTCTATGGCTACACATATTCCAGTTTTTAGAGGGATTTATGGATAAGGCACAAGCACACCATCCTTCGGTCTTGCATCTAGGAGTGGCGCGGGGTACACTATTGGTAGTCGAACATCATTGCAGACCATTGGTATACAATTCGGTGGGATTGTGGGAACCATTGATACAACGAGTGCGAGACTTTGAGGGTTAGGAGGAATAGGACTCGGTGGACCTGGTGGGCACGGTGGGCTAGGAGGTATAGGACCTAGTGGGCCTAGTGGATCAGGTGGAGGAGGAAATTCTAGAGGAAACCAAGGTTCTGGCTCAGGAGGAAAAGGACCCCAGCAACTCCCTCAAGTTTTCTTCAAAATGTCACTACATTTGCCAGATTAGAGAGGCATTGAAGATGTTGTAGAGCATGTTCACAAATGTGAGTTGCTATGGTGCGTGAAGGGAATCACTAGCCTGAAGTGAAATACAAGTTAGTTTGCAACAACATTGCAAGGGCGCGCATAGCTAGTATAGGAAGTATGACCCTCATCAAACGGTGGTGGAATATACCGTGTCAAAGAATGCCTTTTTGGCAAATTTTAGATTCCCGAGTTTGAACAAAAGAGCATCAATGCCACTGAAGGAAATCCAATAAGGAATGGCTACGAGTGTGTGGGAGTATGACACATGGTTTAAAACTCTCCTATCAAAACTATCATATGACATTCACCCTTCGCAGCATGCTCAATGGTTTGTTGGAGGGTTGATAACTCCTTTCAGAAGAGCCCTATCCCACAAAACTTTCATAGATCCACGTGAAGCATTAGAATCCACTCTGTGCACAAAAGCTGTTGGGAGTGTTGACACTAGGGTTAGCCCATTTTTACAAGTTCAAATCACTGCTATGGATAAGTAGTTAAAGAAGTTGTTTTTGAGCTCAAGGCATGAGACGTGTAATAGGGTTATGGTGTATAGATTGTGAGGTAGAGGGGAATGCGAAGGATAATTGCCCCCGGAGGACCGTGCATGCCATATCAGTAGAATGAGAGATCTATCATGGGTACCATGATGTAAGTAAATGTTCCATGTTGTAGTGCGTGATGTGGAATAATGTATCCTGCTATCTTGTAAAATCTACTCCTCTACAACCCATGACACTAAGGATTACAGAATCATTAACCGAGATGCATGAATCCATTGATCATTGGGTGCTCCAAATGGCATTGCTAGCAATTTTAGAGGTGATGATCGTCAGTATGAGGGTGCACAAATGAAGGCACAAATGGAGGAAGAGGATTTTGTGGAGGATTTTTTGGTCATCGTAATCGTAGGGGAGGAAGAAGTGAGTTCCCATGTGGAACCTATTTTAATAATGGGTTTACAAACCACTACAAGCGTGAGTTTCCAGATTTGTTGTGGTGCTCATGGTTTGGGAAGAAGAACAAGTATGAGGAGTGCCTCAAGTTGTTCAAACATATGATTCAACAAAGCACCAAAAATACAAGGGTGTTGCAGAATGGTAAGCATTAGGAAGGTGGAAACCTAATGGATTCAACGAGTAGCGCACGACGTAGATTTGGAACATGTATTGGTGACTACAAGGGTAGAGGTCGTGTACACAAGGGATATGCCAAGGTATAAAATCTTGGTTTCAAGGGAAGAAGTGGTACGTGGAAGGTACCTAGACCCCGCACATCATAAAGTGGTATACCAAGATACCATGGATGTGATCCAGAGCCTATAGCGAGAAATCCAGTGTCTGAAGTAGCAGACCAAGAGAGAAGAGAAAAGGAGGGTTGAGGCACCAAAAGAAGACCTGGATGAGGTCAAGGAGGTATGTAAGATCCGAGGCAAGAGAATATTATTCCCTTGCTTTAGGAGCATGGCTGAGGGAGAAGGTACCATGTGTGGGAGAAGAGCGCGAGAAGCAAGTTTTACATGCAAAACTCCCTCCTCATAGCCTCGACTATGATAAGGAGATAACATTGAATGCGATCATAGATGGATGGCTCCTTAGCAATATTCTCATTGACATAGGCATGAAGGTCAATGTGCTGACATTGGATGCTTGACATCAAATGGGAAGGCGTGCATTACATCCATCTTCAAATGTGATGTATATGGAAAACAAAACAAAGGCAATTCCCATAGGTGTGTTACAAGATGTAACTATCACCATTGAGGAAGCCAAATTTCTTGGAGATTTTGAAGTCTTAGTGCTTGTTGAGGCATAAAATTTCCCAAAGCACTACTTGGGTGCCCATGGTGTTTCCGAACAATGCAGACATTTGGTTCAACAAGGGGTACATCAGCTTTGAGAACAAGGAAGAACTTGTCATCATACCCCTGGCTGATGGGAAGTCAACTCCCTATACCAAACCATTGGGAGAAGAGCTCCTAGAAAGGATATATGTGTGCTCGTCAGAGATCTAGAGATAATCCATCCTACCAATGAAGTTATCTAGTTTAAGGATTCTCGGTCGGTGGTGACACCACTAGTATGACATGTGACAATTGGGTGTATGGGACCTGATGGTTGTGTAGGCACTTGAGAGGGTCGGTGAAAAAGGTGACAAAGGCACACACTTTCAGATACCTAGGAGGAAAGGAGCTACCTAAGTACTTGGGAGAAGCATTCCATGAAATATTTTTTACAGAAGATGGAGGCTCAGTGGAAGGAGGAAAAGGAGCGAAGAGGGATGCTAAGTTACGTCTCGCTAGGAACATGCCGCACACCGGTGGGCGATGCATAGGATAACCTTTTATAGTGGCACGGAGTAATAATCACCCTCTCTGTCTAATTCTTAGAAGCAACATGCCCACCACTATCAAGGACTACAATGGTAGTGAGCTCACTTGTTTCGACATCCAAACCTATGAGAGGGTCCGGAGAAAGGCACAGAGGCTTTACCACCATCCCTCTGGATCCATAAAATATATTCTACACTACGGTGGTTGCGCGCACACATGGTACATCCACTCAAACACACCGCCAAACATGGAATTAGAAATAACTAGCGGATGACTTTGTCCAAGCATTTGAGTATTGGAGCACTAAGTCATCGGTGGATAAGGCATTGCGGGAGGTCAAATGGCTTACAAAGGGGGATAGTGCCAAGGTAGAGGATAGGCTTGCAAATCTGCTAGGAAAGCCATCTTTGGATGGGCAATTTAGTGAAGATGAATCTGATGAGGTAGAGTTGGAGTGCACGTGCATGGAGAAAGAAAAAGGCAAGATGGTCTATGTTATAGATGGTGAGGAAGTGGAGAACTTGGATATTTACCATTCTTTAGGCTCACGTGAAGTGATGGATAGTGCTGTTGAGATTGCACGTGCCTATCATTAGCACCTGAAAACAAAGAATGTTAATATTGGGTCAGAGGCAGAACCTAAGGAAGCTATCATTGGAGTTTATTGGTCAAAGAAAGAAGTCTCCAAGATCATTGTCTTGCAATGCGAGTTTGAGGATTTGTTCCTACGTGGTTATCATGAGCTCAAAGGTGTTCACCACTCATTGGGAGAAATGAGGATTAAGCTAAAGGAAGGTGCATGCCCGATCATAAAGAGACTATACCAGATGAATCCTAATCTACGCGTGAAGGTCAAGGAGGAAATAGACAAGATCATAGCGTCTCAAATCATTCAAGCAGTGGAGGAGTTAGAATGGATAAGTCGATGGTGATTAGCATAAAAAGGATGGGAGAATAAGGATATGTGTTAACTATAGGGAGTTGAATGCAGTATGTATCATTGATCCTTTCCCAACCCCATTTACTGAAGAGATCCTAGAAAGAGTGGCAAGGCGCGATATCTACTCTTTCATGGATGGGTTCTTAGGCTATCACCAGGTGAGAATTGCCAATGAAGACTAGAAAAAGACAACTTTCGCCACTCGATCGGGAATTTTTGCTTATACAGTCATGCCTTTTGGATTGAAAAATGTGTCTGCTATGTTTTCGTGCATTGTAGTGCAGGCTTTCCAAGACTTCATCCACAAATTTCTCCAAGTATACCTTGATGATTGGACCATGTATGGGCTGGTCAAGGACCATTGTGACAACCTATGGTTGATGTTTGAGAGATGAAGGTAGTTGAGGATATCCCTCAATCTAAATAAGTGTATATTTTGCTACACCATTTGGGACCCTATTAGGGCACATCATATGCAAAGAGGGCTTGTTGGTAGACCCTACCAAAATTACAAGTAATTTTGGGATTATTTGAGCCAACTAGTCAAAGCATAGTGCGTGGATTCCTTGGACACACGGGCTACTACTGAAAGTTCATCAAGGGTTATGCAAGGATTTCCATGCCTTTAGAAGAATTTCTTAGGAATAAGAGTTCCTTTCATTGGGGAGAGGCACAACAGAAGGAATTTGACACCTTGAGGGATAGGCTTATCACTGCACCTATCTTATGTTTTCATTCTTGGGACAAGCCCTTCCATGTTCATGTGGATGCCTCTGGGATGGCCATTAGAGCGGTACTTGCACAACCTGGTGAAGTAATTGTTGATCACACCCTTTTCTTTGCATGTAGAAAGTTGATAGCAACAGAATAGAATTATACCACAACTGAGCGTGAGGCATTTTCTATGATCTATGCGCTTCAAAAGTTCAGGAAATATCTGTTGGCAGCTCCCTTCATTTTCTACACTGACCACATGGCATTGAAATATTTGGTGAACAATCCCATTCTACAGGGTGCATATCTTTGGTGTGGTACTTGCTATTTCAAGAATTTGAGGTCACCATGGTTGTCAAATAAGGAAAAAGAAATTCTGAACCGACCATTTATCTAATATTTATTCAGGAGAGGACGCGCAGAGCATAAAGGATACTATACTAGATGCACAGTTATTTAGGTTGTAGTGTGTGCCCTCAGATTTGGAGGATATTGTTGTGTTCCTTAAGACTGGTCAGGCACCAGAAGGAATGAAAACACTAGAAACGAAGCAACTAGCCATATGTGTTGTGCCCTATATATTGATCAGTGGGGACCTATACATGCTAGGGCGTGATGAGGTTTTACGTAGGTGTGTGCTAGAACATGAGCACCTCACCATCATAGAGGAAGCACATGGAGGTAGTTCCGGTGGGCACTATGTAGGTGAAGCCACCGCGCGTAAGATATTGTTAGGAGGATTATGGTGGGAGACCTTGTATCGGGATTGTGAGTTTTACAGAGTGTGTTACCATTGTCGGTGTATTGGAAACCCAGGGTGAAGGGATGAAATGCCTTTGCACCCTATCCCTAGCATTGAGCCTTTTGAAAAGTGGGCAATAGACTTTGTAGGCCCTATTGCTCCAAACAAGATACAGACTAGGTTATGCTATGTGATCACTGCATAGACTATTTGACAAGGTGGACGAAGCACTCCCAACTAAGGACTGTATAGCAGCTACAACAATGAGATTCCTATGGGAGAATATCATTACAAGGTATGGATGCCCTTTGAGTCTCACCAGTGATAGGGGTACACATTTCTTGAATGAGACCGTGAGGATCCTATTGGCAGAATTCATGGTGGCTCATCACAAAACTACTCCATATCACCCTCAGGAAAATGGACCCGCTGAGGCATTTAACAAAATACATAGTCACACATTGACTAAGATCTGTGATGTTGGCACGAAGGACCGGGATGACAAGGTATCGGTTGTGGTATGGGCATATAGGACGATGTATAAAAGGTTGAACAAAGCCACACTGTTTCAATTGGTGTTTGGCATGGAAGCTATCCTACCAATTGAATTCATATTACCTTCTCTATGTATAGCGCGCGTAGGAGGGCTAGCTGATGAGAAAGCACTAGAGGAAAGATTTGATGAACTGATGAAGCTAGATGAGAGAAAATCACTTGCCAGTGGAGCCGACCACGTAAAAGCAAAGTAGAAAGCGTGGCATGATCACCACATCAGAACAAATATTTTTTGGGCCATCAATGGGAAGTTGAAAGTACATTGGTTGGGTCCTTACACCATCTTGTACAACCTTGATTCGGGTGTGTGCTAGTTACAAGTGCTAGATGGGATGAGATTTCCGAACACTTTAATGGGAGTAGGTCAAGCCGTACTACAACTACGTCTTCGTGGTGTTTTTCAATAAGGTAGTCTTGCCGCGTTAGTTTAGGTTTTTCTTTTGGGCAGTTTTCCTTTTTTTGTTGCACCTTTAGTGCTAGTGATCTCATTACTTTTTAGTGAAGTGGATATGCATCGAGGACCGCGCATCAATTTAAGTGTGGGGTGGTGTAAGATGGAAGAACAATAAGTATGAAGTGCTAGGAAGGGTTGGATTTCGTTCTAGAGCCCAGTTGGTTGGCCCTATGAAGGAATTGCATGGAGGAAAAGTGAAAAAGGAACCGTCGGTGTGGGGAAAAGGCTACATTGTGGAACCACATACAAAGAAGGAAGAAGCGCATGAACAACACGAGGTAGGCGAAAGAAAAAATTAGGACAGAAGAAGTTCCTTTAATGTGGGGTACACGTGTGCATGATTCTTCTAGATATATGATTTGGTTGCATGCCAGAAGGTTGGGGAATGTTCCACGCAAAGATGGGTTCGGGAGACAAGGTGCAAAAATTAGGATTTTTGAAAAAGTTACATATAATACTAGGGTACGGTGGTAGGTAATGTAGCATTTAATGTTATGGAATGGAAAAGTCTATAAATAAAGGTTCGAGGCACTTTCATTTTCACTTTTCGAATAGAGAGAGGATTGATTGTGCATTTGTGGAAAACTAGGGCTTCCAAAATTCGATCGTGTGAAGAAAAATTTAAAAGGGTGAGGTGTGAGCAGCTAAGTTTGAATCTACAAACTAGAAGGGATTTCATCGGCGTGAGAAGGGTTGTGAGGAGGTGCCGTCTTGTGGAAGTATTATCCCAAGTTAGGGTTTTACGAAACTGGGGCACGGGTAAAGTGATTCTCTTCATAGATTTGAGATTTGAGATTGGAAGAAGTTGAAAAGCAGAGTGACAAAGAGTGAGTGAAGGGATAAGAGGACATCAACAATGGCACCAAAGGAAGGAAAGGGAAAGGGAAAGGCCAAGTAGCAAGAACCTAAGGCAAGTACGAATGAAGAGTGGTATGCAAAGATGTAGTACCCAGATGGGGTAATGATGGGTAAGGAGTGGGAGTCCCACCTAAGGAACATGCCTATAAGTAACTACAACCATCAAACAAACATGATCGAGAAGAAAATGGCATTATATTTAGTGAACCCCACAAATAAATGAACACTAGAGGGCTTTCCCATTTATAATGATGACGTAAAGGTCAAAATGGAGAATGTGGGATTGTTACAACTCTATGAGTTGCCCTATTTTGGAAAACCAGAGTGCCTATACCAATGGCTGATGTCACAAGTACATGAATATTACTTCCATTTTGTAGGGTGCAAGATGCACATTACTCCTTAACTCATCTCACAGTTCATAGGCCTCAAATGTGAAGGAGTCGCTTAGATGATGACTTGGGCGATAAGGAGGCAATTCAGGAAACCATCACCAAATATGCCTACAATAAGGGGTCGAGGTACTACGACATATCATACATCAAGGACCCAGTGATGAAGATCACCACACATCCAGTAATAAAGATAAATGGCTAGGAGAGATGGACACATGTCAATAAGCCTTGATTACATGTCTGTAGGAAAATTGTAGAGGGCACCATCTATAACTTATCTGCATACATCGTGGAGGAGATTTTAAGTTGAGCAAAGGAAGGTGAAAGGATCCTTTTCGGAAACATCATACCGATCATCATATTCTCGAGATTGGAGTAACCGATGCTTTGGATAAGTTTATATGGGAGTACCCAGTGAGGACCCTTAGCCCACGAAGAGATTTGAGAAGTATGCCTCGTGACACAATGATAACACCCCTCAAGGCGCACTTGGAGAAGTTGTATATGTGCTTGAGGAACGCGTTCAAGGAAGAATGGAGGATTCCCAAAGAACTTCCAAAGTGAGTCATCGAAGGAGAAGACAAATTTGCAGATACCAACATTTCTACTTGGGGAGTTCGGACTAGTTGATGAGTCTTAGAGCCCATGGTGCAAGCTTCCTTCGCGTTCAAAGCTCAATACTTCTAAGCGGGAGTAAAGAGATTCATGGAGTACAACAAGCTGAAGTTAGAGCTAGGTATTTTGGACCGGGAGCACAAAGAAATGCACAAAAATTTGAACTACCCACGGAGACAAGAGCGCGTACGTAGAGAGATATGTATTACATGAGATACAAATGAAAAGGCCAATAACACTAACCATGCAGAGAGGATCCACGATGCACATTTACCTCCACATAAGGCCCAAGTTTGAGAAGGACACATACCTGGAGAATGAGGTCTCCATACCTAAAGATCCCATGCGTAGGAAGAGGCCTGCACCTAAGAAGAGGGGAAGAGAAGAAGAAGTACCAAGCATGCAAACTGCTCAGATAGTGAGCATGCCATGGAGGAGAGTGCTAAGCCCAAGACTTACTACATGCGTAGGAAGAAGTCCTTGGCAAGAGATAAGACACTAGAGGAAGAGGCACCGAGTAACCCCTCACCAAGGAGAAGTCATCGAAGCAAAAGAAGAGAAGGAAGAACCCTCTGTCAAGGAGCCACCTCTTAAGAAAAGGTAGAGGATAGAAGAAGAAGATGACTTGGAGGACACGAGACATACTGGAGAGACACATGGATAGAGTAGAGGACAAAAGTGAAGGAGATGATAGCTGGGAGTATGAGGCTAAGAGGAACCAAGAGCCACATGTCCTTAGCATATATGACTCGGGGGGGAAGAGGGCCAAGGGGAGAAACAAGATTTTGTATTCACATGGTGCAAGAGTACACAGGGTGAGGAAGGTGCCCAAGGCATGGGAAATACCGAGGAGGATGGTGCAGAGAAATAAGAACCCATAAGCTTCAAAAAGGAGTAGATCATCAAGGTAATAGAGAGAGGAAAAGAAAATAACAAAGGCCTTAGTCTATCAAGAGTTAGAGCGTAGTGCTAACATAGTCTTTGGAGGAAGGAAAATAGGAAAACATAGAAAAGGAACAAGACAATATGGGAGGAGGTCCCGCTCTAATCAGTAAGTTTTCCCAAAGGCACGCGCTTAGGGAGAAGGAATGTTGATGTAGAGAAAAGGCCAATAATGGGATATGTTGATGACTCAAGGAAGGTGTTACGTGTGCGCTTCTAGAGCATTGTACCCACAAAAAGGCTTATAACCATGGGGTGATTTGAAACGGAGGGCACATACCCCATAACAAACAAGATGCTCTCTTGGGTGTTTGAGTCCCACATTGACAAGCCCGACTTCGAATTCTACCAAGGGCCATCATAATAAAGCATGCAGAGTCTAAGGGAGCCATCCCCTTGGTGAATTCCCAAGAACTCTTGAATGAGAAATTTTGTAACGCGCTCAACAAGGTCATGGTCGAGATAGAGGCTAGACTCTTTGCGTACAATGATAGAATAAGAGTGCTAGAGGGAAGGCTAGAAATGAGAGGGGAAAAGCTGGCTAAGAAGGCCAAGAATTTGAAACAAGAATAATTAATCAACACGTAGTTGAGGCGCGAGCTAAAAGATGAGAAGATAAAGGTATAGGAAGTATACAAGAAGGTGGAGTCGATCAAGAGCACCATCATATTGAAGCACCTAGACCTAGCGCTAACCCTTCGAGGTACGCATCAACCTTGGAGTGCTTAGAATATCTAATGCGTGTCCTCACCATGGAGAGGCAACCTTTGGCCCTGGATTCGCGGAGGAAGTTTTCGCATGCTTAAAGAAAGAGGACAAGTTGATGGTAGTAACACTCATTGCTGAATATAGAAAGGTGCTCACAGATGTAAAGATTGATACCCAATCTACTAAGGCCGCATATGACAATTTGCAGACATGGATAGGGTAGCAAAACCATGGTTTCCGTGCATGAAGTAGAGCTGAAAGAGTTACAGGAGAAAAATAAAGGGAATAGGGTGGAGAGGGACAAGGTTCTCACCGAAGTAGAAAGAAAATTTGAGGCAATTGAAACATTAAGGGGCTAAATCAAGGCCCACCTGAAAGAACTATACCCTCAAATCCCCAAAAGGATGGACATGCTCAAGACACGGGAAAGGAAATGGATAATATTGCTGACATTTTGGGCGCCCTGGGGATTGGCCTAACTTTTGATGAGGTGAACACCCTCGTCGCGACCTTTGTCAAAAGGCAGAGAACGAGGTCGGTGCATGGAACAAATTGGAGGTGACTTGCAAAGGGATTTCCTTATCTTGCTAACCTAATGCCCTCCATTCTTTCTTCTCTCCCTATTCTTTCATTCCCTTATTCTTTTGCATAATGTAAGGCTATGTCTTCATTCATTAAGGTAGTATACATGTTGGTTCCCGGTGGAGTGTTTCAGTAGACGGAGAACAGGAATAGTGTGGGGTGATGTTGAGCCCTTAAAATATCAAGTAAGTACACTAAGGCGTATAGGCGTGAAAGTCCCGAGTGTTGAGAGATGGGTGCGTAAGGTAAAAGTGCGCAACGCATAGAGAAAGAAGGGCGCATAGGATAAAGCATGTGGGATTGAGCCTGGCCGAGTTTGAGATTTAGCAATTTTTATGTAGAAGGTAGTACCCAACAACGCATGTAAAGAGAATCATGTCGATCGACAAAGCATTGGGCCCATAGAAGGAATCTATGTAGTGATAGAGGCACACGTGGGAGACCACCATGATAGAACATGCAGAGCCCGTTTAGATAGTAGGCGCACTCGTGAGACCATCATGGCTGAATGTGCAGAGGCGAGGTTTGAAGGAACATGTTCCCAAGGAGGGCCCATATGGATGCCTAACGGTGGATCTCGAGGCCAGATGGAGGCATTGGTAGTTCATATGCCTATATATATGGTCACCGCAGAAAGAAGGTAAGGGGGTAGTTTGTGAAGTGATGAGAGTTGAGTCATGATGCAAACAGAGGGTGGAAGGTCATAAAGAAGAGCAGATATACCATGAATTCTAAGGGGTTGGGTAGAGATGATATGCCATATTAATGTATTAAGGGGCTAGGTTGTATTGTTCCTTGTATGAATGTAATGAGGACTCAAACATGAATGAGAATGAGTATAGTTGTTCCATATTCATATTGTTTCATTTTTGTTAATGGAAGCTATGAAGTAGATGTAAGCTCTATGTATTTTCTTTTTGTTATTGTATTTACTTGTAAATATTGTTTGGAATGAGCACATTTGTCTGGAGGCCACTTTGAGACCTATGATGATTTTATGTCTCATTGCCACCATTACTCATTAAGTTTCTAACATAGATGATGCTTTCCCACTTAACTCACATAAAAGAGAGACTTGGTATCCGCGCGTGCCTCGGGTGAGTGCCCGGGGATTCCCATTGGGTGATAGGTGAGTGTGCATGGGATTCTATTATTCTTTTGGTGAGTGTAAAAATGACTACAATTAATTCAAAAACATAAAGTGGGGGAAAATTTAAACTCTAAATCACAAACTTTGGGTATATTTCTAGTCTTGATCACATATCATTATTCATGTGATTCCTAATAATAAATTTACTAATTGTCCATTGCCTTTGGCCTCTTTTGTTTCTTTCCATTTTCCTTATTATTCTTACACACCTTCTTATCCAAGATGAATTTCGACACTTTAGTGATTCTAAGTCTAGACACCAATGCCTGTGCACCCCATCTCCTCCGGGTGCCTCGACCTCTTTTTTTTATCTTTCTCACATCTTCTACGTCATTTCTAGGTATTGGGCCATCTTTTCCGTAGTGGTTAATTATGAAATTCATTCAAAGGAATCATATAAATACCAAGTTATGTGGCAATAATAAAGGACCAAGCACTAAGCATCTACTATCATCACCCAAGGTTACATCCAAAGGCAATACAAGAGCATCAAAGCATCAATTTAGCATCCATTCAAGTGACAAGGGACTACATTCTTTTGCGTACACATCATAGGAGGGGAGTTTCATTTTTCCATACACACATCTATATAAATTTTCTACAACTAGCTATTGCTCATTATTCAAGTGCATCTGGAACAAGAACCACCTAGGGCATGATTCTACAAACATACATGTAGACCTACATGGAGTTTGAAATGTAGTGCAACACCCAGATCATAAGTTCACTCAGTCATATGACTTTTGGGGTTATTCTAACTCAATATTTGCATCTTTTTCTTGTTAGGATTTATTGTGTTTTTAGGTTTTGAGGTTTTAAGAGATTTGGTGATCAAGCAACGAAGTATGTGTGATTAAAGGTGATATCTAATGAATATCTTAGATCTCTATGAAAGTGATTTTCTAATATTATGAGCAATTACATGCACCTGCGAGAGGAGGTCCTGAAGCACCCTGTGCACCCCTAACATTTTCTAGCGACCATAGTCCCGACATTTCTAGAAGTTCTACATTTGTGTGGGCTCAATGAAGACACTTTACTTTCCTTTTTCATCAATTTTTTAGCTCAAAAGTGCTTGAGATATATTGTGAATAGCCTAAGTATCTTAACCTCTCTCTTGCACTTATGGTTTTTAAATTTATTATCTTACTTACTTGTGTCGAATCTGTACGTTATTGAATATCTATATCTACACTTGTAACTTAATTAGAATTTAACATTTATATTTCCATATTTTTTAAATCATGATGTTTGATATCAATAGCAATCTTAATGAGATCAAGGCATGCATTATTTGATTGAACTTCTTGCTTCTTAATTAAAAATAAGTTAATTATTTGTTTATTTGGTAATTTTTTTCGTGTTGTTTTAAATACCTTCTTAAAATGTCCGGACAAACACCCTCCATTAAGTTACAATAATGGTCAACTTTCATCTAGCTAGCAACGAGGCTACAAGAGCTCAAGGGTTTTTCTTTAAATGGTGAGTAAATCTCATAAGGTGAGTTTTGAACCGGAAGGAAGGTATTTTATGTCGGGTTCTTTATTTCATGTCAAGTGTTTGAGATGTACTTGTGGGAATAATCCCATATAAATAGTAAAATTGTATGTTTTTCCATGGCTTATCTCGTTATTCTCTTTATCATGTTTTATGTTAAAAATTTAATATATATTAATTGGCATTGGCCTTTAAGATATCCTTAATCAAATTATATATATATATATATATATATATATATATATATATATATAGTTAATATAAGCATCACAATTTCATGTTAGTGTACAATAGATTTAAAGTAGCAAAAAAATAAATTTGATTTTAGAATCTCGGTTTGCTTTATAAATCAAAACCAAGTTTACAAATAGTAGATTTCAATTAATGTCCAATAAACCATTCCTATTTTTGTAATTCAATAACTCGAGACCATGTAATCATGATAACTTTAGTAACTAATATCCACAAATGAACTTTTGTTTCCAATTTTCCTTTTTATAAAAATGTCATTTTAAGAATTTTGAAAACGAGCAATGGTCTTAAAATCCATGTGCATACAAAAGGTTGCTGTAATTTTTTTGCAATGAATTTTGCGCCACATTCAACAAAGTCCCCACATCATGAAATACTCTTATACACATAAACAACATACACATCAGTAATGACGGAAAAAATAATCACTAACCCTCTAGAAATGTTGATGCTTATATCATGAAATTATTCTTGTGTGAATTAATAACCCTATGAAAGATTTTACAGTCAACGTTTATTAACTAATAATAAGTGCAGCCTAGATTTTTTCCCCACAACAAAAGATAATTATAGTATGTTGAATTTGTCTAATCCGAAATCCAAAAGATTGCATATTCTACATCTGTTCATGAACTTCATTTACCATCTTATAATTTGCATTGTATGAATACGCACTTGACACAATTCTACTTATCAATTGTTACCCCGCCACACAACTACTTCCGACCAAACCACTGCTGGCGTAGACTTACTCCTACTAATGGTATTTAAATACTCCATATCAAAGTTTTTTTCTTTCCGTTGGCAAAACGTTGGTATTTAAATACTACGCATTGATTATCACATCATTTTATATTTGATTTGTGGAAATTCGATTCTTTTGGATTATGATATGACAGAAATCACAGTATTCCAACGATATATAGGACAATGCTTCGAAATAATTACTGTTTACGTTGATAAAATATTCTAGAGTAACATGGCAATGAACGTCTATAACCGACAGGGTCACAGGAGGCCTATATGGGTGTTCTGAACTTTATTTTTGTCCAATATTATTGAGACCTTCATTTAAAACGTTAGATAAGAGAGCCTTAAAATCTTCATATTTACCCCTTATTCGATCCTTGTGAAAATGGAGAAGATGGACGAGTCTCCTTTTCAACAAGGGAAGATTTCCCACCAGCAAGTCATTGATGAGAATGGGCTCCTCTTTCCTATGCTTCTTCTGCCTAAAGAGAACGATGAAGAGTGTAATAGCTTGCACACTTTTCTTCACTCCATCCAAAACAACAGAGAGTGGATTAACAAACAGCTAAAAGGTGTGGGAGCGTTGCTTTTAGAGGATTTCCCGTCAAAACTGCATCTGATTTTAATGCCGTTGTAGAGGCATTTGGCTGGGAAGAACAGCGATATTTTGGCATAGCTAAAAGAACAAGGATTGAAGGAAGAGCTTACACTGCAAATGAATCTCCTCTGGATCTACCCATCCGCTTCCATCACGAAATGTCCACCGTAAGTTTCATTCACAGATAAAAAGAATTTGTTTTGTTTTACAAGAGAGTCAAGCCTGGTTTATTCTGTTTTTCTTGTTCTTGGGTATTCATTTTATTTCACATTCTAACTTCTATGATTAATATTTTGGCCATTGTTTTTGGTGAAACAGTTTGACGAATACCCAACTAAAGTACTATTTTTCTGCGAGATTGCTCCACCGGAAGGAGGGCAGACTCCAATATTACTCAGCCATAAGGTAACCCAGAGAATGGAAAAAATATATCCGGAATTAGTGAAAAAAATCGAAAAAGAAGGGTTGATGAAACAAGTCGTTCTTCCTCCGGAGGACGATCCTGAAAAATTATTGAGTGGATGGAAAACCCGTTACAAAACAGAGGATAAAGAGAAAGTAGAAAGGATGTAAGGACTCGCTTGAATGTTCTAAACGTTCATTTCATATCCTTTTTAGTTATATGCATTAAATTTCAGATTGTCAGCTCTAATAAGGCTTGATTAGTTTGTAGGGTATATGAAAGGTATATTCGGTGTGTGTATATATGTATTGAGATATGATATTGGAGATGTTTAAATTTTGTTTGCAGGGCAAGACATTCAGGGGTGAAAAAGAGCAATCTGAGTTGGGAAGGAAACAATCTGATACTTGACATGGGACCTCTTGATGCTATCAAAAAGTAGAGGGGGACAAGAAAGTCTGGTTCAATATGATACTCTTTGGCGAGGAAGAGCAACGCCTTATGGTTGGAGATGGATCTGAGTTTCCCAAAGAGGCCATTAGAACATGCCTGCAAATAGCAGAGGAGGAGTGTTTTGAAACGAAATGGGAAGTTGGGGATGTGGTTGTGGTAGACAATACGTTTGTAATGCATGGAAGAAGGCCTTCTAAACCACCAAGAAGAGTACTTGCTGCCGTCTGCAAGTAATTCTGTTTTTCCTTTTTCAGGCTTTATGAGTTGTGCTTATGTTGTTTTACTTGAGAGCTGAAGGATTCTAAGCCGGCAGTTCTATATGTTGTTTTTGTTTTACTTAAATAATAAGGTTCCTCATCTAATACTTTCCGGTGTTTTTGAATCGACATGAAATATATGAATGTGGTTTTGTTGAAAATTGCCGCCTAAACTATATGCATGTTTGACGGTCGATTATAATAATAAATTTGTTACAAAACTTTTGAAAAGTGTTTGCAGTGCAAAGGGTGTGAGACTTACAAGTGATATTTCATGTTTGTTATATTTTGATTGCAGTAGTTTGCGTTAAATATTTAGAACACTTCATCTAAAATGATCAACAAATATTTTTTAATTATAATATAATTTAAGTAAAATATAAAATAATGTACTTCCTCTATTGAATTATGGAAAAAATTTCCCAGATCCAACAATAACTCAATTTAAATGGAGATGGAACATAGCTATAAATATATTTTAAACTATAATAATTAGGGTTTCTAAGCTATTTTTCAAATTATGTATATCTTAATTATCAATACGAGATGTTGGAAATATGCATGTGCAACATATAATTCCTCCTGTAGCTTTTTAGGAAAGCTAAGTTTAGCTTTAGTTTAGCATGCGTCCAGATTTAGTTGAGTTTAGTTGGATTCCTATTTTTAGGAAATAGATTTAAATCAAATAAAACAAAAGAAGTTTTTTTATGCATGCACAACATGCGGCATTTTAAAGAAAAAGCTCAGATTTAGAATGCTTTGTTTTTAGAGTTGTAGAAGGTGTTATCCAATTTGACCCTCGAGCAAAATTGGACAAGCAAGACCCCATGGAGAGAAAATGAGGGATCGATTTGGCTAGGGGAGATCACACTTTGGGATTGGCCGAATAGGTTAGGCAACCATAGCACATTGCAGAGGAGTTTGAGAAATGAAGGAGCTCCAAAGTCGAAATTCAAACTTTGGAGGTGTCGTTGTTTAGAGGTAGGCCTAAGAGAAAAAATGGTGAAACTTAGAGACAAGTAGTGGAAAGTTCCAAAATTCAGAAGTCGGCGCATAAAGACGGGTCAAATTCAGAGTTTCAAAGTCTTGGGAAGTCACGGTGAACAGTGCCACACGGGAGGGTGAAAAGTCCTAAACCCAAGTCTTTTGCCACACGGGAGGGTGAAAAGTCCTAAACCCGAAGTCACGAAATTCAGACTTCGGGATTTTGAGAGTTAAGAATTGGCGTAAAGGTTGAGCGGATGAACAAACACGAAGTCCTTAAACATGAACTTGAAACCCCGAGACCCCGAAACCCGAAGTCCTGAAACTTGAAAACCCAAAACCCCGAAGTCCACGAAACCCCAAAACCTAATGTCCCAAAACCACGAAATCTTGAAACTTGAATCCCTTAAAAGGAAAATATCCGAAAGCTGGAAGTTTGAATTTCGACTTGAAGTTTGAGAATTTCAAAACCTTTCACTCTAGTGATGAACAGTGTCACACGACATGGTTTCGAAGTCTGAACTCGAAATTCTGAATTTAAGACTTTAGAGCTTTGGCATTTCAGAACTCTCAAGCCGAATTGAGCGATGAAGAGTAACAAAAACTCCAAAATGAAAATGCTCAAAGTTTCGAATCTTGAAAGTCTAAAATTTTGGATTTTGGAGGATGTGATGCAATTAAAATTCCCAAAAGAGGCATATAACTACTTACATTTATTGTAGAATGGCATCCTCATCTTTAGATGGCCATAAATTTTGAGTGGAAGCTCATATTTTCACAAAATCAGACTTTTTGGAAAGCCCTCAGTGTCCTAAGTATTCAAAAATGAAGAAATATAGTCCACAAATTTAGAGGGCATTTCGGGTTTCTTACGTACCCAAATTATGAGGTATGAGTTTCCTTTCTTCTCTAACAAGGAAAATTACAAGGAGGTATGGGTTTTACAGTGGCACCCATCATTGTTGTTGGTGATTTTAATGCATTTTTGGCGTTTAAATTAGGATTTAAAATTCCTCTCTCTTATTCTCTCATTCTTCCTATATATTTTAAGGAGGGGCTTATTTCAAAAGGTTGGATAATCTTTCTTTGTACCCTCCCTTCGTATCTTTCTTGTAAGTGAGGTTATGGAGTTCAAACCTCCCATTCAAATTGTTAATGCACTGTACCAAATATGTGGAGTAATAATATAAGTCGTGGATGAATTTCAACCCTCTCTTATGTTCATTGCATCTTTCTCATCTCTCATTACAACTTTGGTTAACTGTGCGATTTTGGTTGTGTTGCATGTTTTGATAGTTGTGTTTAATGGTGAATGAATTTGTGATAAGAAACTAATTATTGTTGATGTTCATCCTCTTCAATATTGTTTCAATTTAATTTCCATACAAGGAAAGTTATTCAACATTCCTTTCTGTGCATCACCTCCTGTAGCTTATGTTTAATTTCTTGCAATCCTTTTAACCTTGTCTCCTTGGCAAGTTAGAGTATATTTTAGGATAGATCCTCTAAAATTTGAGGGTGTGTATCATAATAGAGGAATAGGAACCAACCTTCATTTGGATAACTTTCCCAATCTTGAAGTCCCACACTTTGGGAAAAGCTCCATACTACACATTCACACTGATAGTTTCAATTTATTGATTTACAATTAATTAGGGGTGTTGTGATTATGAATCAACATGTTGTTATTTAATTAGCAATAATTGTTATTTTTTTGTAAGAAAGTGTGATGCATGCAACTTGAATGTAATGTGCCAAAGCTATGAGTACAAAGATTTAATTAATGAAGAACACACAATGGTGTTGGTTTGATGTTTAATATGTTATTTCAAGTTATTTTATTGTTTTTGAATTTTTTTATGTTGCTCGTTGTATATCACTGAAAATATTTTCTACAAATTGGTATCATAGCAAGTTATTCCAGCATCTTATTTAATTGGTAGCAAGGTATGGCTTCTACATCTAGTATGCGAGACACCATAATTTAATGGACAAAATTATGAATACTATTCATTGACCATGAAGGCGTTATTTAGATCTCAAGACATGTGGGAGATCTTTGAATGGTACATAGAGCCCAAAAATGTAGTAGGGTATAGTACACTTCCTCAAGAAAAGAAAGATACTTTGAAGGAGTTACAAAAGAAAGACGAAAAATCTCTTTTCTATATTCATCAGGCAATACATGAAAGCATTCTTATGAGAATGGTAGGACTCAGTCCAAGAAAGACTGCATGGGACACACTATAAGTTGCGTATCAAGGTAAGGACAAAGTAAAAACTTCCAAGCTACAGTTACTTCATAGATATTTTAAGAATTTATCAATGAAAGATTCATATTCTGTAGAATCGTTCATTACTTATGTAGTTGGCTTAGTCTATCATATCAAATCCCATGGTGGGACTCTTGAAGACAAAAGGATTATTGAAACATTTCTTAGAATCTTTCCTACAAAATTTGATCATTTAGTTGTTTCTATTGAATAAACTAAGAATATGAGTTAGTTTTCTATTGATGAGTTACATGCATCACTAATCAATCAGAAGAGGATGAATAGATCAAATGCAAGTGTAGATAGGATTTTGCATCTTAGACAATAAGTAATCATGGAAAAAAAAGAGGCATTTTCATCCTAAGAGGTAGGGGAAGAAGTCCATTTAGAGGATGTGGTAGTGGTTCATCAAAAATGGGTTGAAGAGGATAGAATCAAGAATAGAGTTATGGTTAGAGAAAAGATAAGTCTCATGTTCGGTGTCATTATTGCAAGAAGTATGGGCACTATGCTTATTATTGTAAGAAAAAGCAATATGACCTATGTTTATAGCATGTATAATGATTTATGAAGAAATGCCTTCTTTATCACCTATTGAATGTAATTTGTGAAAAGAGAGTCCATGTGATGTATGGTATTCGGATTTGGGTTGCAGTAATCACATGAAAAGTAATCTAGATTTGATTTATAGTTTTGATGATTCGATTAAGAGTGATGTAACTCTTGAAATAACACTAATGTCTCTGTAAAAGGAAAATCCCTAGTTAGCATTCTAACAATACAGGGGGAGAAAATAAGTATGAAATATGTTTACTATGTTACAAATTTGAAGCATAATGTTATGAGTATTGGATAGCTAGTACAGAAAGGATCTTTGGGTTTATATGGAGGATAATGAGTCCTTGATTGTGGAAAAAAATCCTAGCACACAATTGATTGCAAAGTGAAGGTGAGCAACAATAGGATGTTTCCCTTGATTTTAAAACCAAGAAAAAAGAATAAATCAGATCTTCTTGTAGCAAAAATAGCATCTCGGTTCACTGCCAAGTCCTTTGCTAAGTCAAATCAATCTTCTACTAAGTCCTATGCTCAAGGCGATGACTGATGCAATAAGGTAATAAAGTCCCATGATGAGGTAATAGATTCCTTCACCAAGACAAATCATGAATGCGCTACAATAAATGAGTCTTGTGCTGGTTCGTGTGCTACTATAATTGAGTCATACATTGATGGAACACAATAAACTTTTCATTCAATCATGAAGGATGAATCATGGATTTGGCATCTAAGGTATGGACATTTGATCTTTGGAGGTTTTAACTTCACGAGTAAAGAAAATAGGTAAAGGTTTTTCATTGATTTAGAAACCAGAAAGGGTATGTTAAGGTTGTATTTTGGGGAAGCAACACAAATATTATTTCCCAATTGGCAAAACAACAAGAGTAAGTGCACCACTTGAAATTGTGCACTCAGATTTATGTGGACCCATGCAAACAGATTCTATTGGAGGTTGTTCATATTTTATGACATTCATTGATGACTACATAAGGAATACATGGGTATATTTTCTAATACATAAATTATATACCTTTGATACCTTTCAGTATTTGAAGGCATTAGTGGAGAAGAAATGTTGATACTACATCAATGTCATCGAGAAGAGATGCAGGGAGGTGAGTATGTTTCAAATGAATTTATGAATTTTTGTAAATATCATGGTATACAAAAGTAGTTTACTACCAAGTATACACCACAATAGAATGGTGTTGCAAAGAGGAAGAAAAAAACCATTATTCAAATGGCAAGAAGTATGTTGAAGGAAAATCACCTTCCAAATGAGTATTTGGTAGAATCAGTAGCAAATTTTGTTTACATTCTAAACACGTGTCCAAAAAACTTGTTAGAAACATGGTTCATCAAAAAGTATGGACTAACAAGAAACATAGTGTTTCACATTTCAATTTTTTTGGATGTGTAGTGTATGCACATGTACACGATGAGCTAAGGAAGAAGTTGGATAACAAAGGAGAAAAGTGTATCTTTGTTGGGTATTTAGAGGGTACAACAATGTATAAGTTGTACAGTTCATTCATTGGAAAAGTTATGATCAGCAGGGATGTTCATTTTATTGAGAATGAAGCATGAGATGGAAGTATAGAGAAAAAATGAGTATAGAAACAACTATTTTGCATGATGATATGGCAGATGAAACTTTAGAGCAGCAAGGTACTGTATCTACAAATCTTGGACATGCACCAAAATTCATAGCACAAGCTACACCTCCATCTATAGTTTTTATGTTTCCAAGATTTAAGCCATCTTTAGCCATGCAAGAAACATCACAAAGAACACCAGAAACAACTTCATCACCAATAAGTAGTCCTCCCTCGAATAGTACTATGCAACGGAAACCACCGAGTCTTAGTGGCATTTATAATGTTGATAAAACTAATTCATTTTCAGCTTTTGCATTATTTTCTCATGCTGTAGATCCAATATATTTTGAAGAGGCTATAAAAACTAAATTTTGGGAAAAATCCATGGATGATGAGATCAATGCCATAGATAAGAATTAGACATGGGAGTTGATGGATCTTAGAAAAGGAAAGAACATGATAGGAGTAAAGTGGTTATACAATACCAAATATGATGCTTATGGAAAAGTACAGAAAAACAATACAAGATTGGTAGCATGAGGTTTTACTCAGCCATATGGAGTTGACTAGAACAAAGCGTTTGCACCAAAGTAGCACGTTTGGACATGATAAGAATGGTTTTAGCAATCAAAACTCAAAACAAATGGACTATTTATCATATGGATACAAAATCATCATTCTTGAATGATTCCCTTCAAGAGGAAGTTTATGTGAATCAGCCACAAGGTTATGAGATTGAAGTTCATGAAGGAAATGTATACGGGTTTAAGAAAGTGCTCTATGGTCTCAAACAAATGCCTAGAGCTTGATACTTTATAGAATAAATTTTTATTTTATTAAGAATGGTTTCAATAGGAGAAGAAGTGAGCTTACCTTATACACCAAGATAAATGAGCAAGGAAAGATTCTAATTATTTTCTTATACCTAGATGATTTGATCATTAGTGGAAATGTATCTACGAGTCATTCAAATCAGCCATGAAGAAGGAATTTGAGATGAAAGATCTTGGTCTTATGCATTACTTTTTGGGCATTGAAGTCCAACAATTAGAAGGTGAAGTTTTTCATCTCACAAGCAAAACATGCAAATGATGTTTTGAAAAGGTTTAACATGTTGAATTGTAAGTCAATGCCAACACCAGTTGCACTAGGTTTGAAGTTGAGAAAAGAGGATAGTGGATCATTTGTGGATCCAACATTATTTAAAAAGTTGGTTCAAAGTCTATTTATTTGTGACGGACATAAGGCTTGACATTATGTATGGTGTGAGTCTCATATCTAGGTTCATGGAATCTCCAAAAGATTCACATTGGAAAGTTGGAAAAAGAATTTTGAGTTATTTGAGTGGAACAAGGAATCATGGAATTGTATATTCAATTTCCAATGAGGTAAAACTCATTGGTTATACTGAGATAGTGATAGTCTTGGAAGTATAGATGACCGGAAAAGCACATCCGACTATATTTTTCACTTTGGAACAAGAGTGTTTTCATGGGCATCAAAGAAGTAGCGCATAGTCACGTTATCTTCAGCAAAAGTAGAGTATAAATAATTTATCAATATATATTGTTTAGATTGTTTAGTAATCAATATAGATTGCTATGTAGATTGTTTCATAATTATGGTTTTTGGGTCTGTCAAAACTAGTTTTTATTTACCTTATTTGTTAAAGAGATACATTGGATGTGATGTATATTAAATTCAAAGTGAATGTTTTTATCATTGTAACTATTGAATATTATAATATTTTAAGATTTAATTTGAAGACATTATATGTATAAGGTAATGCATTTATTTTTCGACATTGTTTTAAACAAAATAATCAAAAATGTAAATTTTCTTAACAAGGTAATTTTTTTGTCATATGAAAAAAATAATATGAGTTATAAATGTAAATTATGCATAGAAGAGGATGATAGATAGCCTATAATGTTATTTATTCTTACATACTTATGATTGTTTGTTAATAGCTAGATGATATTTGAAGAACACCTAACATGCTAACGAAATATGGTCATTTTAAAAATGTCCTTGAAAATTTGTGAGTAAGAACTACTTTTTTACTTATAAAAGGTATATATTAATATAATTAAAACAACTAAAAATAAGTTCGTAAAAGGAAAATATTGTCTTTTTTATTTCTAATAAATATATATTCAATTTAGTTTTTATTGTTCCATAGTTTGAAATAAATACATGTATACTTTGAATTTGCAATTTATAATTAAAACAATATTAATTTTGATTGTTAAAAAATTATTGAAACATTAACAAAAACTTTTATAGATATATTTTACATATACTTCTAAATTTAGATAATTGTTTCCATATTTCAAGTATATAGAAACATTCCACAAAAAATGCTACCTTTAAACTTGTAATAACACATAAATAATAAATAAATGGATTATACACATATGGTTCGGTTGTGCTTGAGTGGATTGTAATAATGGAGGTGATTTTCCCACTCAATGGATGTGTGTTTCTGATGTTGTTTATTCGGTTAATGAAAATTGATTAAGAAGGAGAAATTGATGACCTTATATCAATTCCTAGTGGCACTGTAATGGTGAGATTTTAATGGGAAAAACTATATAGCATATATTATTTATCATTTACCTCTTTCTCGTAATTATTAAAATCAATTGACAATTTTATAATCGTATTTGTTTCTAAACAAAATTACTAGTCAAGGAATTTACACTTCTATGAATGCCATGATCCGAAAATTGACCATTTTTTTCTCGACCACGGACCCCTATAGGCTTTAAATTATTTTCCAAACTTACCCCATTAAAATCAACTTAAAGCAATGCAAGAATTATAAACAAACTACACACAGGTTGATAACGGAGTTTAGCAAGAATGCCTACGTCTTTGGGTTCATTAATAGAACCGATATATTATCCACTTCAACGAATGAAATACAAATGGAACAAGAACATCTACACCAAGTACTTACCCTAGAAGATTCGATCCAGTATTCTAACCATGAATACCTCAACGCCTCTGTTTCATGGTGCTAAGTCTTCTTCTAGAAACCTCCAACCTTCCGTTGTGTTGTCTTAAGTCTTGATTTTGGAGACATTAATTGTCATCAACGAGCTCAAAATTGAATAACGACCTTCCTAATATGCTAATTGTCGATGAATCATCCAACGTCCGAGGTTATGAGCTCTACTACTTCTTCATACCCCTCGGCTCCACGACGTCTCCAGGATCCGGCTTGAGAAGTCTCCGATCAATGAGATAAATGATAATAACTCCAAAACTATTTGAAGAAGCATATTAAATAATAAGTTTTATATTGTTGAAAACAAAGAATATAAGTCCTCATCAGGCCTATAAAAATAAATAGGACTTACTTCTCCATATTGCCTATAACAAATAATATAGGCCATCATGCTTATACTAATAAGATATAAGCATTTATATCTCTCCATAATGTCTTAAATACATCACCACAATCATCTTCGTACTTCACGAGTTGTTCACCACCGCTCGAGCTCAAAGCATTACTTCTTTAATAGAGAGAACTCAAAGTTTCATCGTCAACTAATGCCTATATAAAAATAAATATCGGTCTTGATAATAATAATTCCTATAATAATATAGGGCTTAAATAACATGTTTTGACCTTCGTCATCTTGCTTTATTGCCACATTGTGAAGAAGTAGATTAAAGGGTGGGTATCGTGGTGGAAATATTTTAATCTAGAGAATTTGACAGTTGAGGCTGAGGAGGACAATGATGTTTCGAATGTTTTAGATAGTCACATTGGAAAACTAGAAAAGGAGAAGGACAAGGTTTTGGAAGGAGTGAAGAATCTGAGTGAGGCTGTCACTCTTTCCACTTTTCCTGTTAATGAACCAATTGTAGCAGATAAGGGGGTCGTTCCTTTGTCACCCCTTGTTCTTTTGTGTTCTCCAGATCACAACATCGTGTCTCTTGAAATCAGCCTTCCTATTAACCCGGACGAGAATGTTGATCCAAATTGGGGGGAGGGCTGGCAAGATGGTGAACAACAAAAGGAAAGGAAAAGATGGTAAGTTGCCTCTCAAGATGAGCCTTAGATCTCATAAAGGGAAAATTAATGGGTGTTGAGTTCCCTTGGTCTTGTTTTGGCCAAGTCTCTTTGACCAACTTTCCTATGGGCTCCCTCCTTGTTTCCTGTTCCTAGGGCCTGGCTTCTTTCAGCTTGTGGGCTCTTGTTTATTGTTGTTTCTCTCTTGGGCTTTGAATGCTTTATCTTTTGGTTGTATAGGGTTCCTGATCCCTTCAAAATCTATTTTTACCTAATCTAATAAAAAAAAAAATATAGGGCTTAAATATTTTTAGCTCCAAATCTTACCAATATAAAAATAGATATAGGTCTTATTTATCAAAAATACGGGCCTTGACATTTTATTATGGCCATAGATTAGTCTCCACCATATTAAGATATTAAAATATAATAATAGGACTTAAACATATTTCTTCAAAATCCTTTAATCCTCCACACTCGTCATGCTCTCGGGCTTGTAAATGGAAGAGAGGCTTGAGCTCGAAGTTGAGCTTGTTTATCTCGAGTATGGGAGAGCCTTTATATAGGCAAAGGGCGACCCAAGATATACGTTATATAGCATATCTGCTACCATAATCCCAACCCGCTCGGTTGACTGAGTTGGTTTGGACACTCTATATGTGAAGGGTAGGACGTGGGTTCCAATTCTGCTCCTGATTTGGAAATAAACAATTTTGCACCCGCCATTTCTAAACTCGCATTGCTGAGCTATCCACGTCAGCCTCAAACTACTCCAAATGTTTCCACGTTAGTGTCTGAACCCTCCATGACTGCACCGGCTCTACTACCTTTACTACGGCATATCCACATTGACTTAGATTATCCCACCATCCACGCTAAACTAGTCGAGTCCACTTCAACCTCTTTCGCTGTCATGATATTCGGCCAAGCCTTTTTCCAAGGGAAGTGGGAAGTGGGAAGTGGAGATGACCAAGATGAGGAAGGGTTTTTATAGCCTTAATCAACAATTAATTGTGTGACATAGGCCACACGCACATACTTTTATCGGCCAGTGTAACAACACAACTCGCCCGTAGCTTGATGAGCTAATAAGTCGACTTGGCCTTGCATACCTCCATCGACAGCTCTCCGATGCACAAATAAAACTCGCCAATGTAATGTAACTTTTCCCATATCTTGATGAGCTAATCGGCGGACTCGCCCTTGCATGCCTCCATCGATAGCACGCCCGATGGACAAATCTAATTCACCAATGCAATGTAATTCGGCTCATGGCTCGATGTAAAACTTGGTTAACAACTTAAAATTTACAATGTATATAGCTTGTCGAGATAAATTTAACTCACCCAAGTTGACTTAGGGAGAAGTGGTTGCAGACCAGGTGGTGGCCTAAGGACCCACCACGTGGTATATTTTTTTCAATTGGTTGACGAGGATGGTTATCCCGCATAATTATGATTGTCAAAGATCAAAGTTATGAAACTTTAACCCATGCTTATCACCTTCACCCGATCACGATTTGCCCACTTGTCCTCTAGATCGTGGCCATTCATACAACAATAGTAGAAACTGAAAATTCACGTGGAGATCATCAGCAATGTTTTTTTATATAACCACTTTTATGTATTTTTCCCACCCCATTTATGTATTATGAATTATATGTATTCATATACCAAGAAGTGTTATTGGATGTTGTTATTTATATACTATAAGCATTCTTCAAATCTTTGGATATGAAACATATTTTTCTCATTTATATCTTATTTTGACAAGGAAGATCAAATGTTAATCATTGTAGATATTAATCGACTTAAACATTGAACAACAAAAAAACAAAACAACATAGTTAACGAAATGGGAAATAAAAATAGAGTATTAACTCCAAACAACACTATTATGCATTAATTTTATTAGTCTTTCTCTTCTGTCTAAGCTTCAATTCCTTACCTTTTGATCTATGTTGTATATTCATGCTAAAAAAATATTATTGCTTCACAATATATAAAAACATTGTTCTAAAATTACCTACAAAAATCTCTAATTAGAGCATCTTAAAAGTAAAATTGTAGTCTCCTAAAAACAATGCATTTTTGCATACATACAAAATGAAAATTTTATTTTATTTGAGTTTTTACATTTTCCCTAAAAATATGATAGAAATGTACTGCATATACTAAACTATGAATTGACAAGAAATAAGTAAACTAATCTTCGCTAATATTAGAATCCATGTGTAGGGTAGAAATAACACAATATTCTAACACTCCTAAAAGTAATTTTGAAATTTAAGATCTCATGATTTTGGAGCCGAGTGTACAATTTTGGATCGACATATTCCTTATCACAAAGATATCAACAAATTGATCTTCCTTTCGTAAAATTGAAGACATATTTATTATTTCTTATCCAACTCCATGAAGAAATGGTACCTCGTTCCTATAGGCCCTATTCTTGTGAAAAACATGATTCTTGGACAATGTTATTGTTGAGTTGTGGTCATAAAAATATTTGTAGCATCCTCCTAATTCTTCCTCATTTATGTTTCTACACTTTTCCCATCCAAACAATTTGACATGATGCTTGTCACTACTACATACTCGCCTCTGCTAAAGATAGTGTGACTATGTAATAATTCTATGATTTCGACGAAACTAGTCTTGTTCCCAAGTGAAAAACATAGATGGATGTGATTTTCATATCATCTATAATACCATCAATCTCACTATCTATACAAGATTCATCTCGATCTTTGTATACAAAAGTCAATGATTTTTTAGTTCCACATACATACCTCAAAATCCTTTTTCCATATTACTAATCGAATCTTTAGGAGATTCGATGAACCTTGATATGAAGCGCACACAATAAATAATATCAAGAATTGTGGCGATCAAATATATAAACTTCCCACAAACCTTTTGAATAATGTTTGATCCACAAATGATCCACTATTTTCTTTCCTTATTTTCAAATCCACTTGAAATTGGTCTGGAACTCGCTTGTGTTTCAACATTTTAAATATTTTCAAAACATCAATAACATACTTATTTTTTGAAATAAAACTCCAACTTCTGATTGTTGAACTCCAATGGCTAAAAAATAGTATATAAGAACTAGATATATCATGTCAAATAATTTCTTCATGTCTATTTTGAATGAATATTTAGATAGATTTACAATAATTAAGAAATCATCCACATGTAAACAAACAATCAGAATATTACCTTTCTTATTTATCTTGATGTATAAGATAGTCTCCCCGCTGCTCTCCTACTGAAACCATTTTGAACCAAATAAGAATGAATTTCATTGTACTATGATCTAGGTGCTGCCATGAGAGTATAGAGATATTTTTTCAATGTGTATACCTTTCCATCATGAAATTTAATCTCATAACATCTTCCTCAATAAAAATTTAAAGAATATTTATTTTACATCCATTTTAGATACACACAATTTGTTTGAGATGAAATTAATAAAAAAATATTACCATGTTCGAACATTTTATTGGTGTAAACAATTAATTTTAATATACTCCATATTGATATACAATACCTCTTAGAACTATTCTTGTTATATGTTTTTGTATTTTCCCATCAACACTACATTTGGTCTTAAAGACCCACTTCACTCCTATCACATCCTTTCCTTTTGGAGCTTCCACAAATTTCCACTTTTGTTTCTTCTCTATTGTGTCCATATCCTTATCCATGTCTTGAGAAAAAACTTCATTGTTTATGTCCTCTTCAAAGTATATTGGATATGCGGCTTGAGAAAACAATGCAAAAAAAGAGTTAGTTGCATCAACGTTATAAATATCACTAAGAAACCTTGTTTTCTAATCCAAGGGGATTTCGTATGATAAACCATTTCATAATGGAGTTTCTTTTGGTGTTCTTTACTTTGTGTTTTTAATGTTTTGAGAAGATTAATTTTCTTGGAGACATCCTAGTTGTAGACAAAGGTGGATGTTGTCTTCTACAACTTGTGATGCATGTCGAAGATTCTTAGAAGCTAAAATGTGTTTTTTTCAATAAGTCCATCCATCATATAATCATGAAGAATAGTTGATGTTGTAGTGACTTTCTTTTTTATTTCCTTCCCATGCCTCATTGTCAACAAATTCTACATCTCTTCGATCATAACATTTTTGTGATTGGATTAAACAACTTGTATGTTTTGTATTATTTAAATAACAAACAAAAGTAAAATTCAATCCTTTCTTGTCCAAATTATTCCTCATCTTATGTAACATCCCCATTTTAAAATACCAGAACAAGGGAATTTTTTTTTTTTTTTTTGATAACGTTCTCTGTTATGAATTACAAAATTCAAACACACGTTCAAGTTTTAATAATTGTTCCCTGCCCAAACAACACAGTTTGGATCACACAATTTCTTTTTAAAACGAATGTTCCTTGTTCGCATATTTACAATATGGAACACACATTCAATGCCATTCAATCTTATAACAGATTCTATATGTTGCTATAAATGACTCGAGGAACTGCCGATCTTCCATTTTCATGGCTCGGAGTTTCAACGATCCTTCATTTCATGACTCGGCAACAACCGATCCTTCATGTTCGTTTATGCATGGTATATTATATATACCTGTTCTCATAACCGTTTCCGGTTATTGAAGTGATCCATTTAAGAAGCCTATCTGAATATCTGTTACTGATATTCATCTGACATCCTGCATCTTAAATTAAGTGATAAGGACAACGCAACCAGCAATTGCGATACTTTGGCCAAAGATTTTCACATGCTTTGCATGATCATATTCCTGGATGTGATACACATCTACGGAATACGTCCTTCACCTCACTTCACCTGTTATCTAGAATGGTCTTTCCTGGTTCCTACCAGTCCTCTTCGTTTAAGTTCAGTTTTAAACTTCCAATTTTCCAACTAGTAATATGAACGAATATAAGAAGGCACTCCTGGTAACTAAAGATACGCAGACATACGGTGTCGTTACCCCATGACTCCGTGTGTCTAGTTATCCTTAGTATTCCGGAGTCACTCCGTATATCTGATCATATCCTATTCCCCGCTAAGAGTTACACATTCAGCCTATGTATTCCAGATGTTTTGATTCGGGAGGGCATTGCTATATGTCAGCTGCAACATTGTGTCGTCATGAAGACCCCGTCTTCATGGAGACACTCTTGAAGCCGGTGCATGCCAATGTTCTGCAGAATCCACCCATCGAGAACACACATCCTGCTCAAATGACTTAGCCACGAATTAATAATTAAAATCAACTTTCAGCATTCGTGTTGATCCCTTGATCCTCGTTTCCGTTGCAGTTGCATATAGCTAAGAGGGACTAAATCCGTCCATTAACTTGCTATGCATCTTCTCCTTCGTATCGAAGGGCTACATTTCCCTACTTGGTTCACTTCTTAATCATTGGATTAAGCAGTCCGTACCGACGGACGTGATAAGTTTAACCTATTAAACTTAGCCAAGATTTTCCAACTGCAACTAAATTCAGAATTCTAACTTATTAGACGTCATTTAAATGAGGTCTAATTCCCAAGAAATGTATTCATTTGTTCTCCTTAACGTTATATGGTTAAGGTCCATTAGTTATGGATATACTTATCCTATATCCTTTATTCTGAATTTAGCACACGAGATCATTAATGGAGCTCGAAAGCGAAGTTTGATTACTCCGAAGTTTAATTGGTATTCCTTAGCTCCTAAGCTAATCCCGAATACCTTCCAATTATGGAATCATATTCTTCTTAATCCTTTTAATGTCAATTAAAAATTCATCTTTACCCAAGTATGAATTAATTGCATTTTTCAACTTAAAAGTTGCATTTAGGTAAGAATAGATATCAGTTTCCATTTAACATCCATCCAAGGACAATAAACAAATCCAAATCAAGAAATAACATTATATTTCCAATTTAGACAACAATTCAAACTGATATAAACATTAAAATATCACACATGTAATTGTATTCAATATTTCATGTCATAATCCGTACAATTGCCAATCCAGCTGATTGGGCATGGTTTACATAAATCATCCATACAACTCATAGATAGAAGAATATACTTTCTTCTTTTCACAATTCCTCGAAGAGAAATCAAAGTAACAATTACAATTCATTTTACAGCTAATCAAGAAGCATCAGAAAACAACCATGTCTTCATTCTAATCAAATTCCATCTGCAAAATGATTTGCACGGGTCAGTTCAATGAACTGAGCATATTAAGCACTTATCCTTAAAATAAGGTGCTTCAACTAACTGTCTCAATAAAAGAACCCTGCTTTTATGAAACGACAGTAAAACAACAATCACGAAATAGGCACAAAAGAAGATCAGCATAACAACTGAACTATCAAAATACCATCACAATCATCCAAGGAACTGCTGTCCCGTTTCCACATAATCGTTACAAGTATCAATTCATAATATTTGAAAAGTTAGGAATACAAGTAACTTACAGCAGATATAACACACTGTTATCCTTTCCACGCCTTTCAATAACAATGAATGCAAAGGATGAAACTAACTGAAATGTAATTCCATTACTTTCCTTTCAGTTCATGCATCATATTAGAATCCAAGCAATCAAGTACAGACAAGAAAGTGAACAGCAATGCAGATAGTTGCTCCTATCTAAGCACTACAAAATTTATTATTCACGAATTACAGCTTTCCAATTGAATGAAAGAAGAAAAGGTCATTTTTCCTAGTCATTCATCCATATCTCTATTTCTTTCCACATGACTGTCCGAACAATGGAATCCAAACGAGAGACAAATCAAGATAACAGTTCAGAGTGAAACTTACAAAATCCATTCAGAATTCACTTTCCGGCAGCAAGAATGATTTCATTTATAATCAGCTTTAAATGAAAACAGGGAAGAATTCATCATCCATATCCATACTTCATTTGAATCAGACTCATATAAAGATCCGAAACAGGTTAGTACAACATTATGTTCATCCAAGATCAAACAATATAAGGTTGCAGTACCATATATTTACCATACTAAAAGAAACCATATTTCTTTCACCGTATGCTAAACAGACAAACAGTATTTCAATCATGCAGTCAATTAATCACATGATTTCCTAATCCTATGAGCATATCCCATTCAAAATAACATTTTATTCATTGCTGTTACCTACAGCAAATTCAATTATAAAGCACAGTAAGCCCCTAATGCTATCTCCAGAATTCAAAAGCAACAGAGAACATTTCCTGTCCTTGACCCTCACTAAGAAAACAATCATCTTCTTCGAACTCTTCAAGAATTGTTCAAGAAAAGAAAACACCCAAATCGTGCTTACTGCCAACAAGCATTCTGCCCGAATCCCCCTTTTGGTTGAGTCCAAAATAATATGCAAGACTTCGGAATGCAATATTCAGTTATCAATAACTCTTTTGAAGTAAACCCGTATAGGGTGTTAAATACGTAAGTCAGATACAGTTAAGACAACCCAAACAACAAGACAGAGTTTCCATGCGTCACTTCTTCGCACAGCAATTCAAAGTCAAGTTCGCATTCACGAACAGTTCAAAACAGAAGATCAAACCACAACTACATGGCGCAATGGAATCATCTTTCCATCACAGCAAGAAGAAAATATATAATCGTTCCTTGCACAGAATACAAAACCAATTTATAATTGTGTCTACAGTCCGAACAAGAAGACCGAGAAGCAACAATGAACACAATAAAACCATCTTATCCACACCGTAAAGAGAAACACAATTCATTAATAAGTTCAGAAGGAAAAACAATTAACTTTTCCTACTTCACGAATACCCAATACGTATTCGTTTATTTCCAATTCAAGGAAAGGCACAGAAATGAAAATATTGCTATTACTTTATTCGAATCGAGTTCGAATACCCATAGAAACCCCAAATGCCATTTCCATTAAAATCCCAAAACCGGAGAAGGAAGAGGATCTATTTCCTTGAAAATTTCAATAAGAAACAACTTCAAACAACTATTGCTTCTTTCATTTTAGTTCATCAGCAAAAGAACTTATAGTTTCAATAGTGAAAACAACTCAAGTAACTGTATGCACCGTGATACATATGACAATTTCCCCAATACTGTTAAACAACCAGCACGACAGGAAAGCATTTCATTCAAGAAATACAAGGACAGTTGAACTCAGCGACCAATAACAATGTTTCATATTATTTCCAAAATGACAGCAAGAGTCAACGGAACCCAAATCACAGCAATATACATGACTGTATTTCCATTTCCTCTTTACTTGCAAAGGCAGTTCCAAGCACAACAGTAAAGAAACGATTACACTAAATGGAAAACAATTACACTATAAGGAACGATTACACAGCCTGTTCCACTTTCAAACAACACGAACAGTGAAAGAAAAATATCTATTTCAAACCACCATACTGTCAACAACCAATACAGTAATTCATTTTCCAACTCGATTCGAGCAAAAACGCATCAAGGCCGAGCAACCAGAAGCAATTCTTCTTATCATTTCCCAAAGAAAAGAAAGCAAGAACTAACAAAATCCAAGTCAAATCGACTCGACAGCAATCACACAATCCAAACCCAAGAGCAGGGTTGTTTTAATGAGACACTTAAACAAAGCAAGAATTTTTAAAGAGAAGGGCTTAACATGCCTGTAATCTCTTTTCCAGAACTCGAAGAAAACTTCGTTTGCCGCATTTTTCCTTCCACAAATGACAAAGACAAACTCCCCAACACTTCTTTCTTCTTCAGGCTTAGCAACAGCCTCGAAATCTCCAAGAAAATGTCAAATTCCAAGAGTTGGTTCGACTGAACCAAGTCAGAAAAACCAAATGCAGAGCAACTTTGCAAAAGCCAAACCGAAACAATGAAAAATCAAATTCCCTCATACACTTTCCAAGGCGAACTGGTCGCGAGGACCAAGAATAATCAATGCAATTAAGGCTCTGCCTTTTCCTTACTTTCCACGCCACCGCCACTTGGGTTGGCGAACTCAATCTTTCAAAATTCCCATGCAAAACCGAATTTGGCTCTATCTCCAAATAGATGCCTCTATTTCTTACCTGCCCCGCCAAAACTGGCGCTGTCCACGTATGGACTGTTTATTAAATGCCAATGAATGCCCTTTCCATCCTTATCCTTTCCTTCCAAGGGTCTGCGCGCCCCTTTTAGATTAGGATTAGTTTAGGTTGCATAAAGTGTTCAACCTAGGTCTTAGTTTAGCCTTAGGTTTTATTTTCCCTTTTTTTTTTGAATTTAAAAATCCACTTAGGATAATAGTGTAGGATGCATGTTAGGACTTAGGATTAGTTTAGGTTTTCAATTTATACTAACCACTAACACTAAACAACTTCCATCCAGCCTCCCTACTGACATTCACGTTAATGCAGAGCAGGACGTTCCGTCCTTTGGATCACGTGCCAAGGCCACCCGTGTCCAGGTATTTCTTGCCTCACGAGGTCCCAAGTTTGACAGTACAGGGTTCAAGAATCGAACCTCTGTCGTTGGTATCTACGTGCCAGCTGCCCAAAACTGCAATCAGGCGCTGCACGCTCATAACAATCTCGGGTTCGGTTCAAGTGTGAATCGACACAGAAATCACAAGAGGACCTCAGCATACTTGGATCAATGGAATTGATTCAAGGTATGCTGTCAATCAGTAACGAGAGTATAGCAAATATACGACAATTTGTCGTCACATTAGCAAACACGCAAGTACAATAATTGTTGTCCTATACAATAAATCACAGCATGCAAGAATCCAAGTTAGAAACACATTCCTTTAAGATCAGAGTTTCTCTTAACATGTTTGCTTTCATTCCAGCAGTTATAACAGCATGAAAAACATTCACCAAGATAATTTGCAAAATCAGAGTGTTACATCTTATGAGGAAAATATTCATATTCCACAAAGCCTAAATATTCTAAAATGATATACACTATGTTTTATTTTAGTCTAACCGTGTTGAGGAACAATATTTCAAACAATATTTGAAAGAAATATATTTTAATGTAAACAACAAGTTTTTACTTCATCTTCCCAATAATTATTTGGAAGATGATTAGTCCTCATCATACTTCTTAAAATTTACAAGTATGGTTTTAATCTTCCTCTCTAACACATCGTTCTTATTTTGTGTATAATCGGTATTCAATTTCTTGTGGAAACCTTGATGTTTTCAAAAATTTAGAAATGTATTTGAAACATATTCACCTCCTCTATCTGTTTAGAAAAATTCGATGTACTATCTACTTTTCTTCCCCATTAAGGCCTTCAACACTGAAATATATCAAACACATCTGATTTTTGTCTCAAGAAATGCACCCATGTATTATTTTTATAGTCATCAATATACGTCACAAAATATGAGCAACCTCCAATAGAATTTATTTGAAAAGGTCTACATAAATTTGAATGAACAATTTCAAGTAGTGCACTTTCTCTTATTTTTTTGACAATTGGGAAAAATTCTAAATATGTTTGTTCCCAAAATAAAACCTTTAAAAACTCTTTCTAGTTCTTGAATTAATATAAAACGGTTTACCATATATTTCATTTGTAATAAATTTAAACCACTAAAAATTAAATATCCCAAAATGAGATGCCAAAGCCATGATTTATCTTTCATGACTGATTGAAAAGTAATTTAGTTTCCTTGATCTCAATATTGAATTTTATTAATGCTTAAATAAATGGTATTAGTACAGAATCATTTGTATTAACTTAGGAATCATTTTCATTATCACAAGATGAGCACATGGATAATTTACATTAACACATGAATAAGCACAAGAATAATTTGAATTAACATAGGAGTAAGAATATGATTCATTTTCCTTAGCGTAAGACTAAATTGAATAATCGTAGGACTTGAATATCTTAGCACATGACTACACTATGAATTAAGCTTGGGATTTGGATTCAAAATGATTTGATTTTCTCTTTTCTCCAAGTTATAGTATTAAGGGAAAAATTATATTCCTACTCATTTGTACTCTTGCAATCAATTGATTGTTAGGGATTTTTCTACTATTACTCATTCATTATCTTCAATATAGAACTTGTATTATATTTGCACCAATTGTCCAATACTCATAAGATTGTGCTTCAAATATGCAACATAATAAAACCATATACTTAATTTTTTCTCACCCTTTTTCATTAGAATTTTGATTGTTCTTTTTCCTTTTAGAGACAATGTAGTATTTTCACAAGAGTAAAACCAATGTTCACTTTGGTTTATCGAAACTTGAAAGTAAATCTAAGTTACCCGACATGTGATTAGTGCTTGTTGGTCGTCGATAGGACTTTTAAGAAGAGCAATGGGGACAAGAAGTCCCTCCTCTTTAATGGGAGAGGTTCCTTATTCAAACGAACTTATTTACAAATATACAAAACATGATTTTATGGTTGAACTTGGATATTACGAAAGTGTTTTCCACAAGGATCATCGCTACAAAAGGACCGAGGAAATGAGAGTACGGAAAGAGAAGAAAGGCAACATGTAATTATAGATATCGAGTAATTCTTTATGTATTTGAAAGTCATAGCGAATTGAAACAAGATCATTCGTATTGAATAAATAAGATGGAATTTAAAGACACAAAGTTCTCGTAAATAACATCAGCTTAGAACACAAAGTTTCTTAATATAGATTCATTAATCAAGGACACAAAGTTCCTTCTTGGTTATACAAGATCACCGAGCTTGCAAATTTGAAGAGTATGCAATCGGTAAGACTAGTGAACTTGAGACAAATGATCTTCACAAAGAAAATAAACGAAAGCTTAGGAATAACAGAGATCAGATAGACAAAGAATGGAAAAGTCCTTCTGTATTGATTTCTTTGTAATCTATTTACACTTTCAGAAAATATGACAAGTTCTTCCTCCTTTCGAATGGCGTAGAAATGCCATTATATAGCTTACAAGTCAGTTACTCTTCGTAACCGTTTCTTTTAACCAAGAATAGTTAAGGACTGCCAACCGCAATACCTCAACCTTTTACAAAGAAAACGGAAAAGAAAGGGAAGAAGAGAAAAGAATGGGGAAGAAGACAGGTGGCCAGTCACTGAGAGGGACCCACTGACTTCAGAATCCGCTGCCTGAACTTCTTTAATGCCTCAGCTATGTCTCTACCACGAGGGACTGACGTGTTGGTCATAGACTGAGTCCAAAATCCAAGACACTTCTCCATCTCATTATCAAACTCGACATGAGTATGATAATCTTTGTTTGCTTCTTCAATGGCAGATTGAAGAGAGCAAATCTCCTTCATTTTCTCCTTGGAGATGGAACTTTCCTTGAATAGGTTATCTTTGACAAAAGCTCTGAATTGAGCTTTGATTTCTTGCAAGGAAAGGGAAGTACCAGAAGTCTCATCCTGAAGATGACAGTGTATATCTTTGAAAGCAGAGACCACCAGTGTCTTGAAAGCTTCGCCCTTCTGCCAACTGTTCTTCAGTTCTCCCAAAGCCTCCTCCAGACTCGATCTTCCATTCTATGTCAGAGACCCAGGACTTCGATAGATTATCTTTTGCATCATCAAAAACTTTACTTACCAACAAAACGTTCTCATCTGCCTGTCCCATGAGTCGGAGGTCTACTATGCAACTGCTCCAGAGTTTGAGCTCTTTATCAATGATTCCAATAGTAGAGGAGAGCTTCAGTTGCACATTGCTCACCTTTTCGTGGAGTTTGAAAGCTTCATCGATGAAGTTTAATCAAGCAACAAGCATGTCATCCACCAGGGCTTCAATAGCTCTGCCATAGACAGAATACTTGTGCATATCTTTGATACTCTGCACTTCATCTTGGCTTAGAATTACAGGAGGTGGGAGAGTAGTCAATGGGGTAGGGTCTAAAACTTTGTCCTTAGACAAAAGAGACTTGATGAAACCTGTGAGAACTTGGGCCTGTTCTTCCAACTGTTCAATAGTTTGTTGCCCTTTCTCTACCCTCCCAATGACTCTTGTGACTGCTTTTCCTGGAGGTTGTGAATTTCACCTTCAGGGGTAGACTCTCCCATTGGGATTCTCGAGAGCTCCAAGTCAGATACCTGCAAGTCCTGCTCTGATTTATCCGTTGAAGGCTTGGCAATCTCCAAGAATTGCTGGCCTTGAGCATCAGACACTATTCTGGAGGTAGTTCTGGCTTTCTTGGCACGAGAAGGAGTGGTGCCCAACAAGGCTGCGACAACATCAAAATTTGTCCCTGAACTCCGAGAGGAAAATTTCCTCTTCTTTCTCACAACCAGAGGTTACACCCACGCAAAAGAGGAAGAGGAATTAGCAGGAGGGGCAAGGAGACCAAGAGATAGAGAACTCATGATGCCCAAGGTCAAGGCATGCTGTTGACTCGAGTTGAGAGGTGAGTGGGGCACTTGGGGCAATTGCGGCAGAAGAATCAACATTACCTGAAAGCTCAGTGCTCTGGATTTCTTTATCTTTATCAGCTGGATCTTCAGGAGCACTTGCAAGAGTTGGTACTTCACTTTCTTCACTTTCACTGAGAACAATGATGTTCTCTGGTCCCATAGGCAACTCTGCCTGCTTTCTTTGAGGGTCACTTTCCACAGGTTCCTTCTTAACCTCCTTGAGCTTCTTCTGGTACACTTGAGTGGATGAAGAAGGAGTAGAAGCTGCAGGTCCTTGTATTGATGAGGCAGGAGGGGTCTTCACTGGTGTTTCTGACCTTGGAATAGATGCTTCTCTTCTTGGTGTTGAAGCATCCTTAGAAGAGGATTCTCCTGAATGCCTCCTGAATTCTCGAACCATCCTGTCAAACCAGACCTTAGTCCTGACTAAGACTGGAGCAAGAATCTCAGCCAGATCATCCCTCTCTTTCCTGTTCCAATCCAGGTCCTCCAAAGGAGTGTGCTTAATCACATTTTCATACTCATATGAGTATAGATCAGAATTGTCATCCTGGAGACCTTCAGAACTTGGTATAGACCGAGTTCTTGGATCAATTGCAGGGAGAACCTGCCACAATGCCTTCTCCTGGCTTCAAAATCATCTGCACAGTCAGCCCAGTAGTCTTCTGTATCTGCCCTATGATGATAGATTATCTTGATGTTCTGTTCAATAAACTTCTTCAAGTCAAAGTAGGTTCTTGGCTTGAAGAAATGAACAGTGATAGGGACCAGGGCTCTTTCTATGTTCTGAGCATCCAGAGCTGTTTTGCAAGTGTAGTTTCCCAGAGAGATGGGAAAGTGCAAGCCAGAAATCTTCTTATCTCTGCAAGTTCTGTGCAACTTGTCTAGTTGCCTGCATATTTCTATCAAGGCCATTTTATCATTGCAGAACATGGGAAGCCACAGAGGAGTGCTCTCATAGCCAGCAAGCCTGATATAAGAAAATTTCCTGAATTGGATGAAATAAGCACCATATTGTGATATCAGGTTCATGGCTTCATCTGAAAACCTTCTAGCAGTATCACCTTCGAGCAGTCTGACCACGTACATGGTGAAAGCATCATTGACCCTTCAAATTACGATTCTTTGGTCTCTGTAGGTGAATCATGGGCAAGAAGCATATATCTTGGATCATCTTTGTGTACATCAATGTAAGAAAAGCCAAACCATTGCCGTGACGCTGCCAGGGTATACATCAAGTACGAAGTCATATATAACTTCTTCGTTCACGCACATCGACACCGCTACTGGCCAAATTCATGCTTATGATTTCCGCCAATTGATATTTTGCGTTCCTTCGCACACCATGCTGATGAGCGGGCACATCCAGAAGTGAAATTCGTTGGTAGAGGGCAAACCCATAACCCGAGCCAGCAAGATTATTAAGTCTGACAACTCTTCATTGAAATCTGCTCGGAAAAGAGTTTTGGTCAGACGAGAAGCTCCTTTCCTAGGGTTCTTCAACCAAGAATTCGCCACTTGTGCCTTATATTTGTCACTGTCTTGGTCGAACAGAGTCTGTGCTTTATCTCGGGAAACGACTATGGCATTATCCATCTCTGGAATCCTCAGAGCAGTGCTAATGGTGGCAGCATCCAATTTGGCGATGAGTTCCCCATGTATATTAGTCAATTCACTCAAACGGGTCAAAGTGAGCTCCACATGAAAGCACGGTATCAGCACACTGTACTGAGATTGGGAAACCTCCAGTAAAAGCCAAACCACTATCGTGAATCATCTGTGCCATTGGTGTAGGGTTTGCGTCCGCCATTCTTGCCCAAAAATCACTGAAATCAAGATGACGAGCTTCGTTGTCGCCAATATTACGAACGGCAGACTCAAGTGGTGAAATTTGTTCCTGTCCCTGAAACTTGATCTTCATATTGATAGTAGCTAGGAGGACAGAGCCGCAAACCAGACTCGGAAAGGAATTACAGAGGGAGGGGAACACGCGCAGGTTTGCAAATTGCAAGGGTTCGAGCAAAAGATAGCATGGAAGTAGTGCGAAAAATGCAAAGGGGAAATGCTCGTTATATAGCCGTTTAGGAGAGAGAAAAGCCATGAATGCGCATTTAATACATAACCACCAATTTGAATAAGCATGATATTCGGGTAGAGCGGGAAAAATAAGCACGAATGACACTTGGTACGCTTGGGACATGTGAGACGTGAATGCGCGAAACACGCGGCTCGGCCGATTCGGGCGAAACAGGGAGAAGACGCACAAATGCATTTTGGGACATTTGGGACGAAAACACGCGAAGGACGCGGTTCGGGTGTTTCGGCCGAAAATGGAACAAAAGGCCCATTTGAACTTGGGACATTTGAGACAAAAATTTCCAGAGTATGCAACTCGGCCGTTTCGGCCGAAAATCGAACAACTCGCACAGTAAGTTTTGGAACACTTGGGACAAAAAAAAGTTCCGACGGGCCCAAAAATAGAACTACGGGATTTTGGCCGATCGGGGAATAGAATGCACTTTCGTACTTGGGACAGGCGGGACAAAAATGTCCGACAGGCCCGAAATACATACAAAATGACCCAAAACACAGATTTTCTCAATTTTCACGACTTAGGCACTTTAGAGAAAAACACTCATAACTCAAAATTTTGAAATTTTACTTTTATCAGAGCAGGGAATTTTGAGTGGACAACAAGTGCAACAAAAAAATACAATACATTAGACGGAATTTCTTGTGATGGAATAAATTCAATAGGTGATAAAGAAGGTATTTATTAAGCAATCATTGTGTATTTAGTAAAAATAGAACTTGGAGTAGAGATCCCAACATGATTATTATTCTTCTTGTTCTGATCATACTACATTTTATTGCAATCATAAACATGGTTTTCGTATCTCTTCCAATAATGAAAATACACATGAAATTTATCTTTTCTCTAACCAGAAAACTGATTTTGATTTTTTTCTTGACTATGTCCTCTTTAATTTTAGTTTTATGCAACACATATGCTTCTTCTAGATTAACTTCTTCCTTTACATATATGGATTTATCTTCATCTTCTATTTTCATGAATTCCTAATATCCGAGATGAAAAGTCTTGATATATAGCTACATATAATATATTCAACCTATGTTCATGATTTATTAGTGACGAATGCAACTCATCCATTGAAAAATTACTTAAATCCTTAGTTTTGTCATTACTAACAACCAAAGGATGAAATTTACAAGACACTTATTATAAATATTTTTGTCTTCAATAGTTTCAAAGAGACACCGTAAATCCGACTATGCATTTTTCCTACTAGAAGTGCATTGTTTGTCATCTTTCCTATCATCTTGTTATAATTATGGATTTCCCACTAATTAGCTGACATTCTCATTCATTTTGGTCAAATAATGACACTTTGTTAATTAACTAACCTTTCCTTCATTCTAGATGCTAATTAACTACACTTCCTTAGTTATAATCATATTGCATTTAGTTAATTAAATATTATTACTTAATTAAGAATTTCATTTTGTATTTAATCAATAAACCTTGTTATTTGTTAAATCTCCTTTTTAACCCTTCAAATCCTACAAATTTTCTTCTAAATTACCTCCAAATGGATTTTTAAGATTATCTTGGTCTATTAATTAATCTTAGTTAATTATTTAAATCATCTCCAACTTTTATGAGTTGATAATCCTTTATTAATATCTTCTAATCATTTTTATCCCTTTCTAATTCTATTTTACCTTTATCCCACATTCACTAGGTTGCAAGCTTCTCCCAAATTGGAAATCTATATAAACAACCTAGTACCTTCCTTCCAATCTTACACCAGTGTTACACCTTTTACACTATATACATGTGATAAGAACATTTCAACTTTGAAAATCTTATTGGTCAAACAATACCTTCTATTATCTACTTTCAAATAGTAGTAAGAGAAGAACTATACATGGAATTCAAGTTGTATTGTTGACATCTCTTCCTCTTCATGGAGATACTTTCCTTTGATTGCACATAGTCATATTACACTCAACAAAAAGAGTACCTACAATCTAAAATCCCATCAAAAACATCAAAGGATGGCTTAGGATTTCATGATTAATTAGATGCATTAATTAGCTTTTCATTTTCTATGGCTTTATCATGGTGTTTTTTTATTGAGAGTACTTGGTGTTAATTTCTATGGATTAAATTAGTTTGGTTCAATCTCATTCATATCATCACATCTGTCTATAAAAATGTATGCTAAGCTAAATCATAATATCATCTACTCATAACAAAAATGGGCTGACACAATATCTCATAATTAAATGGGGTATATATCATGTCCATCATCTACATTTAAAAAACACCAATGTCCATATACCGGTGTATCTCGAAAAAAATCATTTATATGCCGGCATATTATCATGGGTATCGGTAAAATGTTTGCCTTAATCATGAGGCATATGCAAAAAGAATACATATATCATCCATCATTTAACAAGAGTCAATCTCGACTCTATCCTATCCCGTGACTTCCAATCCTATGAATTGATAGGGGACTTTTTTTTCACCGCACTAATCTAGATTGTCCAAATGACCTCATTGATATGCTACCTAAAGGTTATAACTATATAAATCTACCCTACGACCCTCTAGTACCATAGACTAATATAACAACGCGTAACATCCCGCTCTCCATATACTACTACAAAATCGTGTATAATGTTTCAAATCCCACCCGCCACTACCACTCGATGTAGATAATAACACTCTTATGTGATCCACACAACCTCAACTCCTAGCCGTGTCCTCTATGCCACTAACTCTATCCCGCTATATTATGAGTTGATGTCACTTGTTGATAGTCTACCATAGTTGTTTCTTAAAGGGAAAATGTTCTACGGAACTATGCTATGACTGTCTCCATAATGTCTCATGACCGTAGTAAGTTCTATGTTTCCACATAACATGGATATGACCATGTCTTCCTATAAATTAGCCATTGATCGCCCACCTACTACTATTGCTCCTACTCTAAAGCTGAACACTACTATCTGTGGTAGCCCATGTGTAACCTCAACTCCATTTAGATCCCAACAATGTCCTCGCTAAGGCATCTAGACTACTTTCTCTAGGTTGTAATGGCATCACCTGTAATGGTACTTATTACTTGACATGTTGCATTAACTTTTGACTAGGCACCTTCTAAAAACCTATACTTATGGTAGTTGTTCTATCTATATATTTGACCCCTATGACATCCTGTATATATGGCCATTGTGTGTCTTGTACCCGTGGTCCTTGTTCCTCGGTGTGTACCTATGCTTTGGCCACCTTCTAGAAATTTTTGGCCCTATCTCGTAATCATTATTCCCCAAGCTCTCGCTTTATGCTACTACCGTGGCTGCCTCGCAGATAGTAATCCACCTTGATGTTGATGTTTTGTACCAAACACCATAATCCGAGTAATCCCGGATCAAATATTTGTGCTCACACATCCCATGCCTATGGGATCACTCCAAAGAACCTTTTTAATGCTATCATCACTACTTTGATATGTGGCCCAAAGTTGATTATCTCTCATGTAACGAATGCATACCACCACTTTCAACCTTATATCCTTCAGATCATGCCTACTTGGCATTGTACCATATCTACCTTGTACCACTCTATGATATGGTTTTGACTTCGTATCAAGTAGTGTTCTACCTCCATTGTACTCAGTCACTTGACTCAATATGTTTACCAAGAGTATAACGTGTCCTGGACTTTAGGCCACCATACACAATTGTAAATCATGAAATGATCCCTTATAAAAGGTGATTTCCTTTATTTACTCATTTACCTCACCCACCATCTACTAACCTTTGTATGATGGTTGGTCCAGATGTCTATCCTAAAGACCACCCAACGCTCATCCAAACATAATATGGTCCCATGCCCATATCTCGTAGTAAGGTAGTAGGACTCAAGCTCCTCATTTACCTATTGGAAATGAAGTGTAGATTCATATAAACATGTGTCTGTATACACTAACCCCATGAAAATATATCCCCATCCATCAATCTATCCACCATTCCTATCAATCCTAGATGAAAGTGAGTCTCTGTCTTATCGTGCAATAGGTAGTTGTTAACAAGAGCCATCATGTACATGTGGATGTCATGTTATCTTCATGATATCAAAGCATCGGTACAAGTGCACCACCATACCTTCTCTAGGTATATCCTCCTTAAAAATATCTCCTACATGTGTTCATATATTCTTCCAACAATCTCATATATATAACTAAGCTCCCATGTATCGAAACTCACAAGATTCGATAGAAATCGTTAAGAGTCACTATCATCTCCCCATTAGAAACCTGGAAGGTCCGACCCTCACTATGTAATCACTTTGCTAATGCTATCAGAATATGTGATCTATTCTATTGTGGGAAAACTCCACAATACATGTGATACATATATCCTCGATTAGAGAAACTAACCATGTATTCTCGCATTGTGATAATGTTCTCTTGATGGATAACAATCATTTGTGGCACTCTCACACATTCAAAGTCGATGGTATCTCCTACGAGATCATTCAAAACATAACAATTAACATCATTATATTTCTCACCTTATAAATTCTTCTAAAAGGCCAAAATTTACACTACCACACCCTTTTGTATACTAGGACGTATTCTTCTACATTGGTGCATACATTATGACTCTAGCACATTAAATGTTAACACATGGAATTATACGCTCATGCTATTGAATTAACACCATAATGTAAAATGTGTTAGCACAAAACCATAACTATGCCCATGATATCAATTTTTCACTACCATATGAATATCATGGTCATGCATTTATTGGGATATGCTAGTGCGCATACTTACGTGAAAAATCATTCAAAATTAAAAAAGTTACATCACTTACTAGGACACATCGGTTGATTCATACCGTACTTATTGAATGCAATCTATGCAATGTTTACTCTGTTGTACATGAGCCATCTGTCTCAAATATTAGAGCTAAAATCTCTCTCAAATAGAGAAAGGGGTATACTAGAAAAAATGGTTTGGAATGAATATTTACCCTCCCCACCTTCTTCTTTTACCATCCAAACCCTAATTATTCATTTTTGTTTCCTCTATTTTATCCCCGACATGCATTTGGCATTCCATTGTGATGACTCATTTATTTAAATAGTCATTGTGCATTAACATTTTCATCTCATTGGGCGTATTCTTTCTTCACTTGTGGTTTTTTTGTGTAATAAACACACCGTTATCATCCTTTCCACCTCATTATTCTCAAAAATTTATAAAAATTCGTTAAACATTGAAATCCAAAATTATTGGTATAACATTAAAATCCAAAAAAATTGTAAAACCTTTAAAAATCTAAAAACATTTGGTAAAAACATGAAAAATCTTTAAAAATTAGTAAACATCATTCAAAAATCAAAAACATTAAAAAGTATCCTACAAAACATCTTACTTTAGTGCGTGTTGGTTCTCGCACAGACATGCGAGATCATCTCAATCTTCCTTAATTAAAAAATTTTGTTTGCTTGGTATGTTTATTTTCCCTTGCATATATCCATTCTTGGAGCAGTTTCAAAGTGCATGATTACATTTTCATGGTACTGTAATGTCCTCTGCTTATTCCACTTGCATGTATCCTTTCTCGGTGTAATTTTAACCCTTTTTATAACTCAAACATTTAGGAACTGAACATGAATATCAAAAACATTGGTGTAACTTTCTTGAATGTTGTCTATTTGAGTATGTTTGTTTGTGCTTATTTTTTTGTTGGTTTTCTTGTTTAATTTCTCGTGTAAAATTGCTTCATGTATTTTTCTTTGATTTAGTACTTTAGAAATGAACAAAAATTAATATTATGGCTCTTCATGTCATTTTATAGTTTTGTTGTATAATTATATGAATTAAATAGTTACTCTTTAGCTAGATGGTTCATTAACTACGTTGTGATTTTCCCATTCTCCATGTATATTATTTATTCCATTATAACTAACTTTCTCCTTATCCTTTTCATATTATTCTTCCTCCCTTGCTTCTTCCATTTGCAACATGATATCCTCCTTTCTCGATTCCAACAATGTCCAACTAGGCCTAGTTAGAATCACTTCCATTTCTATAAATATTTTCTTATGAAACATATTGGGCAATAGGGATCATATTCACCCCCTCTATCGTTTGTTTCTTCCATTAGTCAAAACATTGGATTTGCTTTCAATCAATCAATTTGATTAATAACTTACAAGGCTCGGTTTGAATATCAGTCATGAAAGTGTATTATTATTTTGTTGTGATTTTTCTTTCTTCTTTTTGAACACCAATCAAAATATTTTATCACCCCATAAACACTCAAGGGGAAGCATCATCCATTATACTAATTTTTCTTCTATCCTTGCAAAATTTATTTCTTTGTAATTGTCTACTATGTTTAAAGTGGTGTCGGTTGCACTACACCACATCAAAGAGGGTAAAATGCTAACAACTAAATCCATCTATGAAATTTTATTACTAGAATTGCATTGTTTGTCCTATTTCCCTTCATTTGGTTATAATTATTATTTTCCTACTAATTAGATGACATTCCCCTTCATCTCGGTTAATTAACAACACTTCATTAATTAACTAGCCTTCCTTCATCCTGGATGCCAATTAATGACACTTCATTAGTTATAATCCTCTTCTAATCAATTAATTAACTATTATTAGTGAATTAAGCCTTTTAATCTTGTATTTAATCAATAAACCTTTTAGTATTAAAACCCCGTATAAACCCTTCAAATCCTACTAATTTCATTCTAAATCACTTCCAAATGATTTTATAATCTTATCTTGGTCTATTAATTAATCCTATTTGATTAATTAAATCATCTCTAACTCCCATGAGTTAATAATCCTTTATTAGTCTCTTCTAGTCATGTTTATCCCTTTCTAACTCGTACTTTAGATTTATCCCACATTCACTAGGTAATAATCTTCTCTGAAACCGGAAATGTATATTAAAATCCTAGTACCTTCCTTCCAATCTTACACCGTGTTACACCTTGTACACATTATGCATATGATGAGAGCATTTCATATTTGAAAATATTATTGATCAAGCAACCCCATTTATCCTCTACTTGCAAAGAGTAGTAAGAGAAGAACCATACATGGAAATCAAACCATGTTGGTGAGATCTCTTCCTCTTCATGAAGAGATTTTTACATTGATTGCATGTAGTAACATTCAGCTCAACAAAATGAGTACTTATAATTTCATAAAATTATGGCTTAGAATTTCATGATCAATTAGATGCATTAATTATCTTTTCCTTTTCTATCATTTTATCATAATCCTTTGTTAGATTATATTTGTTATTGCGACTAATTGGTGTTAGTTTTTATTGATTAACATAGATTGGTTTAGTCACATGCATGTGGTTTCAATATGACATATAATTTATTTGACTAGGCCAACTACAAATATATAGAATGAATCTATGGAATTTGGATCTTTTACTAACATATTTTAAAATTATCTTTTAATTAATTATATTTTGACAGTTTTAAGTTTCTCCTTACTTTGATACATAACATAGAGGGTGACCCATGATTTTTTAACTTGACTAGTTCTGCCACTATAGGAATGACACTTTCATGCATGGATTGATGAATATAGAAATTAGATTATCCATCTTTCTTTTTTAATTCATTCAATGTATATTTCTCTCGATTGTGACATTGCATTATATGTTGCTGCATCTATAAGCTTTGTGTACCCATATCATTAATTTCATATACATCATTCAATCTAAATACTACCTTTCCGGTTAATGATTACTAGTAGTAATAATTTCATGTAAATTGTGGAATCTGCAGACTTGATAAAGATGCACCAGATGTAGAACCCATAGTTTCATGTCAATTTAATAACCTGCTAAAACACAAATCTATGATACAAATTTTAATAAATTTCTTGATTTAAATAGTGAAAAAAATAGATTTAAAAGAAATAGAAAATAAAAAAGAGTACTCACTCCACATAGCACTCTTTTCCATAAATTTTATTAATCCTTCCATTTAGTTTGAGCTTCATCTCCTTACATTTTGATATATTTTCTACACTCGATGCCCGACAATTATTATTATTTTAGGATATATAAAAATACTTCTTATCTAAACAAAGCATTTTAAAAATAGAACTGCAGTATCCTAAAAACAATGCATTTTAAAAATAGAACTGCAGTATCCTAAAAACAATGCATGGTGTATATGTATGCAAAATAAGAACTTTTTTATTTCACTTATCACCTTTTTCAAAAGATAGGAAAGAACATGAATGCATATAGAAAACTACATATTACAAGGAAATATGTAAACTTTTCTTTGATAATAAATATTAAACTCCATGTGTGTGGGAGAAATTATACAATGTTTCAATAAATAAATTAGCATATCTTTATATTTACAATAGCAAATTTCGTTTAATAAAATATACGTGTTTCGTGTATATTGGTGTCTTTGTAGATTACTTACCGTAGTTGTCTTTGTTATTATAAACTTGATAGAAAAAAATAAATTAACATATAAAAATCTACTTATTTAAATAATAAAACTAATTAATGAAATGGGATAATGTATTAAAGATGTAATTTATTTAAGGGGATGATTCTTGATAAAATATCGTGAATGTAACATTTGTGGGTCCTATTAAATTTTGCTAAGTAATTATACATTTTATGCAAGTGAAATTCTTAATTAACAAAGTATAGGATGATTAAAAATTATAAGTATTATCAACATATGTTAATACATGTTGAACAAATTAAAGCGTGTTTAAAGCGGGTCACAACCTAGGGAAACCCTTATGAAGTGCAAAAATGTATATCATAAAGAAAAATAGAATACAAAACCATGAAAAAATAGATTTAGAGTTGTGCAAGTTGAGATAAAGATAGTTTCTTATTAGATTATAAAAACTTACTACATAACCTCGACTTTGGCTTCTTTTCTTTTCTTCAAAAAAATCTCCTTTCTCTCTAAAATGAGCATTCCAAAAATTGGTACAATAATTGAGAAGTATTTATATGTAGAGTACTCAAGAAGTGTTAAACCATTCATGTAATTAAAGATCCATATAAAATTTTAGCATAAATTTTCACATGGAGGAATGCTAATACCTAACATTTCATTGCTTAAAGGTATTAATATTTCCAAAAACTAAAAGTATTCTAGTTAACATTTCAAAAGGAAATTTATTAACATATTCAATGAAGATCCGCACCATGTACATAAATTTTCAATCTTAAGAAAAATTTCTCTAAAATGGAAGATTTGTAAAAACAAATATAATTTAAAATAATCCTCAATAGATTCTAAAATTGTTTACTCAATCCTTGTAGACACTCAAATTTTGTATTTACCCTTTTATACTTCTAATTTTTACAATGATCCATTTTTAAGAGGAATATCCATGTCGTGTCCCTAATTAGTAGATTATATTTTTGGTCTCCCAACTTGCTTACTCCTACACATTGTTGTTTCATCACATTCTTAATAAAAATGGATAAATGTAGTTCTTAATATCTACTTATCGTGATACATTTTTCAGATTGTACTCACTTCCATTCTATACAAAATTATACATTATGTTCAAAGTTTACTTTTATGTCCTAGAAAACTCTTATGGTCTTGAAAGAAACATTATAAAACTTTTCTTTCGATTTAAAAATATTTTCTCATTCATTTTATCCACCTAGGTTAGATTTTTCATAATGATATACCTATATAATGATTTAACATTGATTAATTAAAAACGTGGATTTTTAGAGTTAATCTAAACTAGAAACAATAATGAAGTAACTAGTCTAAATTGAATTATGAATGCTAAGTAATTTTATTTGATATTTAATTGAAATAGAAGGGATAAGGTACTAACCTTAAAATGACTTACCTCACTATGATTCTTAACTAAACAAGATGATGTGCAGATGAAGCAAGATATGATGGAAAAATCAAGGAAATTATTGCGGATGAATATTCGACCAAACTAGGGTGCCTCGAAGAGGATCAAGGCACATGTGGGCACGCTAGTCTCGTAGTATGGGTGCTATTTGCTGGAGAAAATCTCATGACCTAAATCTAGAAGTATCGTTAGGACTTTGCAGTATCTCAATCATTATTGTGTCATTGTTGTAGTTACTTCACTTATGTCATTGTAAACTGTAATGAAGATACACCTATAAAACCCCATACAAATCATCAAACCCCTAGAAAACAAAGATGCATATTAAGGGGTGAAAATGACCTTAGCTGCCACAATGGTGGAATTATAACTAATCAATGCACTATATTCGAGACCCAATGTAGTTCGGTGTGCTTGTGTGTCCAATTGTGTGCCTAGGGTGCCCTAGTGTCAATGATGTAGAGATAGAGGGCTGTAGCTAGATGTAAAATGCAAATGTTGGATGGAATAGAATGAATACAACCCTTCCTATGCAATGTGTGTGATGCAATGATGCCCAAATGAAATCCTTTACCTTAGTAGATAGCTATCCCTTTAGAGTAGATAGTCGTCACATAAGATAGTAAGTATTTTATGTTTATATAGGGATATCTTGCTCAAATTTCGATACTAGTCACTCGACATGCTGACTAGTACCTATGGGAATGAGAGGAAAAATTATAAAGAATGACATAAAAACTCAAAATTAGATGCAATTTCTTTCGGCACAAGAGTGCCTAAGAATAAGGACCGAGCTGCCCGTGGGCACTTTAGTTCTATCCTAGGTGCGCTAGTTAAAGACTAAAGATGACAAATGTCCAAATAACCACACCTAAGACTCCTATTCAGAAATATTCCTTCTCCTTGAGATTGATTTAACTAAACAAGAAAATAGAAACATACCAACCTTAGAAGATGTAGGGTTTAGTGATACACATAAATGTTGATTGAAAATGTTTGATGTTGCGCTCCGTGAAAGATGTGTGCAAGCTCCTTTCCTACGAAGTAACCTGCAATCAAAGACACTTCACAAAATATGATTACTAAAATATGTAAGTGATCTACTATGAAAATTACTATTCTGGAAATTCAAAGGGTTTTCTTAAAGAATGTCACTCATTGTTTATATAGTTAAGTTGTTTGAAACAAATATACAATACATGATAACCTGCTATAAAATGGATAGTTGATATATGATAAGTTAAAAAAATAGATAGAAGATAGATAAGAGAGAGATGAGTGATTAGTGAGAGAGATGAGAGATGAGAAAAGATAGATAAGATACAAAAGATCATGCAAGATATCATCGCTCTTAGTGAAAGGGGTGTCAAATTATTTGAAAGGAGTGGATACTAGTGATCTAATGAGAAAGGCCACCAATTTCCATCTAAAATTAATCCATACTCAAGAATTTGTTAGAAGAAAATAGTTTAATGTGATTTATAAAAGGTACTGAATGAAAAATGATAACAAATTGTGTGAAGGTGAAAGTGACAGAATCGCTCATGATTGGGTCAATCCTTGACAATTATTGTGCTCTCTAATAGTTTAATAAAATCAAATGTTTGATGATTTAAACTTGATCTTAAAAATTAACATAAGATTTGAAATCATATAAATAGATGAATAAAAAAATAAAAATACCTGGATTATTATGTGGGGTGAGACATAGTCCCTGACCTTGACCAAAGATAATGCGGGGAAGCTAGTGATGCCTGTAACTAAATTGATGAGATGCTAATCTACAAGAGCTCTGGAATGACCTGAGAATGCTTAATGATTGTAAATAATGATGTTGGCTGATAACTCAAGTGACTTGATACTTAGTGGTGACATGCATGAAGATATTTACTCAAAAGGAAAGATAAGAATCGTGAATGCAAGTTGAGGATCCTAGAGAGAAGATGGAAAATTAGATTAAATAATCACTAGAGATTACCTAAATCACTAATGATTTTGTGATGTTTGATATTTGTAAGGAAAAATGGTTGAAATAGCTTCCAAATCAAGGCTATTTGCTTTGGATTTTGAGGTGTAATTTGTTAAGTTGTTGGACGACATGTGTTTATTTTGGAGGGTGAAAAAATAGATTAGATATGATGACAAAATAAGATAGATATTGTCTATTTGGTTTTTACAAAGATTCCTAGGTGATTAAATAGGATTTATCAGTTGTACAAAATGATAATCATGAGATAAGTGTGATAATGATAGGATATTGATTTTAATTAATTGAATAAGAATGGGTTTAGGATATGGGGTGTTGATTTGTTTAAATTAATTAATTGGGAAGTGTTGGTAGGAATGTAGAATGCATTTAATAAATGGGACAAAGGTGAGGTGGTGTATTCTATGACTTAGGGTATGATATATCAATGTATTTAAGTAATTCATTAAATAAATATTTGGGGGTTAGATTTTTTAGTGTGTACATTTACCCCTTTTTATCTAGCAATTTAATGGAAAAGCGTTAGACAAAAACAATGATGAGTTGTTTGTATGGGTGATCCCCCTCAAATGAGGTTATTGCAATGCGGTCAAGGAGGAACACCAATTTGCTAGTTATGACTAGGTAGGTTTGTTGTGATTCATTCGAAAAGTTTCCCTAGACCAAGGGGTACAAAAATAGGATGTGCTACCGAGGAATAAAATTATAGAGGGAACCAATGTGCTTGATACCTATATCCGTATGATCCATGATTGTAGGTGAAATCGACAGGAAATAGTGTGATGGGAGCAAAGGGCACGTGTCCCATAGACATATGAAAATACCAATGTTGATTTATTTTATATATTTTAATGTTCCAAGGACTATGGTCCTTTGAAAGAAAAATATTGATGGAAAAAGTGATGATTTGATAAAAATGGACATAGGTGCCAAATATGGGACAAATCGCTAGCTATTTCGAAGAAATCACCGACGATTTCCGCAATCTTATCTCGATTTCATCGAGGTAAATTTTGGGGCTAAAAATAGCCAATATAATTGTAATATGGTCATTCAAACAGAGGAAAATAATCATTTGGAGAGATATTTGGAGTGAAAAATGCTATTTTGAGAGGAAAAGTCAAGATTTTGACAAAATGGCTTCATCAAGCAAACATCACAAACCCACTATGGAAGAGGTTGGTCATTTTAACTTTCTTTATGTTTGTTTTTGTTGTTTTTTGGTAGTTTTTAGTTTTTGTTGTTTTGGGGGATGTATAGATTCCTAATTTGGAAACGCATGAATTGCTAGTGGTTTATGCAATCATGGCGATTGACGTGAATTGCTAACGATTCAATTGTTATGTGGAAGTTTGTATTTTTGAGTGACAAAGTATGGTATTTAGGGAATATTTTAATGTATTAGATGTTGTTTTTGTTTTTGGGTGATGATGTTGATGTTGATGTTTTAAGGTAAATATGTTTTTATATGTTTTGGATGTTATTTTTGATATTTTTGGTGATGATATAGATTTTTTTATATGTGTTTATATTTTACGGGTAGATGTGCAATGACTATCCACAATTGTATACCACTTATTTTAGGTGAGGTTGGGGAAGATATGAAAGATGATGATTGGGAGGATATTAAGTCTATTGATTTTGGTGGCATGAGGGATTACCCTTGTGAGATCCATAGGTTTCGGAGTTTGTTATTGGCCTTACTAGAGTTGTGGAATCCTTCCACATGTACTTTTAGCTGCCCACTATGGAAATTACTATTACTTTGGATGATGTTCATCACATCATGTGATTAATTATTCATGGAGAGGGAATTTATATTATTAGTGAGGTGGAGAGGCCAGATGTGATGACGAGATTGTATATTGATGAGGCACAACACGTGAGATATGTGTCATGGGCATTTGAGTAGCAGGTGTTGTATGAGCCTCGGAAGGGATATATGTGCCTGGATGACCATGATGATGATGGAAATCTCATGTTTTTTTCTTCCATATTTAGGAGGTCGATATTTCCTTTGATGATGATCGAGGTTATAGCGGAGATGATAGAGTGCCATATAGTGTCTCGGTGGGGTCTCGTGCTACTTGCACATAGAATTAGAGAGTTGTGGTCTGGAAGGTCCACAACCATTATGGTATTGATGTTGTATTTTTATTATAGTGTTGGTCATATGAGCATATTATTTTTCTCATTCATTAGGTCAACCATGGGGTATTGATGAGAGTCACGATGGTTTTATGAGATGGTAGAAGGACAACGGATAAGGGTAGAATAATAAGAGGGCTACATTTATAGATATTTTCTATCCGAGTTATAGGTCGGTGATGTTATTTGGAGATTTTATTTAGATTTTCATGATTGTCCTGGTTGTGAACATGATTTTGTGGGCATGCAGTAGGATATATTCGCTCAAGATCATAGAGGACGAGAACATGGTTTTTTAATTTTGATCGTGCGAGGAGATAATTGGGACTTGTATAGGGTGTATGTGAGGAGTCCATGTAAATGACAAGAGGATGGATATGATGAGACTCGAGTAAAGTTTTAGTGAGGCCCATGATCATTGTTGATGAGAAGGTGGCTATAGTCCCTAATGATGATGGTGATATTGTGCCACTTAGTGAGCGGAGGTCACTCCCGAGTATAGTGCGGGATGAAATCAAGTAATGAGAGATTTTGATAGGACCTGAGTAGTACACTAGTTAAGATGAGCCCGTGCTTAAGTAGAGGGAGTAGCACATGATATTATGCATGTTTTTGATGATGATGCTCAAAGGAAGAAGAGGACTTTGATGATGATATTGCAACAACTATTACAGTGGTGATGAGCGAGAAGGACATGATGGAGGGAGAGAGGAATGCAACTCGGAGAGAGAGATGATCTCGTGAAAGTCAAAGATTCCTTGATTGGTGAGTGAGATAATGTAGTGAGTGAGCAAGATGAACTTAGGATATAATTGGGTTAGGCTACTACATATAGAGATAGATACCATCAACAATAAGATGCACTAAAGAATGCCTTAGAGATAACAGGTTTTTATTTATGGATCGAGTTAGCATTGATGGCCTAGAGATCACATGATAGTGGGAAAAGGGCATCATGTACAGCCACTAGGATTATTTTGATGGCCCATTATTAGACACTATGGGTAGAGCTGTAGTAAAACATTGATATGGTGATCTATGATTACCCGGATGTTGTACTATATGTTGATCATTTAGCCATGAGGGAAACATGCCATAGTGTGAGTGCAGAGAGTATGTATCACCCACCTTAGAGATCGGACATAAGAGGCGCCAATGAGGGAGGATCGGGGGTGATGTTGGAGATGTTGGTGGTGTAGGTGCCCAGGGAGGAGAGGGTAGCATCGTCCCTACTAGTGATTTTCTTGTAGACTTCCATTTTACTAATTCATGATATTTATTGATGATAGATTTGATTTACGGCTCGGGAAGCCTTGGATGTATATGAAATTGTTTAGATGTATGATTTTTTATACGATTTGGATCATTATATATTTACAACATTATTTATATATATGATAGTATTGTGGTTTATGGCCTATATCTCCGTTAATGTTTATGTGTTGATGATTTATGTTGTGTTATATGTTTTAATTTAAATGTGTTAAAATATGATGGGTTTTGTGAGATAAATGTGATAATAGAAAATGATTATGTATGACATAACTTATAATGTGATCTAGTAATGGATTTTTATCAAAATGTGAATAGGGTAAAAATGGAATGATTACCTCATTATGGATTTGAGACATACACGATGGGTTTTGAAAATTTGAAAGCACTTGCACTTGTAGCTTTAATGAAAGTTAAATGAGATTATCAATAAGTAGTTACACAAAATATTTTGGTAAAAGTTAAATATAATAAATGTACCTTCCTAGAACACAAAAGGGGTTTGTATGTGTTTAGATTAATAAGAGAAAAGGGTTGTCCTTTTAATGGGTTTATAGAGAAATGCCCAACTTTTACCTATTTATTTTGATGCAAACTGATCAATGTGGGATGTTTTCTATAATGAGAAAGCTAATCGATGTGTGAAGATTTCTTGGAAGCTTTTTATATTGATATATTTGTAGTTTGATCAATGTGTGAGGCATTTTAAAAGATATACTTCCTTTGAGGGATTGGTCTATGATTTTTACTTGTATTTTTCCTTCAAAGAATAGTATGATTTGAAAATGATTTTGTATTTTGAATAGTTTTCCTTCGAGGGATCAGTCTATTATATTTTTGATTTTGATAAGAAACATCCAATGAGTTTACATTCATTTTTAAGTTGAAGGAAAGACCCTAATAGACCATTTTGAGGAGGGAGTAGAAGCGTATATTATTACATACAAACACATGCCCCATATCATGTATTCATTTGGTACATGGTAGGTGATTGTAATGATTAAGAGGTTCCTGAAAAGGAGGAACTTGTCCATAGTGAAAGATGTGATGAACAGATCCAACATGCCCACTCTAAGGTGTATTTTGGATAATGAAAAATAACCACATGCTTTCAAATCATTACTGTGATAAGATGGATGGTTTGATGAAGTGATAATATTTTAGATGTAACTACTATCATAATGATCAATCATTTAACAATAGAAAGGATGCAAGTGTAAGGAATTCAAAGGTTTCTTTTCAGGTTCACTATCAAGGGAAGCGAGACAATACGCTCCTAACCCATACTTACGAGTGATGATGTATGGACCAATCCAATTAAGGGAAAACTTTCCACGTTTACTCCATTCTAATTTAGTGATATTTTGATTTTATTCAACCACAAGATCACCAATTGTAAAGTAGGGTTCTTTGATATGTTTATTATAAGCTTGTTTAATGCACTCTCGATATACTTGATGATGTTTGAGGGCCATTAGATGTGTTTTATCTAACAGTTCAAGTTGTGCTAAGTGGTCTTGTCAATATTATTTGCCTATGATAAAGTATTTAAGTGATACATGAAGTGATGGGATTTGGAATTCAAGATTTACGACAACTTCAGAGCCATAGACTAGTCAATAGGGTGTATCTCCATTAGGAGTATAAATGCTCATTCAATAGGCCCAAAGGGAAAAACAATTGAAGATGTCAATTCCTTCCTGCATCATTTACTATTTTCATAATGATTTTTTAAGTCTTTTATTAGAGGATTTAGCCTTTGTCCATTTTCTTGAGAATAATATGCTAATGGAAAGATAATTTTAATGTTAAAGGTGTCACAGAGCTTCTAGAGTTATTTATTTTAAAAATATTTTCCATTATTTGTGAAAAGTTTATGGGGAATGATGAAACGAAAAATGATGTACTGATATATGAAATTAATGATAGGTCCTGATTTTGTCGAGCTTAAAGGGATAAATTCAACCCATTTAGTGAAATATTTAGTAGCTGCGATAATGGAGTTATGTTTTGAGATGTTTTAGGATTGATATCGCAATTGAGTTCTAACCCCCATTCGAGAGAAAGGCCATAAGTCTTGAGCGGGTTGTAACACTTAACCGGGGAGATGGATGAGATCTAAATGAAGTTGACATTTCTCACATTTCTTAACATATGCACACCAATATTTAGTAATAGTACGTGAGTAATATCCTAGCCGTATGACTTGCTTAGTGATAAAATTTCCAATGAAATTTCCTCCATAAATACCATCATGAACTTATTTGATTTCATTGGTTGATTCATCTTATTTTAGGCATGTTAATAGGAGACCATAAAAATTATGTTTATAAAGGACATCATCTATGATGAAATACCGAGTGACGCGTTGAAGAAATCATCGTTTAACTTGGTGGATGATAAGTCAAATGGGATTTTAGATTTGGAAAGTTAGTCATAGATTTGAGTATAACATGAATCAATTTGATTATTGTCAATGACGTTTATAGGAGGGAGTTCATTTTGATGTGAGGGCTAATCTAATCATTGAATGAACATAAATACCAGAGTGTTGTCTTTTGATTCTTTAGTTTCTAATGGGACGAGGGATCCTAAAGAGGCTATTGTGTCTATAAATTTGTTAGAGAATCATGGGATGGTTTAGATGGTGTAATGATCAAAGTTGCCGAGGAGAAATTCAATGTTGGATTTATATTTTTGTAATATTTAATTCTTACATTGATATTCTCCTTTAATTTGACAGATGACAAGTTGCAAGTCACCATAGATTTCTAAAATGTGATCACTTAGGAAAATATCAGTCATAAGGCCCATGATTAAAGCTTCACACTCTATGATATTATTAGTACATTTAAATTTGAGTTTGAATGATAACAGAATAGGAATATCCCAAGGAGGTATATGAACAACATCGATCCCTCCCCTTACTAGCACTTATAACCATCAAAGAAGAGGGTCATTTTTATAGGGATAAATTCGTATTCATCGATATTGCTGATGGATTCATCAGGAAATTATTCATGAGGAAGTTGATCATCTGGAAGGGGAGCGTAAGTGAGGTGGTCTACAATATATTTTCCCTTAATAGATTTTTTTGATATAAAATTAAGGTCAAATTAAGTCATAAGCATAAACCATCGAGTTATACAATTGCAATGATATGGTTTAGAGTGCATGGTTTTGAGTGGATTGAAGCTAGTGACGACATAAGTTTTTTGACTGATAAGATAGTGACATCATTTAGAAATGGCGAATTATAAAGTGCAACATAGATTTTCAAATCTGGTGTAATAAGTTTCATATTCATGAAGGTGTAGCTGATATAGTATATGATCTATTCACGACCTTGGCTATCACAAAGTGAGAAAGTATGACCTAAAGAAGATATGTATATATAAAATGAATCTCCCTTGTGAGGTAGAGTAAACACAGGGGGTGATAAGAGGTATTGTTTAATTTTATCAAAGGATTTCTGAAAATTAGAATCCTAGTGAAAGTCTACATCCTTGTGGAGAAGATGATGAAATGGTTGACAACGATCAGAAATTTATGATATAAAACGTGAAATGGACTGTAAGTTACCTGAAGGATACAAATTTGTTTAAGATTGGATGGAGGCTGCATTTCAATGATGTATCTAAGCTTTGAAGGTTAAAATTCAATACATTAAATAGATATGTTAAATCCTAAAAAAATTTGGTGAGAACAAAAAAATAGACTTTGCAGGATTGAAACAAAGACAATCTTGGATGAGAAGTGTAAAGATGGATTCAAGGACATCAAGGTTATATTTTTTTGTATTTTACTAAGAGATCATCAACATAGTCTTCGAATGTTTGGTGGATGAGGTCATGAAAATGTAGGTCATTGCACATTGGTAAGAAGATGTTGCATTTTAAAGATCAAATGACATAACATAGTAGAAGAAGGTTCCCAAGGAGTTATGAAATATTTTTATGTTGATATTTAGTGGAGTTTTATTATAACAAAAAAGCCATTGATAAGGGAGATAATTTCGTGGTCTATTGTTAGGTCAATGAGATGATCTATGTTTGGAAGAAGGAACACATCTTTTAGAAAAGCAAGATTGAGGTCCCTAAAGTCTTTGCAGATGCGTAAATTTCCTATGGCTTTAGCTACGAGAATGATATTAGAGACTCATTGTAGATAATTAATGTATGATGAAGTTAGAAGATAAAATACGTTGTAATTATTATTTAACAAGGAGAGCTATATGAGGATGCCTCTTATAAATTTTATGCTTAATAGGCATATCATCCGGATATGCGATGATGTTATGTATGACAATACTAGGATTGAGACAAGGTATATCATTGTATGACTAGGAAAAAGTGATCAGGGGATCATTTTTGATATCAAAATTTCCCTAGACATCCCTAAATTGTGTCAAGTCTTTGAAGATACTTTTGAGAGATTTCCATTGAGTATGAGAATGTGACAAACAAACATTTAGAGATCTAGTTAAGTCTAGTCAAAATTTTAGTCAACGGGAAAGTAAAGTCCGGTCAACGGATCAATACTAGACCAATCACACTATGACACGTGGAAAAAGGGAATTGGGAAAATCGGAGAGGTTTTCATTGCGGTATTCGATGATGGTAAAATGGTGTAGCTCAATAGAACAAGAGGCTCAATTTTTTTAATGGAGGGGATCCTACGCCATGAGGACAATTATATCATTGCTGATGTGGTGGTTCCTTAAGTTACCACCGGCTTTCCACCACATATCCATATTTCATTTTGAATATCATAGTATTATATGGTTGAATTTTATATTATTCACCATGTTACTATGTTATTTCAATTTGCAATGTTTTGAGAATTGACCAAGTTTATTATCCTTTCTCAAGTATTATTTCCACTAGCTCGGAGAGCTTATCACATCGAGTTGATCACATAGATTTTGCCACATGGCTCGGTTTGATATACCATATGACTTGGCCAACATGGGTAGACATCAACGATGGAAGGATAACAAGGTATAGCCCACGATGCAGCTTCAAACAAACTCAATGGAATACCCAACCAACCACCATAGTCCACAAAATCAGTGGATACTATGCCACATTTTTCAGCCACACCAACCAACATAAACCACTAGGTCACCACATAGTGCCTTCACCACTTTCCACAACAAAAAAGGGAAGGCATGACCGAAATCACGGAATGCATGGGTGATTGAGCCCAATAAAAACCAATACCCCCCTTCGCATGGACCATGTGGGATATGGCCCATCAAACTAGAGCACCGAAAAAAGGAGAATGAGGTTTGAACCCGCGATCTCGGCATTGATAATGAGTTACTAAACCACCTCGGCCAATGAGTTTGTTGGGGGTGAGTTTGGCGATAAGGCCTTTATACAAGAATTTTGGGTCCATTTGGGCTATAAAAGTCGACCCCTCTCCATTGTAAACACACTAAATCTTATTATTTCTAAGCTTAATTGTGGGATTTGGGAGAAATAGTATTAGGGTAATTTTAATATAGTTTTGTAAACTATATTAAAATCCTAAAATTACTATATGCAAATATTGTTTATTGGCCTATTATTTTTAGGCAATAGTAGATGAAATATTTGTGATTGGGATTATCACACTACCCAATAGGCCCATTGAGCCACAATATTTTTCACTTGTGATGCCTAGAGTATCGAACTAAGTGTTGAAGGATGCATTATAAAGTTGGGAAGGCCGATCGAGTTCCAAAGGAGGTTGTGCATTAGGAAGGTGGAGAATGATTCGACTGATCATCAAAAGTTCTTTGAAGGACTAGCGTACTACTAGGAAAGTGGAAATTCCATTAGGTTTTATTGTAAGAAATAACATTGTACTTACAATTTTTACTAGTGGAACGGTTTGAAAGAACCCAAAGACGTAGGCCATCTTGAACTTCGTAATAAATCAATGCGTAATTTTCATTACATTCTTGCATTATTTTTAAATTGATTACTTAAAAGGAGAAAATTATCGGCAAATATTTAAAGCCTATAAGGGTCTCGAGATCAGGTAGATAAAAACTTGATCATTTTTCAATCAAAAACCTTGACTACATTTTTCTAAAAAAGAGGTAAAGTCATCTAGTTTTTTTGAATTAAGTTATTGACCGGCCTTAAATATGCGGGGATCATGTGAAGTTTCTAAGTTATTGATGATCATAGATTCATTAAGAAGGGTTGATGTATCGGTGGCATGTATTTATAAAGGAAATGATCCTCAACTCCCATATGGGAAATGATGTCTTGATCATCGTGACATTGTTATCCAAAATTTATCCCCATGGTGATTTTGATAAATTACATAATTTCATCAAGCTTGAGCGAGTAGAAATAATTTGAGGAAAAAATTCAAATTTTGTTACCCCTTTACTTCTCTCTAACTCCACTAACCAAAGAAAAATCCAGGAGTTAGTGAAAATTCACAAAAATTTGAAAAAAAGAAGTCAAGGGCTCATTTTAGTGCATGGTGAGTTTGAGGGATGTGGACGGAACCAATGTGGGTCATACTGTGGTTTGTCGTCTTGAGTTCGGGTCTGATTTGCAAAGGAAGCAATGTATTGTGGAAAAATTGGAAAAAAATGTCCTAGGAAGCACAAGTTCACACGGGATAGTTGGAACCCAAAAACCTTAAATTGCTGCAAGTCAGTGTATTACGGATATGGTTAAAAAATGAGTGCAGGACATTCGGGCCCAATAAGCCCGAAAACCCGGTAGAGAAAAAGTCCGGAAAAAAATGAAAAACAAAGTCCACGGAAAAAACCGTAGAAAAACTCACGTAACAAAGTTCAAAAAATCTGCAGAAAAATCAATAGAACAAAGTCCACGAAAAAAGATGAAGAAAAATCCACAGAAAAATTGAAAATCCATGAAACAAACGGAAATGGTAGTTTTTCAGGAAACTTCGAATGGGCATAACTTTTGATCCAGTGCTCAAAATTTGGAAAATTTTTATTGAGGTCAGTGGGTGAAAATATAAGAAACATCTCCATCTATACAAAATTAAATGCTCCATCCCGTAAAAGAAAAGAAACCTTGTTCAAACCCAAAATAGCTTCTCACACTTAGAAGACCATAACTTTTGTAATTCTTAACATATTTTTTCAAAATTGGTCTAGTTGGAATCATTACTCCAATCCCAACACATAACTAATAAATCTATAAATATATAAAGAATTGATAGTTATTTTACGTAAAACGGATCAGGATCGAACAATATTTTGATTAGTAGTTAGAAGTGTAATTAAGAGGCATGGTCATCATTATTTCTCTACTACAACACATGGGACAACATGGGGAGCCTTTTGCAAGAAAAATACCATCAATTACAATCATTTATTATATTTGAAAGTGGAGGGAAGCCAAATTTTGGGATTACAATTTTGCCTTTGTTTCTCATTAGTTGGTCATGTTTTCCAAAATTCCCCCAAGGTAATTTTGATAACATGCATCAGATTATTCAATCCCGAGAAAGTAGATTGATTCAAAGCCCAAAATCATGTTTTTGGGGCCCCTCGGCTTCTTTCTAACTCTCCCATCCAAGAAGAAAACCCAACGAGTTAGAAAAGGTGAAAAAATTGCAAAAAAACCAAGCTTGGGGCGGAAAAATGAAGAAAATTGGCTAAGTCCTAGTCCAAGCAGTCCGGGACAGTTGGGACGTCGGGGCACGAATCGGCCGAAAAGCATTTGGGACAGTTGGGATGTCGGGACGCGTGGGGCACGAAAAGCTGAACCGGCCGAAAAAATGAAGAAAATTGCCTAAGTCTTGTTTTCAAAGTTTGGGACATCCGGGCTAAAAGTACGCGCAGAATGCAGATCGGCTGGTTTGGCGCAAGTCAGTCCATTTCGGGCGGTTCGGAAATATTTGTCCCAGATAGTTCGGGACATCCGGGCCAAAGGTACGCGGAGGATGTGAACCGGCCGATTCAGCCAAAATAGGGGACTTTCGTCCGGGACAGTTGGGACAAAAGTACGCGTGGGACGCGGAAAGCTGAAAGAGCCGCCAACGAATCAAATCTCACCACGTGTCTTCACCTCAAACAAGAGCAAGGAAGCCCGAATCGGGTGGTTCGGAGATTTTATCCTGTGCAGCGGTTTGGGGACGGCCAGGCCAAAGGTACGCGAGGGCACGTGTGACGTGAAAAGGTGAGAGGGCCTACAAACAGAGACAAGGAGGCCCGCAGATGAATCAGAACGTGCCACGTGTCAGAGGGAAAAAAGTTGCTAAGTGGTCGGTAAAAGTTTCAAAGGGGAAAATGGAACAGAGGGCCCGAGCCAGGTGACACAGGACACGTGTCCTAAGGGGAAGGGGAGTTCGGAGCTCGGGAGAGCTTTGGAAACTTAGCAAAGTTTTGGCCAAAAAACTAAAAGGTAAAGGTTTTCCCTGTGCCCCTGTCGACGAACCAAATGATGCCACGTGTCCCAAGTGGCGGGGCGCGGGGGGAAAATGAATTTTTTTCCAAAGTGTAAGAAAAGTCAAAATTTTCAAGGAAAACCCACGGAAAGGGAAGGAGAGAGAATTGCGTGGCCAATCAGCGCCCGACACGTGTCATCCAAGTGGCAGAGCGCGGAAAAATTCAAATATTTTCCCGTCGATCCGTTTTGGCCTGTTTTTGCCCTAAATCTTCAAATCACCATATATTTCGATCCAGAGCTCGGATTTTCACGTTCTTTATATCAATGGAAAGATGTTGAAATTCTCTACACGATTCCAGGGTCAATCATGCATTCTGGTTCAGTTTGGATAGAGAAAATCAAAAAATTCCTCTAGCGCGTGGTAATGGCCAGAACTGACGTTTCAACAACCGGCTTAAATGCAAAATACAGTTCGCCATTTTTCTAGGGTTCTCACCCACCACCATAATGAGATAAATTAAAGGGCAATGTAGAGGTGGTTGGGGTAGATTCGGATTTCCTCTCTCTTCCCTCTCTCATTCTTTCTATAAATTGTAAGGAGGGGCTTCTTTCTAAAAAAACGTTGTTCATCTTTTCTACTCGCTCTCCCTTCTTTTCTTCTCTAGGGTTGAAAATGGAGTTCGAACCTCCTCCCCTCTCTCGTAATGGCATTTTTTCCTTTTACCATTAAAATGATGTTGTGCAAACTTCAAGTAACAAAAATGTGTTTCATGATGCATTGTCCATCCTTACTCATTCTTTGCTTGTCTTTCTTCTTGCCTCTCTTCATTGCAGGTATTTGTGCATGTTCTAATGTTCATTACAGTGCGGAGCTATGTTCATGGAGTTTTGGGACATTTTCTATGTGAAATCTATCCTTGGGTTTGTGATGCATCATCGTCCATCCTTCCCATTGCTCACCTCTCCTTGTTCCATGGCAGTTTTGATAGATGTTCAAAATTCTCCTTCTCCGTGTATCACCATTTTAGTGTAGGCTTTTGTTCTTTCTCTCTCTCTCTCTCTCTGTCTCCTTGGTAGTTAGATTAGGGTTAGATTAGCTTGCCTGCACTTTGGAATAGCTTGTGGCAAGTAGTTTAGGAGAGGAACCAGCCTTCTCTGGAGATTCCTTTCTCATCTTTACAAGTCCCATACTTAGAGAAAGGATTCCATGTTGTGCAATCACACTGGATGCTAGAGCGATCAAACTAGAAATCTTATCAACATCTAGGGGTGCGTTGTGATTTTGCACTAATAGTTTTGGCACGCCCAGTGGGACCTTAGAGGTCTTTACTTTCATTACAACAAGATCGATGTGCACTTGTTCCACGTTCTAGCTTTGAAGGAGCTTTGAAATTACACATCTGGCGACTCCAAAAGAGGCATAATCCGCTGGTTTCAGCAGTCCAAGCCTGGAAAATTTATGAGAAGAATATAGACCAGATCAAGAACTAGGGAGGAAGGATTGTTTGTTTATCTGCACCTATCTCCAGGTAGAGAAAGAAGAGGAAGAAGAGCTCAAAGATCTCCATCTCCACCTAATAGAACCTTGTCAACACCTCCACCTGGTAGACCTTTCATCCAATCAACAAGGGTTCTCAGGCCAATCAGAATGGCGCAACCACCGAATCCCTTTGTCAATTTCACTGGCAGCAGCCCACTTGCCCTCAATGCACAGAATCTAGTTCCAATCGCAGCGTTGAAGAACATTCCATTTTTCACTTTGGAGAAAATCATACCACTCTAGCGATCATGTCAAAGACATTGCTAACGTCCTGTGCAATCCATGAGATAAATGAAATTGATGTGGCTGTCAAATTGCTTGCATCTTCATTCAAAGGGAAGGCATTGCAATGGTTTAGGAGCCTTGCGGTGGTTCTATCACAAATTGGAATCGTTATGCATAGTTCTCCATGAGCGAGTTTGGGAAAAGGGAGACAATTTGTCTCTACTAGAACAATTGACAACTATCAAGAGAGCTCCCAACAAGCAGCTGGCTGACTTCAACTTCAGATTTCAAAGGTCTTGGGAGAGGATTCCATAAGGGTATGTAAGCCAGCAGAAGGTGCTTTTCTATATTATCTTAAGGCTTTGAATTCTGATATTTCTATGTTAATTCAATCTATGGGAGGCACAACCTTACCTGCTGCTTATAGCATTTCCATTAGAGCCGAAAATTGTCTTATTCAAGCTGGTAAACTGGCTCCTAGGCCTCCCATGCCCTTGTATCCAAACTTAGAAAATCCAAGCACTAGTCAAGCACCCACTTTGGCTCCTATTCCCACTCCTAGAAATCAAAGTTCAAATGAGACTTCTACTTCATCCTCTAGTGCTTCAAATGAACTCCAAGAGGTCATGAAACAATTACAAAATTTGGGAAATGAGCTGGTTACTATCAAAAGACAACAAGCTCAAAGTGCTAGACCGTATCAGCCTCAAGCGCAGTACCAGGCTAGGCCCCCATACCAACAAAATAGGTCACCAACTCAGGCTGCAAATCAAAATCAAAGCCAAGTAAGGCCTCCCGCTAATAGACCATTTCAGCCCTATAACCCCAATGTCATATCTGCTTCTAAAGCATTAGTGCCAGTCCAAAATAACATGGCCTCAAGAATATGATTGGTGTTTCCGTGCGATCGACCACATAACCAATCAATGTGCTTTAACGGTGCATTAAATCAGGCTCTTATGGTGCAAACCATTGGTGGGTCACAAGAGTCCAGCCACGAAGAAGATCAAAGAAAGAAGAAGCACCTCAGCAAGGAACATCTCGAACGAAACTACTCTTGTCAATTGGCAGGCTAAAGATTTCTATGGTATGAATCAAATATCCTCTCAAAGTGTTGCAGCCAACACAAGGTCAAAGAGAAGAAATTTGGGTGAAGAACAGCCATTGGCCCCAAGTAATTCACGACCTTCTGTCACTCCACAAACTATTGGTAAACAAAATGCAATCCAAGCATGCAAGGATTTCCTAAACCAGCTCCTAAACCAACTCAAATGCGATTCTTTGTTACCCATGTGCACCCATGTGCAAGGAATGAATGTGCAGGCCAAGGGACAGCAGAGGGATACTTCATCTCCATTCAGTATCATTGATCAGATGAGGAAGACAAATGTAAACATATCAATGTGGGAATCACTATCTATCCCAGGACAAAGAGATTTGCTACAAGCTGCCATGAAGGACTGGTCAACTTCAAATCAACAGGTCCAAATGCAAGAGAAGGTACTCACAAATGCTACCCAGCCTGAAGGAAATCATGGAGGACAGCAAGGTAAAATGTTGAAGCCCCCTCCATTTTATGTTTCATTGATCATAGGAGACAAGTTGGTACATAATTGCATGATTGACTCGGGAGCAAGCAGCTCAGTCATGCCAAAACAGATAGCTGATCAGTTAGGGCTTCAATATGAAGTCATCTCCAAGGGTGTAGTGTAATTAGATGCGATAGTAGTAACAACAGTTGGAGTGATTAAAAAATTGAGTCTTACTTTGCATGCCTGTCCCAACGTGGTTGTTTTACAAGATGTCTTAGTAATAAACCTTCCACCACTCTTTGCATTGTGCTTGTCAAGAGACTTCAGTGTTAAAATTGGAGGCTATCTTTCAGCGGATTGGTCACACATGTTGTTCTAGAACAAGGTATGGAACTAAGGCCACAATCAGATCTAAACCTATCGCAAACTTTCACATTGAGCCTTACACTCCAAGTCAAATCAATACCAATTGTTCAGCGTTTGATCAAGAAGATCATCCAAGCATTGATGAAGCTGACACCAAGGTAGGAAGCATCCCACATCTAACTCTTGATGAATGGGCAAGCAAGGTGCATGCTTTTGATCCTTATCAAGAAATAGAAGAATCTGAGCTAGGATTTTATTGTTTACATGAAGAGAATCAACCTCTCCCCAGCATCACCAAGCCAGATCATAAGGACAAGAATGAAGTATGGAAATTGTTCTTTGATGGGTCAAGGAGTAGACAAGGTGCAGGAGGAGGAGCTATGCTCATTTCTCCACAAGGTACAAAGTATTACTCAGCCTTCCGTTTTCAGTTTTCTTGCTCAAACAATACAGCTGAGTATGAAGCCTTAATTCATGGACTGCACTGGGAAAAGAAGAAAGGCATCAAGAATTTACAAGTATTTGGTGATAGTGAGCTGATCATAAACCAAGTTAAGGGGCAGCATGCTATCAAGAATAATCTGCTCAAGTGCTACAAAAATCGGGTATGGGATCTTATGGAAGATTTTGAAGCTTTTAGCATCAATTCCATCCCAAGAAAAAGGAATGAAGCAGTGGACAGACTGGCAGCAATTGGGGCTGCGTTTGATGTTGTAGAAAATATCAAAAGTGAGAAATCTTAGCCTCATATCAAAGTGGTTGTGAGACCAGCTGTTCCGGATAACAATATAAGTTGGCAAGTCTTCGAGAATGATCAGCAAATTGTTAATTTCCTACAAGAAGAAGCTAAGTTCTCCGCCAGAATCAAGACAAGCTGGAGCAGCAGTATGGTGACCAAGTGGTGCAGCTGAGAACTAACAAATTACCAAAAGGCCTCATAACCTTGGAGTCAATATTCAACCCGAATGATCAGTTCCGGAAGGAGAAAGAAAACATTCAAGTAAAGGGTGAAGAGTGGAAGAAGGCAAGACATTGCAAATTGGCAAAGCAAGTACTCCACAGGAGAAATCTGATTTTGTTCAGCTTTGTCAAGAGTTCCCAGATGTCTTTACTTGGACTTACAAAGATCTAAGAGGTTTCAACCCAAAGTTGGCACAACATACTATTGAGTTGGATCCGGAATCCAAGCCTGTCAGGAAAAAGAAAAGGCCAGTAAATCCTCATATCGAACCTCTCATGAGAAAAGAGTTAAGCAAGCTCATTGAGGCCAGTATCATCTTCCCCATCAAACACTCAAGTTGGGTTGCAAACTTGGTGCCGAAGGAAAATAAATGGAGAAATAAGACAGGGTGTGGACTTTCGCGATCTAAATAGAGCATCACTCAAGGATCATTATCCGCTTCCATCAATGGAACAAATATTACAGGTTGTAGCTAGTTCAGAAAGGTTTTCATTGCTAGATGGATATTCAGGCTATAATCAGATAATGGTGAAAGAAGAAGATCAATTCAAGACAGCCTTCACTACAAAATGGGGCACGTATGCTTACAAGAAGATGCCATTTGGACTGTCAAATGCCGGAGCAACATTCCAACGAGCTATGGATATGGCGTTCAAAGGCTTGATCAACAATATAGTGCTGGTATACCTAGATGATATCACTGTCTTCTCAAAGAATGCAGCAGACCATCTCTTTCACCTCAGGCAAGTGTTTCTGCGGTGCAGAAAGTTCGAAGTGTCATTGAATCCAAAGAAGTGTATATTCTTGGTGCACGAAGGAAAATTGTTGAGTCACATTGTCTCTAGGGAAGGGCTAACAATTGATCCTGAAAGGGTTGAAGCCATCCGAACACTCCCATTGCCACACCACAAGAAATCTCTTCAAAGCTTCTTAGGAAGGATAAACTTTGTCCATGATTTGTGCCTAATTTTTCCACTCTTGTCAAGCCTTTAACAATGATGTTAAAGAAGAGTCCGCATTCAAGTGGACAGTGAGAAGGCAAAGATAGTTTTGAAAACATCAAGCATGCAATATCACAAGCTCCAACTCTTATCAACCCAGACTTTTCAAAAGACTTCATGTTGTATGCGTTTGGAGGATCAGATACAATCTCAGCTATCTTGACATAGCTAAATAGAGAAGGTTCAGAACAGCCCATAGCATTCTTCAGTCAAACCTTGGAAGATTACGAAATAAAGTATTCTTTCATTGAAAAGCATGTCCTTTCCGTCATCAGAAGCTTGAAGAAGTTCAGACACTTGGTCTCAAACAATAAGATTCAACTGCTGGTGTCTCATGCTGGTGTCAAGGACTTTCTCCTAAACAAGGATTTAAACAAGAAGAGAGCAGGTTGGATCACTCGGGTGATGGAATATGATATTGAAATCAAAGTGACCAAGCTAGTTCGTGGCAAAGGTTTGTGTGAGCAGCTCGCTTCCAAACAACCAGACGGCTCAAAAGGTGAAGAAGATGTTGTCCTACTACTACAGAATGATCAAGAACAACCAGCTGATGATGCACTCATCCCATGTTGGACTCAAGACTTGGTGCATTACCTCCAAACAGGCTTGTGCCCTCCAGAAGTGAGCAAAGCAAAGAGGAGATACTTTAGATTACAAGCTATCCCGTATGTACTCATTAATGGTATCTTGTTCAAGAAGGACATCAATGGTGTTCTATTAAGATGCATTGGAACAGGTCAAGTTGAGAAGATCTTACATGAGTTCCATGACGGGGAAGTAGGAGGCCACTTTGCTCCATGAGTGACAGCTCTCAAAATCATGAAAGCTGGTTACTATTGGCCTACTGTGTTCAATGATTGCTACTCATGGGTCAAAAATGCAAGAGATGTGCATTCTTCACAGGGAAGGAAAGGTTAGCAGTGCTGCCCCTTCATCCAATTTCAGTAAATCAGCCATTCATGCAATGGGGATTGGACTTCATTGGGGTTATCAATCCCAATTCAAGTCAAGGCCACAAGTGGATACTTACAGAATGGATTATTTCACCAAGTGGACCGAAGCAGTGGCACTCAAGGAGGCAAATGAATCTAATATCTTAGATTTCTATAAAGGGATAGTCACGAGGTTTGGTGCCCCTGCAACTATCATATCAGATAATGCATTGGCATTCCTTCGCACAAAGATCACTGAATGGGCGGTCAAGAATTGTGTGTATCTCAGCACTTCGTCGAATTATTACCCTCAGGGTAATGGCCAAGCCGAGTCTACAAACAAGAACCTACTAAGAATCATCAGAAGGACTCTTGATGAGAATCAAAGGACTTGGCATGCAAAGCTCAAATCAGCCCTATGGGCTGATAGGATCACACCCAAGAGGTCTACAGGAAGCTCTCCATACAAGCTTGTGTATGGGAAAGAGGCAGTTCTACCTATATCACTCGAGTTGCCAGCATTGGAACTCATGAAACAATTGGAACTGGATGAGTTTGAACCCATGGAGGTTAGATATGCAGAATTGATGGAGCTCCAAGAAATTAGAGAGCATGCAGCCCAGGCGATAGAGAAGGATCAAGGCTTGATCAAGAAGACTTTTGATAGGAAAGCCAAGGCTAGAACCTTCCAAATTGGAGATCTAGTGTTGAAATGGGATGCAGATCGTGTAAAGCCGGGAAAGCATTCCAAGTTTGATGCCATCTAGAGTGGCCCATACATGATCATTGAATGCAAAGGTAGCAATGCCTTCCGACTGGCTAAGTTGGATGGTGAAGAATTACAGATTCCGGTCAATGGGATCTATCTCAAACGTTGCTACTAGAAAGATAGCTTTTCACCCTTGTAAATATTAATTTAGAATTTCCATTCCTCTAAGTGCTTATGCACATTGTACTATTGTTAGAGTAGTTTTTATTTCCCTAAGTGCTTGTGCACATGTCCTATTGCTTCTAGTATGTGCATGTTTGTAGTTCATCAAGCTCCTGGAAAAGAATTGCAGCCACAGGAGAACCAGCTCAACAAATGTTTCAATAGCTCAAGGACACAGGTTTCAAATTTCAGATCAGCTGAGAGGTTATCAAATAGACTCCATGCCCAATGGATTGCTATGAGCAGCTGGCCATTCTTCATCTGGTAGGCAGATAACCCCGCTGAGTTGCCAAAATTGTTATCCAAAATTCACCCCTCAAGGTAATTTTGATAACATGCATCAAATTATTCAGTCCCAAGCAAGTATATTGATTCAAGGAAAAAAATCGTGTTTATGGGGTCCCCTCGGGTTCTTTCTAACTCTCCTGTCCAAGAAGAAAACCCAACAAGTTTTAAAAATGTGAAAAATTTACAAAAATCCAAGCTTGGTGCCGAAATATAGAGAAAATCGGCTAAGACCTAGTCCAGGCGGTCCTCGGGACAGTTAGGACGTCGGAGCACAAATCGGCCGAAAATCCGTCAAAGCGGTCTGCGTAGCATTTGGGGACGATTGGGACGTCGGGACGCGTGGGACGAAAAAGCATGTATATAATTCATCTTGTGCATCCTCTCCATTGGTCACCTCTCTCCATTTCAAAATGCTAGGATTGTCATCATCAACCTCCTCGCTAGTGTATTACCGCATTAGTATAGGATTTGTTTTCATGCACTTTCTCTCCTTCATCCCTTAGAAAGTTAAATTATGATTAGATAGTTTACCTATATTAGAGTAGATTGTGGGTGTAGTTTACGATGAAGAACCAACCTTCTCTAGAGTATCATCTCCAAGCCCGTAAGTCCTAAAACTTAAGAGATGGTCAAATGTTACCCAAAAACACCACCTTCCCATTCACACATGCATGAAACATTGGAGGGTTCTATTTTTCAGTGATAACAATTATGGCATGCCCGGTGGGACAGGTTTGAAGTACCTTACCACTTCATTTCATCAATTTTATGTGTTGTTGGTGAGATTCAGACTTTAGAGGCACATGCAAAGCATATATGATGACTCCATCTCACCATTAACCCCTTATATGAGTTGTCGAATTTATTTCCATCCATTTCTACCCTTTCTTCTTTCCACATCTTTCATTTTTTGTTATTCACAAAGTTGTGCAGTCATGGCTTCATTCCCATCATGGAATTCACACTTGCAGTAGAAAATCCACCTCTAATGTATTTATCAACTCCTCCAGATCAGCATTATGATCAGATTCGAATCTGTTATTCTTACCCATATGAGTAGTGTCAAAAATAGTTTGGTTATGAAACATATCGGGAACAAGTACGCATACAATGACAATAATCAAATGGAGAATGTTGATCTGATAGAGAAGATTCAATGGATGGAGGATGGAACGGTTCATAAGGGATACACCATATATGAAATATTTCATAATTGGTTTCATGGCACCTTGTCGATGGTAAGATCCTTTTCTAAGACATTACAGCCCGCAGAAGAAGCTTGAATTCATGGTTTAAATGTTGCCTCAAATTATATAGTGGAATGAGGATATTGAGGCATATGATAACAGTGTAAGACAACCTTATCAATGGGTATGTCCACAACTTCATAGCTTTTGTTTTTCTCTTTCTCAATCAATATCATTTCAGCAGTGTCAAGATTCAAGCCCATTGTATGTTTCCCCAAGTGTTGATTTCCCTTCTCCATCTTTTAATCTTCCATCTCATCTCAATTATTTTTCCCCTTTCCCTTCCAAGCAATCATCCCCTCCAAACATACATGAATTTATATCTCCTCCACCACTACAAGTAATTGCAAACCCAGTTCAAACCTCATCCACTCCTCCTCTTTCCTTCCTAGTTCTATGTCCAGAAATTCCAAAAACTAGACATGGAAAGCAGTAAGAAGGATAGCCAAATAGAGAAGAAATGAAGAAAATCTTGGTAATCTTGGCTCTCGATTTGGGAAAAAAAAAATTCCCTTGATGGTTAAACCTTCATAGGATCTGGGGTCATACCGCATGTGGTGGAAGCTGAGTTTGTGTTATGAAATAAGAGATAAAATATGTGGAATAATCCCTTAATCTGAGAAACAAGAGAAACTAATATGTAGAAAATATTACATATCTCAAATAAAAGTGCAGAATAAATAACACAACACAGAGAGACAAGATTTAATGTGGTTCACCCAATTTGGGCTACATCCACCAAGAATCACTTGCTCAGATTTTATTACAAGCCTCCACTCTCTTAATACAATACCCAGATCCATTTGGAGCTATGCTCAACAAACTCTATAGAATTCACACCCGAATTCAAAACACATCTACAATACATTTTCTTATCTATGTATCATATGCATAAGACCATATAAATAGACAACTACTTAAGTAGTTTTACAAAACCATGGGTATCAAACAATGGGCAAAAACAAAACTATCCCATAAACCTATGGGTAGTCAAGAGGCGGTTTTACGAAGCAATGGGTACCAAAAACCATGGGCCCAAAAACAGCCCATAACGGTTACCCATTACCCATGGGTTAATAAACCACCCATGAAAATTTGCTTCGGGGGCTTCACCCCCGAACCCCCCTGACCCGCTCACCGGCGAGTGGGACCGCCGTAAAAATACCCGAGTGTAACACATGGAAGGTGTACCACACTCTAACATGAAAATAGGCTCCACAAACATAACAATCTCCCAAATTTGAACATAGCTTTATTTTATCCCTTGTGACCACTTTGGTAATCATGTCTCGTAGGATTCGACTTGTATGAATCTTCTCCAACTTCAACTTATCTTCCTCCAAAGCTGTCCTAATGAAGTGATATCTCAATCGTATATGCTTCATCCAGAGTGGAAAGTAGAGTTCTTAGCTAGGTGTATATCACTCGACTATCACTATACAGACTTACATTTCTCCCGCTTATGCCCCAACTCTTCAAGCAAATTGTTGTAATAAAATCATCTCTTTGCTTGCCTTTGTGGCGAAACATACTCAACCTCCATGGTTGATAAAGCCACCAACTTATGTAGTCGTGAAATCCATCTCATGTTGTCCCACCTATAGTGTAAATATAACTCGTCGTGCTCCTCCTATCACAACATCTCTAGCCATGTCTCGAATCTATATAACCATGTAAAGTGGTGTTTGATCCACCGTAGCACAAAACCTGTCCCCATGGTTCCTCTCAAATACCGAAGGATCCACTTTACTGCTTGCCAATGCTCTTTACCTAGATCAGTCATAAATCTACTCACAGCCTCCCACCGCATGGGCAATATCAGGCCTAGTGCACACCATAAAGCATACATCTAACTACCAACCCGATGAGTAAGGTGCCATGGACATCTCGGTTTCTTTCCTACTCTGTCTTGGGACATTGTTCCTTTGATAACTTAAAATGGACTGCCAAAGGACTCCCAACTAGTTTAGCATCCCGCATGTTAAACCTATCCAATACTTTCTTAATGTACTCTTCCGAGATAAAGTCACCGCTTCCTTCCTTCCTATCCCGAGTTATCCTCATACCAAGGATTTGTCTAGCTACCCCCAAATCCTTCATATCAAAGGATTCATAACTTCTTATACCATTGACGTGGAGCTTGTTTTGTGCCATATAAGCTCTTCTTCGGTTTGCACACATCTCCTCTTTACCTTTGACTTCATATCCTTTCTCGCTCACGCATATATAGTTCCTCCTCCAAATCACCATGGAGAAATGTAGTCTTTACATCAAGTTGTTCTAAGTGCAAGTATTTTGTTGCAACTATTCCTAGAATAGTTCTAATAGAAGTCATTTTTACTACAGGAGAAAAAATCTCATCAAAATCTATACCTTTTTTCTATGCAAACCCCTTGACCACCAACCGGGCCTTGTATCTTTTCTTGCCTCCTTCTTCCTCTTTGACTCTGAACACCCACTTGTTCTGTAATGCTCTTTTCCTTTGGGTAGCATTACCAAATCCCATGTCTGGTTCTCCATGAGAGCCTGATGCTCCTCATCCATGGCTTGCTCCCACTTCTTCCTAGCATCTACTTGCATTGCTTCATCAAAGCTCTTTGGATCTCCACTATCAAAGTGAGTAATAAATAATAAAGAGAAGGAAAAATGTTTAGGTTCTCTTCTTACCCTAGAATACCTCCTCAATATAGGAGTTTGGGGTTCCTGTTGAAGGGGTTCATGAACTGATTCATGTGTCACTTTCCCATCCAAAAGATCCTCTACTGCTACATATTCTTTCTTGGATTCTTCCCTACTTTCCTGCAATCGCTACTTATACATGACTTTCTCATTAAATACCACATCCCTAGATCGAATTATTTTCTTGTCCTTAATACTCCAACATTTATATCCAAATTCATCACCACCATAACCAATGAAAGTACATTTTTCTGATTTAGCCTCTAGCTTGGTCCTATCATCCTTGTCTATATGAACAAACACCTCACATCCAAAGACTCTAAGAAATGAATAATCAAATTTCTTACCATACCAAGGCACTTGAGGGTCCTCTGTTTATCAAGTACACGACCGTGCTCAACACTTCGTCCAAAAAGAAAGAGGCAATCCTGCATGTAACCTCATGCTCCTAGCACGTTCCATTATTGTTCTGTTCATCCTTTCTGATATCCCATTCTGCTGCGGAGTTCTTGGAACCTTATTTTTCCTACTGGATTCCATTCTTAGAATAGTAATCATCAAATTCATTGCTGCAATACTCCCCTCCATTATCTGACCTGAGACATTTTAGCTTAAGACTTGTTTCATTCTCTACCAAGGCTTTCCATTTAACAAAAGTGTCAAATACATCAGATTTGTTTCTAATACAATAAACCCAAACTTTCCTTGTTACATCATCAATAAAAGTAACATAATAACTTGAACCCCCAAGAGATGATACCTGAGCTGGCCCCCACACATCAGAATGTACCAGCTCTAACTTACTCTCTTTCTTTATAGGTCCAACCTTGAGAAACCTTACTTGCTTCTATTTCCCATATATGAAATTCTCACAGAAATCCAAACTTGTTTCTGTATATCCAGGAAAATTCTTCTTTATGATGTTCATGCCCTTATGGCTCATATGACCGAGCCTATAGTGCCATAATGTTGTATCTGCATCTGAAGCCACAAGATTACAATCATTAGTACTATCAGTGGTTAAATACAAGGTTCCAACCTTCTTACCTCTTGCCACCATAAGAGAAACCTTGGTAACCTTCCAAGAGTTAGCTATAAATATCACAATACAACCATCACTTCCCAATTGCCCCACCGATATCAAATTTCTCCTTAATGTAGGCACATGTCTGACATCCTTCAATAGCCATATATTCCCATTCTGCATCTTAACCTGAACAAAACCTTTTCTAACTATACTGCAAGGCTCATCATCACCAACAAAAACATGCCCAAAATCCCCTTGAACATAATAAACAAAATAATGCCTATGTGGAGTAGCATGAAAAGAAGCCCCTGAATCTAAAACCTAAGATTCAATAATATTATGCAAAGAAAGAATCAAAGCATCCTGACATACATTACCCGATGCCACATTTACCTCCTTGTTTTCTTCCTGTTGTTTCTTCTTGTCTCAAAGCTCCCAACAATCCTTCTTTGCATGCCTAGACTTTCCACAGTTCCAACATACAATCTTGCTCTTGGATTTTGACCTTGCCCGATCTTTTGATTTTCCACGGTTTCCTCTATTCTTCTGTCTCCCTCTAGTTTCCACTGTCAAAGTATTCTTTGAAGTATAAGATTCCTCAGAGCTTTTTCTTCACATTTCCTCACTTAGAATCACCCCTACAACATCCTCAAACTTCAACTTCAAGTTAGCTAGAACCGAGTTGCTTACCGCCATTACTAGGCTATTCCAACTTTTAGGTAAAGAGCACAGAATTAATAAATCCCTAACTTCTTCATCAAATTCTATTGTAACCGAAGCTAGCATATTCTTAACCGTATTAAAATCATTTAAATTATCTGCTACTGAACTATTCTCAGACATCTTCATATTAAACAACTTTTTCATTAAAAATATCTTGTTAGAGGCAGAGGGTTTTTCATACAACTTCCCTAATGCATCCATTAGATCTTTTGTAGTATTTTCCTTTGAAACATTAAATAATACCAAAGATGCAAGACACAGCCGGATCATTCCAAGTGCCTTCCGATCCAACAAATCTCATTCCGCATCTATCATACTCAAGGGTTTGTTCACCTTCTCAGACAACGGAGTATAAAGATCCTTCTGATAAAGGTAATCTTCCATCTGCATCTTCCAAAGGATGAATTTTTCCCGTTGAATTTATCAACCCTAGATCTTCCATCATCTCGCCATAGCTCCCACTCAAGATAAAAATTTCCCTACGATTCAACACTTCAAAAACCAAACCAGCTCGATGCCAATTGTTTGGAAATAAGAGATAAAATATGCGGAATAATCCCTTACATGTAATCGCAATAGTAGAAACTAATATGCATAAAATATTACTGGATCTCAAATAAAAGTTCGAATAAATAACACAACACAGAGACAATATTTAATGTGGTTCACCCAATTTGGGCTACGTCCACCAAGAATCACTTGCTCGATTATATTACAAGCTTCCACTCTTTCAATACAATACCCAAATCCATTTGGAGCTATGCTCAACAAATTCTACACAATTCACACCCAAATTCAAAACACATGTACAATACATTTGCTTGTCTATCTATCATATGCATAAGACCATATAAATAGACAATCGCTAAGCAATTTTACAAAACCATGGGTATCAAACAATGGGAAAAAACAAAACTATCCCATAAACCTATGGGTGGCCGAAGAGGTGGTTTTATAAAGCAATGGGTACCAAAACCATGGGCCCAAAAACAACCCATAACAGCTTACCCATTACCCATGGGGACCGTCGTAAAAATACCCGAGTGTAACACATGGAAGGTGTACCACATTCTAACATGAAAATGCACTCCACAAACATAACAACAGATTTAAAGACTGGAACAAGAAGATCAACAGTCAGTATGCACTGAATGCAGTGTCCATGATGGAACTTTGTGTGAAGAGGATTTTGATCCAATCCAAGCTAAAAAGTCAGTCAAGATGGAGGAAGAACAACCAACTCAAATTTCTATTTAAGAGGAGCGAATGTAAGAGGTCAAATAAACTTTGAAGCCACTTAATGAGGAAAGCATTATTAAAGATATTTTTCCTTCATTTAAAGGGCCTGATTTGATTGATTAATCCATGATGAAGGAGAGCTATCAAGAAGACCTTGCTGCCCCAAATTTTCCTCTAGAGCAGTGAATTGAAAATTTCGATTTGAAAAATTTCATGCTAGAGGAAGAGGCTACCTAAGAGAAATTTAGTCTTCTAGTAACAAGAGAGGAACTCCAAAGCCAACAATGTGTTGCAATAAATTATAATGATGCAAAAGTTACTTCATTGGATGTTTCATTCAATAATAATGAGTTGTGGATTGGAGAGGAAATCCATATTGCCATGGAGGAAGGAAAAGAGCACAAAGATCCCATCTCTTCTACACCATCCACCTAGGAATGTCTGCAAGAAGACTTCATTATTGAAGTTGGGCTTCCATGCAATGGGAAAATCAAAAGATAAGACCTTTCCAAATCAGGTACTTCACTTCATTAAAGTTGAGGGAAAAGCCAACACTAGTGGTCTTCATTATTCCCTTCATTTAATCAACTTTATGTTGATGTCATATTCAAACTAGGGGTGTGTCTAAAGCTATATGCAATAAGAAGAATTTTAGCGATCTAGTAATTGATTGTAGGTATTTTTGTATTTTAGGGGGTGTGTTAAAACCTTATTGTAATCAAACTATGAAAACATGTTGGAAGTAAACAAACTTTACAAAAATGAATTGTTGAAATGAACACACTTTTACGTAAAGGAATTTCTTGAAATAAACACACTTTGTAAAAACGAATTGCTGAAATAAACATTATAGAAATAAACACACAATTGAGAATGCCTGGAAAAATGATTGCAAAGAAATAAGAACTTAATCTAGAACACCTGCAGGGACAAGTCTACAACATATTTCAACTTAAGGAATTGAAAGCGATACAGAATTAACAGATCTAAACTATTTTCTCTAAAAATATAAATACCAACAAAAATGAGGATCCTGGTTCTTGGAGGAGTGGGCCCTTGCTCGCCTCAAAACAAGATTGGACAACTTAATTTTCTCTCAAAATAGAAATGGCTATTTTATTGATAAAACGTTCTACATTATAAAAACATGTTGGATATGTGTATATCAATCTATATCTATCTCCTCTTTTTATATCTATATTCCTATATCTAATATATCTACAGGTATGTATATATATACTTCTTCCAGGGGTGCATTTATGGCCGTAATTGTTCCACTGATACAATGGAATTGAATCGTGCCTAGAATAGATGCTGAATTGGAACATGGCTGGACATACAACTATGTGATAATTATCATGGTTCTACGCTTATTGAGAGTTAGAAGTCTTCCGATCGGCTCTGATTGATAGGATCATTGATTTGACAAATCACCAGCCATTTGGAATAGATTCTTATCGGTTCTGGAACTTTAGAAGAGTTCTAGAACTAAAGGAAATTGTTCCAGGTCTAACCGAGAGAGTTCCGGAGCTATCTGCAAGAGTTCTGGAACTAATTCTGATAATTTCCCAACTAAGCACTAGATTTTCGAAACTAAGTTCAAAATTTCTGGAACTAAGTGACAGAACTTGTACCTGCATGGAGGAGTCCCAGAACTAAGCCCAGCAGATCAGGACCTAAATTATATTGATTCCAATGCTTCCAAAAACATGCAATTCACTTCATATTTGTTCTTTTCTTTGATTGTGACTTTTTTTTATTACAAACAGAGTTTCCAAAAACCTTTGTTAGGTATTACAAAAATTTTAAACATTAGAATCATAATAAACAAAATATGGACAATTACAGCCTAACTTATATCAGATCAAACAAAAGTTACAAAATACAGTCAAACTTAATAAAAAGGAGAGTAAGATGAGATCATTTATTATACATTTAATGGGCATATTCTAGCCTCCTCATTTCCCCATACTTGCTTGTTTGTAAGTCCCTTTACAGAATTTACTCTTTAAATTTGTGGTTGTATATTCTGCATTCCATTTGATTGCTTACATAAAATGGTTGGAACTGAATATCCGAATGCTTTAAATCAAAGGTACTATACCCTGCTCCTGCTTCTACTTTCTTCACCTATGCATCAAATTCAAGTGGGATCTTATGGTTCTTTGTTCTCGCCATGGTGACATGGGGGTGAGAAGGAGTGGAGGTATTGTTCTCATTCCCATCCATATGCCTCGTGATTTTCATTGATCGAGTAATTAGCATACATAAGGCTTTTTCTCTCTGCAAACTCAGATTAAGTTTGTGAGAGATATTATTCGCTTTTCTTCTCAATGCCTCCATGCTAAATTCCCATCTTTTCAAACATGCCTCATAAATATCTTGAAAATTTTCCTCTTTATAAGAGGTTAAGGAATTAATAGTTCTCTACAAACTAGCAAGATAGGGTTCTTTGAACCTTTTATCAAATGCATGGGATCTCAAACATGTAAAGAACGACAGATGGTTTACCATAATGAATCCTCATACTGAGAGACAAAATGAACTATCCTTTAATAGATTCTCTTACTCCCTTTCATTCCATGAAATATGATTTTGAAGAACACAAACAATTGCATTAAGTCAAGGCTTCCCTACATAAAAATTGATTATAAAACCTTAGTTCTTTTCTAGCATGAAATTACAGAGAAGATTTTTCTGCTCTGTATTGGCTAAGGAATAGCTCGCCGTGAAATAAGATTCATCTTTTATTTCATGTGGAAGGTCACGTACTATCCTTTACAATTTCCAAGGAATGAATTATTCCTCTAAAAACACTATTTACAGGAGAAGGTCTCCTACATGTAAGAAATTTCTCACTCATCATGCAAACCGTTTGTATTTTCACAAGATATTTAAATTTTTCATTTTCTTCTTCGTAAAAATTTTCTTCCCATTATTTTCTTACTTTCTTCTCTTCTTCTATCTTTCTTTTCAAGTCCTCATTGGAACTCTTGGATTCACCGAGTTCTTTCCAAGTATCATCCCATAGTTGTTTAAGTGGCCAATAAGTTAATTCTCGGTTTGTGTAGAGATTGACAGAGTAGTTTATTTATGGAATTTTGACATTCTTCCTCTTTCTCCATTATTTGTTGTTTAACTATTGTCACTTAGTAGTCTTTTAAGTGAGTTGAGTTTTAAATTCCCAATAACCATTTCTCTCTGTTCTAATTTAAGTTTGAGAAAATTCAACTCCTCATCCTTTTCTCTAATAATGAGTTCTACTCTAGACAAAAACAGAGCCTATTTAACTTGTTGTTTCTCTTCTTTCTCTGAAAGTTCCTTGGGGGTTAAGCATTCTTCTTCTACCATAGGGGATTTCCCTTTCCATTTCCAAGATGCCAATTCATCTTCTTCATGTGATGGTGCTACTGATTCGCCCATCTTTTGGAAAAATTGTCCCTAAAATCTCTCATCTTATTTTTCTATCTCTATTTGGCTTGGTTCAGAGGAGTTAAGGCCATGCTACCCAAAATATTAGCAGCTTCCTTTTCCATCCCTTTTTTATCTTCCATCTCCTCCAGAATTTCTATAAACCTTTTATGAATTCTCCTTCTTTAAGGAGCCTCAAAATGTATACAAATAGTTCTACTCCTAGAGCTTCCTCTGATTTTCACCTCTTGCTCTTTCCTAGGTGATAGTAGATCCCTTGTAGCTACTGTAGAGGAAAGAATTTATTTAGATGGCATAGTAGGTTATGTAGTTGTAATCCTTCTTCCAGATCTTCTTCTCTTTAGTATTTCCTTTCCACATAGTTCTTTCTTTTCCTCTATAGTGGCATGAATTTGAAATTAATTACAGGAGCAAAAGGAGTTTCTATTACTCTCCTGAGAATATTAGGGCTCTGGTTAAACTTTATAAGAAATATCTCACACATTTCTTCTCCATTTTTATTTGAAAGAAAATGGTGCTGGCACACTAAATAAACTAACCCATGATGTCTGATTGTTCCCACACCCCATGAATACCTCTGGGCCATTGTATGGATGGAGTCAAAAATAAAACCTGGAAGGTTTACTATATATTTTAGTTTTGGAGTTCCATATCTAAGGTATATGAGGATATTCAAAAATTCTCTTCCTACCGACCTGAATTGACCATCACAGGTTAAATACTTGACTATCTAAAATGCCACTCTATCAAAGGGTTTGGGAAAGCTGGCCCTTCTGACCCCTTTTATGATTTTCTTCATGTTGTAAATATATTGGGGTTCATCTTCCTTTTTTCAGTAGGGTTTCAACCAAGTCTTTTATTGTCCCTTTGGCAGGGTTTGAGACATGCACAATTGGCACTCCAGATATATTATTGATTATATTCATAGAAAAAGGAATGAAAATTTTTCTAGCCTTTGTCCTAGATTGCTCTAAATTTATAATGAATTCTCTTACCAATTGTCGTTATACTTGGGGAAATTTCTCGTAGAAATTCCAGCCATCCTACCTGATGAAAGATAGTTGCCACTTCTTCATCGCAATGAGCTGGGTATCATCCTCTCTGGGTTCTAACTTCTTGTTTATCCCCATGAACAGAGGTGATTCAAATTCGTTATTCTTTAATCTTGTGTGGGTTGGCTGAAGAACTCTTTGCTTAGTTGTGGAACCGGTGAATTTAGTGTGTGGCCAGTGATGAATTTAGTCATGGAACCGATGAATTTAGCTATAGAACTTCTATGTCATAGCTACGAAATGTAAACCTAATTCACTACTTCTTCTTTGAAATTTATCTATTACTCGTTTTCACTTTGTTTACTCCACACTAATGATAACTCATTATAACTATGCCACCAATTTATTCCATCAATATCTTTCTCATGATTACTCACTTTTAATCGGGGAAAATTTTAGTGGCAAATATTCGTAATATGGCGAATATTCCATTTTTGAAAGTTTTGAATAGGCAAATTTTTTGGCGCGCAGTCGCTGACCTGTTCGCCTAAAAATTACACTTTAATTTTTTTTAGGGGTCGGCTTCGCCACCCTTGAAAAATATCCCCTATATAAACCTAGATTATTCGCCAGGTAGAACACTTCTACTTCACATTTTTCAACAATATGATATATCCTGTATTATAGATGCACGACAAGGACGTAAGTTATTGACGCGTGACAAAGAGGGTTTGTAGACGCGTGAAACTGACGGATAGTTGACGTGTGACAAGGAGGTACTACAGATATTGATGCATATTAGACACATGACAAAGAGTTTGTTGACGAGCGACATGGAGATTTTTTTGATGTGTAAGCAGAGGGCAGAGGTCAGAGACACGTGATGGATATTTGTCGCGCGTCGGCCAAATAACCCTCATTGACGCACGTCAACAGACCTCATTGATGTGTGTCAACAACCTCATTGACGCGCGTCAAAGAGGTCTGTTGACGCGCGTCAATGAGGGTTATTTTTTTCGACGACACTGATGGATAGTTGACGCATGACAAGGAGGTACAATAGATATTGACGCATAGCAGATGCATGACAAAGAGTTTGTTGACGCGCGACATGGAGATTTTTTTGATGAGAAAGTAGAGGTCAGAGGCTGCAGACGCACGACAGGAGATTTTTCTATCGCGCATCTAAAAAATGTATTGACACACGTCAACAGACCTCATTGACGTGCATCACTAATGTTGTTGAAGCCTGTCAATGAGGTCTGTTGACGCGCGTCAATACATTTTTTTGACGCGCGATAGAAAAATCTCCCGTCATGTGTCTGCAGCCTTTTGTCGCACCACTTGACAATCAGGCAAAATTTTCTCATACAACCCCCAAAAAATTCACCTTCCCGTGAAACCGGTTCCGGGGATATTCGCCAGGTATTCTCCACCTCCGATTTCCAAGAGGTCTCTTAAAATGAACCCCGATTTTAATCATGATGTACAATAGATGACTCATCATATCAACTTTTAAATCAAATCTAATCACACATGGAAACTTTTAATCTAACCTTTAATAAGTTAAAGACATAATTACCATCATGATGACTCATCATTCGTAAAAAGTGAAACAAAAGGAAAACGGTTAGAAAAATAGCTAGAATTGTAAATAATTTTTATTTATTTGTAATTAGCCATTTATTTGAGAAGATAAACTGTTATTGTTGGTTTTCAATTGATCTACGAGAGAAAAAAAAATTTAGGAAGAGAACGCCATTTACTAGTTTTCACTCTCTTCCCTTGTTTTTTCTTTTCTTTTCTTTTTTTTTTTGTGGGGAAGAGAACGTCATTTAATTGTTTTCATTCGCTTCCCTTTATTCTCGGATATATCCATCTCGATTATTTGATCATTTTGTAATACTAAATTCTTTATCCGCCTCAATCTACCTCAAGAATTCATCCTTAGTAAGAGGCTTCCTATAAATATTTAGCCAATGACCATTGACCAAAAGTGTTCTTCTTCTCGCTGCTATCAATGGGAAGTAATTGAATAAAATCATTTTCAAATATTTATTCAATTTGATAGGTCCCAACCATCTCGTTCTCAATTTTCCTTTGAATTATTGGTACATAGAATCAAACAACAATGCCATGTCCCATACATTGAATTGCATTTTCTTGATATGTGTATCATGTCATTACTTCGTTTGATCTCAAATTATCTTTGTCTATCAAGAGATTCAATCTCAATTCATCCAACTCATTGAGTTGGAGGATTCTTTCCTTTTGAGATACATTCAACTCAATAAACACCTTAATCGTTGTCCTCAATGTCTTTAGTTCAAACTCAATAGGAAACAAGGGATTTTTCCCATAGACTAACTCATATGGTGAAAACCTGTTGTAGTTTTCCAAGTTGTATTTTAAGCCGCACGACAGGGTAGTCTCTTTACCCAATCTCTTTTACCTACTTCAATTGTTTTGGTAAGGATGTTTTCTAATTCTCTTTGTTACTTCAGCTTGTCCATTTGATTATCGGTGATAGGGAGATGAATTCCTATGATTGATCTGATAATACATTGTGAAATCCTGGATCATATTAGGCATAAATTGTGGTCCTTGTCTGAAACTATGCTCCTTGGTGCTCCAAGCTTTACCATAATTCTTTGGCAAAGGAAATCAACAACTGCTTCTTCAGTGGCATTAGTTAACACCTACACTTTTGCCCACTTTTTCACATAATCATTACACACGAGAATATGTTCCTTACCTTGTGAAGAAGGACTAAAGGGACAAACAAAATCTAACCCCCATCTCTCAAATGGTTCAATCACTACTTGAGGTTGTAGAGGAATTTCATTGGTAAAGGTTGGTTGTCCCATCCTTTGACAAGGATCACACCGCCTGATATATTTCTTCACATATTTGTATAGAGATGGCCAATAATAACTAGTGCCAAGTATCTTGTGAGTTGTTCTTTTCACTGAATAGTGTCCTCCACTTGGTTCATCATGACATGCCCGAAGGATGTCAAAGATTTCATCTTCTCTTACACACCTACGTAAAACCAAATCAGGACCACATTTAAATAACATTCCATTTAACCATTTGAATTGTGCACTAGTTTTGATTAACTTCTTTATTTGTTTCTTGGTGAAAGAAGGAGGAAACTTCCTATTGCAAGATAATTTTCCATATCAGCAAACCATGGTGTATCAGCTGAAATAACAAATAATTGTTCATCTGGAAAGTTTTCCTTGACTAGATCTTTCTCCCTTGTAGTGGTTAGTCTTGACAAGAAATCAGCTACCACATTAGATTTACCTAGATTGTCCACAATGGTAATATCAATTTTTGTAAAAGCAATAACAATCTAATTATTCTACCTCCAACCACCGGTTTGTTCATTAAATATTTAATTGCTTAGTGATCTCGTATGTACAAATATTTTGTACCTTGCAATGTAATGTCTAAACTTATTAATTGCATAGATTAGAGTAAGAAATTCTTTTTCAAAGTGGCGGTTTAATTTCTTTCGTGGGAGTAAGATTTTTGCTAAGGTAATAGATAGCGTACATTTTTCGTTCTTCAACTTTATGTCCCAAAAATGCACCAATGTAATTATTTGAGGAATCTTTACGGATATGAAAAGGTTTCTCCCAATTAGGTCCTCTCAATATTAGGGAAGTGACGAATCTTTCTTTGATTTCTTTAAAATCATGTTGACAACTTTTATCCCAAATAAATTCATAGTCCTTGGTAAGCAAATTGAACATGGGGAAGAAATTTTACAAAAATCCTTACCAACATGTCCTAAAATGAGTTGATATTAGTGGGGGTCCTGAGGAATAGATAAGTCTAAAGTAATTATGATTTTGTTTTGATCAACTTTAATTCCTCTTTTGAAATATGGTGTCTTAAGACAATCACTTCGTCAAACCATCATTAGAAATTTTTCATAGCTAAGAGACAAATTACATTGCTCGCATCTTGTTAATACTGTCTAAATTTCTCAAAGCTTCATTAAATGTATCTCCATGCATAGTAAATTCATCGATGTATACCTCTACACATTCATTTGTTAGGTCTGTAAAAATTGCTAATACATCTCTTTGGAAGGTTGCTCGAGTATTGCATAATCCAAAAGGTAATACCCTATAAGAAAAGGTACCCCATGGACATGTAAATGTAGTTTTATCCCGATCTTCAACAACAACTCGATTTTATTGTATCCACTAAATCCATCCGAAAGGAAAAGTATTGTTTACATGAAAGGTTGTCTAAAACTTGATCTCTCGAATGGTAAGGAAAAATAATCTCTAAGTGTGGATTTGTTTAGTTTTGTATAGTGAAAACAAATTCTCCATTTTACATTCTTTTTAGGGACAATTATAAGAGGAGACACCCACTAGCTAACTAAGATAGGGAAGATAAAACCCACTTGTAATAGTTTTTAAATTTCTGTTTGACTATATCCTTTAAGGCTAGATTAATCCTGCTCTGAGGTTGTCTAACTAGTCTAATGTTTTTAGTATAGATGTGATGAGTGAAGATACTTGGGTGGATTCCTTTCAGATCTTTGTAATCCAAAGAAAAATCTTTAGTATGAACTTTTAGAACATCAAACAATTTAGCTTCTTCATCGCTCTTTACTAGCTATTCATGTTCAAAATTTTACTGGTTGAATCTCAACATGTTGGGTTCCAGTGTATCATGAACTAATTTTTGAAAGGGTTCCTTTAAATTATTTAATGTACATGTATGTGGCAACAACATATGATATGTAACAACATCTCTAAAATTTCCTTGAGAAAACATCTTTGACAAAGGGCATTAAGAAGAATTATGATACTTATCTTGAAGTAGGTCGAAATCTTCATCATTGTTGCTTTCAGAAATTCTTCATCATCTCTCGATATATGTGAAGCTAAAGCTACTGATTCTTCCTCTCCCCAAGATAAATATTGTTCCTTCGAGAGAAATTATCTTCATTTATAGCTAATTGTTGTTGGTGTGGTTCCAAAACTAATTGTGATGGTTCCAAAAATAATTGTGATGGTTACGAAACTAACTATGATGGTTCGGAACATATTCTACAGTTCCAAAACTAATTTCCACCGCTGCAAGGATGATTGTTGTACATTTAATGGTGGGTTAATCATATCTTTTGTTTCTCGTATGTGATCCCGCAATGTGATCATGGCTAACCAAGACAAATACTGATCATTAATATCGGGATTATCAACCCATAATTTCTCTTGATTATCACTACAAGATCATGTAGAGGGATATAATAAAATTTTCTTGGAATTCTTACCATTTGAAATAGTCATATCACTCGACCGTAATCAATTAAGGTAGCAGATAACCATGGTCTTCCAAAAATAATGGGAGAACCCAATGTTTTACCTTTTGGATACAATATAAGGAAGTCAATGGATATTCCCATGACTCCACCATAACAGCCACATCTTCAATATCTCCTTCTAGTTTTGCTAAAGTCAGTGGTCTCGCATCCGTAATATGGTCTTAGTAGGTTTTATACTTGTTAATGGTATTGTTTTCAAAGTTTCCACTATCATTACATTTATAGTTGCATCCAAATCAACCAAAACATTATGTATATCTTTATTCCCTATAGAGACATTTAAATAACAGGCTTTCGGGATCTCCATATTTGGGAAGTAGGAGATTTCCCGCTAATAAATCAACAAATTTACCATCTACCTTAATATTCTTGAGTACTACTTTTTGCTTCAGGGCATTTTAAAACATAGCATTTTGATTAATTTGTTCAATTCTGGAATGTCCTTAATTTCTTGTAACATTGGTATTTCAATATTTAGTCTCCTCGTTCCTCGCACTAATTGATTTCTTGATTTCTATAGCTTCTTTAAATCTCTCTTGAAATGGAGTTTCAAGATGCTTTTCTTTCGGGTTCCTTATCTCTTTCTTTTCATCTTTCTTGGGGGCAACCAGACTAGGGGTTTCAGTTTCTTCTGTCATTTCAGTGATGATAATAGGTGTACTGCTAAATATTTTTCCAAATATAGTTTTAATATCCTTATAATCCATGGCATTTAGAATAACTTATTTTTCTAGTTTTGTTCCATAGACAGGATTTGTTTGTTTGTTTCTTTGGTTTGTTACTGGTTTTGCTAGCATTTTCATTTGAACCACATTTTCACGTTGTGAATTTTGTGCTGGGGCACCCATTATAGCTTGTTGATTTTGATTAGGATTTGTTTTCCCTTGAGCATAGTTATTAGGAATCCATCTAGGTTATGACCAAGCATACTGGTTATTTTGACTAGTCCATGGTTGTTGGTGTCCTTGAGCATACCAAGATTGACCTACCCAATCTTGGGGATTCCAAGTTGGCTGAGGGGCCCAAGGTGGTTGTCCCCAACTTTTTGGTACTATTTGAGCAGCCCATGGCATCATCCAAGGATTAGGAGATGACCTTGGCATGAACTATCCTTGGGTAGGTTGTCTCTAGACAAAATTCAATTCTTCTATTGTGGATGATGTACTGGTTTGTTTGAGCTGATTCTTTAGGAGTGGAAGAAGAGAACAAGCGTGAATATCATGTTCTTTAGATTCACAGATAAGACATACTTTTGTTTTATCCAAAGGACATTCCCTTATTGCATGCTTCTTCCTGTATCTAGGACAATGAAATGCTAATGGATAAATTTTTGCATTTGATTTAACTTTTAATCCATCCATAGTAGAGGATTATTAAACTAAAATGTATGTTTTAAAGTTTGCTAATTTATCCATTAGTTTGTTCATATCTAGATTCAAACTTTTCACCGATTTTCCCTTCCTAGGTCCACCCCTTGTTCTGGAATAGCTTCTACAAATTTCTTTAATTTCATTCATCCTTAATTGATCAATGTTTCCACCTCCTATCAAGTTAAGAGATTCCCTAGATTCATCTTCCAAACCTTTAAGAAAAATTGTTTTACTTAACTCTTCTTGAAGTAAAAATCCACATCTTTTACTCACAAAGAGGAATTTGTCAAAATAATCTTCTATATTCTCATCCTCCTCCTATTTGATTTTGAAACACTCTTCCTTCCTATTTCTCCCTCTACAGTAATCTTGATATTTATCAAGGAAAGGCATCTTCCATTTTTTCCCAAGTGGTAATAGAGTTGGATGCTAATACCATGACCCACCTCATTTTTGCATCCTTCAGAGTAGATGGAAACAATTTGAGTTTTTGATTATCTATTTTGTAGTCATAGGTCTGACATAGTACCTTAAACTCAAACAGAAATTGGTCAGGGTCTTCAGATGACATCCCTCTAAATGTGGGTAAATGTGTAGGTGAAATATTTTTCATTGGTGTATCATCATCATCCAATTGAATTGGATAAGTAAAGGTCCTATCAGGTTCCCTTTCAGCTTCTCGTGTCATTTCTAAAGTATTTTCTAAACTTCTTTCCCAATCAATGTGGTAGGTGATCTACTTTGGGGAAGGTGAAAAATCAGGAGTAGGAGGTTGACTACTCAATTGAGAATCAAAACTTACCCTAAATGGATCTTGAGAAATAATCCTTCTCCTAAAAGTTCCACTTCCTTCTAGTGATTGATCCAAGAATTCCAAAGGTGGCAATTCTGCTTCTTGTCTTACAGGGGATAATGGTGCCTCCAATTCTTGGTCAACTTCCTTATTTAAACTAGAGGATGATGTTAATTCTTGTTCAGATATTTTTGGGAGAAATATACCCTTGGAGTCTCTTGGTCTACTCATAAATTTTGTGATAGCTTAGGGAATATTTCTTCAATTACTAAATGTATGATTATTGCTCTTGTTGACACCTAATTATAAAATTCTAACCCGGTTCGATCCTCGGAAACGGTGCCAAAAATGATGGGTGTTGTTATTCCTTCATTTAATCAACTCGTATGTTGATATCATATTCAAACCGGGGGTGTGTCTAAAGCCATATGCAACAAGAAGAATCTTAGTGATCTAGTTATTTATCAGTAGGTGTTTTTTTATATGGTAGATCTTTTCAATGTATTAAGGACTTCTTGATTGAAAACCTTATTGGAATCAAACTATGAAAACATGTTGGAAGTAAACACACTTTACAAAAATGGATTGTTGGAAATAAAAACACTTTGCTTTGGAAGTGAGCAAACTTTGTAGAAAGGAATTGCTAGAAATAAACACACTTTGTAAAAAGGAATTGCTTGAAATAAACACACTTGCCTTGGAAGTAAACACACTTTATAGAAATAAAAATACAATTGAGAATGCTTGGAAAAATAATTATAAAGAAATAAAAACTTAATCTAGAACACTTGCAGGGACAAGTCTACAATAGATTTCAACTTAAGGAATTGAAAGCGGTACAAAATTAACATATCTAAACTATTTTCTCTAGAAATATAAATACCAACAAAAATGAGGATCCTGGTTCTTGGAGGAGTGGGACCTTGCTCGACCTCAAAACAAGTTGACAACTTAATTTTCTCTCAAAACTCGAGATGGCTATTTTATTGATAAAACGCTCGCATTACAAAAATGTGTTGGATCTTTGTATATCAAACTATATATATATATATATATATATCTTTTTCTATATCTATATTCCTATATATAATCTATTTTTAGGTCTGTATATATATAATTCTTCCAGGGGTGCATTTATGGCTGTAACTATTCCACTGATATGATGGAACTAAATCGTGCCTATAATAGATGCTGAATTGAAACATGGATAGATATACAACTATGCGATAATTATCCTAGATCTACAAGTATAGAGAGTCGAATTCTTGTAATATTCTCGTGATTGATAGGATCATTGATTTGTAAATCACCGATCATTTTGAATAGATTCTTACCCATTCGAAACTTTAGAAGAGTTATCGAACTAAAGTAAATCATTCTAGGTCTAACCAAGAGGGTTTCAGAGCTATCTACCCCAAAGATGAAATCCATATCTACCCCAACCACTTCTATTAATTTCATCTTTGGTATATAATTCATCTTGTGCATCCTCTCCATTGGTCACCTCTCTCCATTTCAAAATGCTAGGATTGTCATCATCAACCTCCTTGCTAGTGTATTACCGCATTAGTATAGGATTTGTTTTCATGCACTTTCTCTCCTTCATCCCTTAGAAAGTTAAATTATGATTAGATAGTTTACCTATATTAGAGTAGATTGTGGCAGGTAGTTTACGATGAAGAACCAACCTTCTCTAGAGTATCATCTCCAAGCCCGTAAGTCCTAAAACTTAAGAGATGGTCAAATGTTACCCAAAACACCACCTTCCCATTCACACATGCATGAAACATTGGAGGGTTCTATTTTTCAGTGATAACAATTATGGCATACCCGGTGGGACAGTTTGAAGTACCTTACCACTTCATTTCATCAATTTTATGTGTTGTTGGTGAGATTCAGACTTTAGAGGCACATGCAAAGCATATATGATGACTCCATCTCACCATTAACCCCTTATATGAGTTGTCGAATTTATTTCCATCCATTTCTACCCTTTCTTCTTTCCACATCTTTCATTTTTTGTTATTCACAAAGTTGTGCAGTCATGGCTGCATTCCCATCTTAGAATTCACACATGCAATAGAAAATCCACCTCTAATGTATTTATCAACTCCTCCGGATCAGCATTATGATCAGATTCGAACTCGTTATTCTTACCCATATGAGTAGTGTCAAAAATAGTTTGGTTATGAAACATATCAGAACAAGTACGCATACAATGACAAAAATCAAATGGAGAATGTTGATCCGATAGAGAAGATTCAATGGATGGAGGATGGAACAGTTCATCAAGGGATACACCATATATGAAATATTTCATAATTGGTTTCATGGCACCTTGTCGATGGTAAGATCCTTTTCTAAGACATTACTGCCCGCATGAAGAAGCTTGAATTCATGGTTTAAATGTTGCCTCAAATTATATAGTGGAATGAGGATATTGAGGCATATGATAACAAAGATGTAAGACAACCTTATCAATGGGTATGTCCACAACTTCATAGCTTTTGTTTTCTCTTTCTCAATCAATATCATTTCAGCAAAGTGTCAAGATTCAAGCCCATTGTATGTTTCCCCAAGTGTTGATTTCCCTTCTCCATCTTCTAATCTTCCATCTCATCTCAATTATTTTTCCCTTTTCCCTTCCAAGCAATCATCCCCTCCAAACAAACAAGAATTTCTATCTCCTCCACCACTACAAGAAATTGCAAACCAGTTCAAACCTCATCCACTCCTCCTCTTTCCTTCCTAGTTCTATGTCCGAAATTCCAAAACTAGACATGGAAAGCAAGAAGAAGGATAGCCAAATAGAGAAGAAATGAAGAAAATCTTGGTAATCTTGGCTCTCGATTTGGGAAAAAAATCCCCTTGATGGTTAAACCTTCATAGGATCTCGGGGTCATACCGCATGTGGTGGAAGTTCGAGTTTGTGTTAGGAAATAAGAGATAAAATATGTGGAATAATCCCTTACAGAATCACAACAGTAGAAACTAATATGTAGAAAATATTACATATCTCAAATAAAAGTGCAGAATAAATAACACAACACAGAGAGACAAGATTTAATGTGGTTCACCCAATTTGGGCTACGTCCACCAAGAATCACTTGCTCATATTTTATTACAAGCCTCCACTCTCTCAATACAATACCCAGATCCATTTGGAGCTATGCTCAAAAAACTCTATAGAATTCACACCCGAATTCAAAACACATCTACAATACATTTTCTTGTCTATCTATCATATGCATAAGACCATATAAATAGACAACTGCTTAAGTAGTTTTACAAAACCATGGGTATCAAACAATGGGCAAAAACAAAACTATCCCATAAACCTATGGGTAGCCGAAGAGGCGGTTTTACAAAACAATGGGTACCAAAAAACCATGGGCCCAAAAACAGCCCATAACGGTTACCCATTACCCATGGGTTAATAAACCACCCATGAAAATTTGCTTGGGACTTCACCCCGAACCCCCCTGACCCGCTCACCGGCGAGTGGGACCACCGTAAAAATACCCGAGTGTAACACATGGAAGGTGTACCACACTCTAACATGAAAATAGGCTCCACAAACATAACAATCTCCCATTGAACATAGCTTTATTTTATCCTTGTGACCACTTTGGTAATCATGTCTGTAGGATTCTGACTTGTATGAATCTTCTCCAACTTCAACTTATCTTCCTCCAAAGCTGTCCTAATGAAGTGATATCTCAACTGTATATGCTTCATCCAGGAGTGGAAAGTAGAGTTCTTAGCTAGGTGTATATCACTCTGACTATCACTATACGACTTACATTTCTCCCGCTTATGCCCCAACTCTTCAAGCAGTTGTTGTAACAAAATCATCTCTTTGCTTGCCTTTGTGGCAGAAACATACTCAACCTCCATGGTTGATAAAGCCACCAACTTATGTAGTCGTGAAATCCATCTCACTGTTGTCCCACCTATAGTGTAAATATAACCTGTCGTGCTCCTCCTACTGTCAACATCTCTAGCCATGTCTGAATCTATATAACCATGTAAAGTGGTGTTTGATCCATCAGTAGCACAAAAGCGTCCCCATGGTTCCTCTCAAATACCGAAGGATCCACTTTCTTTGCTTGCCAATGCTCTTTACCTAGATCAGTCATAAATCTACTCACAGCTCCCACTGCATGGGCAATATCAGGCCTAGTGCACACCATAGCATACATCTAACTACCAACCGCTGATGAGTAAGGTGCCATGGACATCTGGTTTCTTTCCTACTCTGTCTTGGGACATTGTTCCTTTGATAACTTAAAATGGACTGCCAAAGGACTCCCAACTAGTTTAGCATCCTGCATGTTAAACCTATCCAATACTTTCTTAATGTACTCTTCCTGAGATAAAGTCAGCTTCCGTTCCTTCCTATCCTGAGTTATCCTCATACCAAGGATTTGTCTAGCTACCCCCAAATCCTTCATATCAAAGGATTCATAACTTCTTATACCATTGACGTGGAGCTTGTTTCAGGCCATATAAGCTCTTCTTCAGTTTGCACACATCTCCTCTTTACCTTTGACTTCATATCCTTCTGGCTACTGCATATATAGCTCCTCCTCCAAATCACCATGGAGAAATGTAGTCTTTACATCAAGTTGTTCTAAGTGCAAGTATTCTTGTTGCAACTATTCCTAGAATAGTTCTAATAGAAGTCATTTTTACTACAGGAGAAAAATCTCATCAAAATCTATACCTTTTTTCTATGCAAACCCCTTGACCACCAACCGGGCCTTGTATCTTTTCTTGCCTCCTTCTTCCTCTTTGACTCTGAACACCCACTTGTTTTGTAATGCTCTTTTTCCTTTGGGTAGCTTTACCAAATCCCATGTCTGGTTCTCCATGAGAGCCTGATGCTCCTCATCCATGGCTTGCTCCCACTTCTTCCTAGCATCTACTTGCATTGCTTCATCAAAGCTCTTTGGATCTCCACTATCAGTGAGTAATAAATAATAAAGAGAAGGAGAAAAATGTTCAGGTTCTCTTCTTACCCTAGAATACCTCCTCAATATAGGAGTTTGGGGTTCTGTTGAAGGGGTTCATGAACCGATTCATGTGTCACTTTCCCATCCAAAAGATCCTCTCATGCTACATATTCTTTCTTGGATTCTTCCCTACTTTCCCCGCAATGCTACTTATACATGACTTTCTCATTAAATACCACATCCCTAGATCGAATTATTTTCTTGTCCTTAATACTCCAACATTTATATCCAAATTCATCACCACCATAACCAATGAAAGTACATTTTTCTCGATTTAGCCTCTAGCTTGGTCCTATCATCCTTGTCTATATGAACAAACACCTCACATCCAAAGACTCTAAGAAATGAATAATCAAATTTCTTACCATACCAAGGCACTTGAGGGTCCTCTGTTTATCAAGTACACGACCGTGCTCAACACTTTCGTCCAAAAAGAAAGAGGCAGCCTCCCGCATGTAACCTCATGCTCCTAGCACATTCCATTATTGTTCTGTTTCATCCTTTCTCGATATCCCATTCTACTCATGTGGAGTTCTTGAACCTTATTTTTCCTACGGATTCCATTCTTAGAATAGTAATCATCAAATTCATTGCTGCAATACTCCCTCCATTATCTGACCTGAGACATTTTAGCTTAAGACTTGTTTCATTCTCTACCAAGGCTTTCCATTTAACAAAAGTGTCAAATACATCAGATTTGTTTCTAATACATTAAACCCAAACTTTCCTTGTTACATCATCAATAAAAGTAACATAATAACTTGAACCCCAAGAGATGATACCCGAAGTGCCCCCACACATCGAATGTACCAGCTCTAACTTACTCTCTTTCTTTATAGGTCCAACCTTGAGAAACCTTACTTGCTTCTATTTCCCATATATGAAATTCTCACATAAATCCAAACTTGTTTCTGTATATCCAGGAAAATTCTTCTTTATGATGTTCATGCCCTTATGGCTCATATGACCGAGCCTATAGTGCCATAATGTTGTATCTGCATCTGAAGCCACAAGATTACAATCATTAGTACTATCAGTGGTTAAATACAAGGTTCCAACCTTCTTACCTCTTGCCACCATAAGAGAACCCTTGGTAACCTTCCAAGAGTTAGCTGTAAATATCACAGTACAACCATCACTTCCCAATTGCCCCGCCGATATCAAATTTCTCCTTAATGTAGGCACATGTCCGACATTCTTCAATATCCATATATTCCCATTCGCATCTTAACCGAACAAAACCTTTTCTAACTATACCGCAAGGCTCATCATCACCAACAAAAACATGCCCAAAATCCCTTGAACATAATAAACAAAATAATGCCTATGTGGAGTAGCATGAAAAGAAGCCCCCGAATCTAAAACCTAAGATTCAAGTAATATTATACAAAGAAAGAATCAAAGCATCGACATACATTACCCGATGCCACATTTGCCTCCTTGTTTTCTTCCTGTTGTTTCTTCTTGTCTCGAAGCTCCCAACAATCCTTCTTTGCATGCCTAGACTTTCCACAGTTCCAACATACAATCTTGCTCTTGGATTTTGACCTTGCCCGATCTTTTGATTTTCCACGGTTTCCTCTATTCTTCTGTCTCTCTCTAGTTTCCTTTGTCAAAGTATTCTTTGAAGTATAAGATTCCTCGAGCTTTTTTCTTCACATTTCCTCACTTAGAATCACCCCTACAACATCCTCAAACTTCAACTTCAAGTTAGCTAGAACCGAGTTGCTTACCGCCATTACCAGGCTATTCCAAATTTTAGGTAAAGAGCACAGAATTAATAAATCCCTAACTTCTTCATCAAATTCTATCAGAACCGAAGCTAGCATATTCTTAACCGTATTAAAATCATTTAAATTATCTCAAGCTACTTGAACTATTCTCGACATCTTCATATTAAACAACTTTTTCATTAAAAATATGTTGTTAGAGGCAGAGGGTTTTTCATACAACTTCCTAATGCATCCATTAGATCTTTTGTAGTATTTTCCTTTGAAACATTAAATAATACCAAAGATGCAAGACACATGACGGATCATTCCAAGTGCCTTCTGATCCAACAAATCTCATTCTGCATCTATCATACTCAAGGGTTTGTTCACCTTCTCAGACAACGGAGTATAAAGATCCTTCTGATAAAGGTAATCTTCCATCCGCATCTTCCAAAGGATGAATTTTTTCCCGTTGAATTTATCAACCCTAGATCTTCCATCATCTGCCATAGCTCCCACTCAAGATAAAAATTTCCCTACGATTCAACACTTCAGCAAACCAAACCAGGCTCTGATGCCAATTGTTTGGAAATAAGAGATAAAATATGCGGAATAATCCCTTACATAATCGCAATAGTAGAAACTAATATGCATAAAATATTACAGATCTCAAATAAAAGTTCATAATAAATAACACAACACAGAGAGACAATATTTAATGTGGTTCACCCAATTTGGGCTACGTCCACCAAGAATCACTTGCTCAGATTTTATTACAAGCTTCCACTCTTTCAATACAATACCCAAATCCATTTGGAGCTATGCTCAACAAATTCTACACAATTCACACCCAAATTCAAAACACATCTGCAATACATTTGCTTGTCTATCTATCATATGCATAAGACCATATAAATAGACAACTGCTTAAGCAATTTTACAAAACCATGGGTATCAAACAATGGGAAAAAACAAAACTATCCCATAAACCTATGGGTGGCCGAAGAGGTGGTTTTATAAAGCAATGGGTACCAAAACCATGGGCCCAAAAACAACCCATAACAGTTACCCATTACCCATGGGGACCGTCGTAAAAATACCCGAGTGTAACACATGGAAGGTGTACCACATTCTAACATGAAAATGCACTCCACAAACATAACAGCCATTTAAAGACTCTGGAACAATAAGATCAACAACAAGATGCACCGAATGCAGTGTCCATGATGGAACTTTGTGTGAAGAGGATTTTGATCCAATCCAAGCTAAAAAGTCAGTCAAGATGGAGGAAGAACAACCAACTCAAATTTCTATTTAAGAGGAGCGAATGTAAGAGGTCAAATAAACTTTGAAGCCACTTAATGAGGAAAGCATTATTAAAGATATTTTTCCTTCATTTAAAGGGCCTGATTTGATTGATTAATCCATGATGAAGGAGAGCTATCAAGAAGACCTGCTGCCCCAAATTTTCCTCTAGAGCAGTTGAATTGAAAATTTTGATTTGAAAAATTTCATGCTAGAGGAAGAGGCTACCTAAGAGAAATTTAGTCTTCTAGTAACAAGAGAGGAACTCCAAAGCCAACAATGTGTTGCAATAAATTATAATGATGCAAAAGTGACTTCATTGGATGTTTCATTCAATAATAATGAGTTGCAGATTGGAGAGGAATTCCATATTGCCATGGAGGAAGGAAAAGAGCACAAAGATCCCATCTCTTCTTCACCATCCACCTAGGAATGTTTGCAACAAGACTTCATTATTGAATTTGGGCTTTCATGCAATGGGAAAACTCAAAAGATAAGACCTTTCCAAATCAGGTACTTCACTTCATTAAAGTTGAGGGAAAAGCCAACACTAGTGGTCTTCATTATTCCCTTCATTTAATCAACTTTATGTTGATGTCATATTCAAACTAGGGGTGTGTCTAAAGCTATATGCAATAAGAAGATTTTTAGCGATCTAGTAATTGATTGTAGGTATTTTTGTATTTTAGGGGTGTGTTAAAAACCTTATTGTAATCAAACTATGAAAACATGTTGGAAGTAAACAAACTTTACAAAAATGAATTGTTGAAATGAACACACTTTACAGAAAGGAATTTCTTGAAATAAACACACTTTGTAAAAACGAATTGCTGGAAATAAACATTATAGAAATAAACACACAATTGAGAATGTATAGACAAATGATTGCAAAGAAATAAGAACTTAATCTAGAACACATGCAGGGACAAGTCTACAACATATTTCAACTTAAGGAATTGAAAGCGGTACATAATTAACATATATAAACTATTTTATCTAGAAATATAAATACCAACAAAAATGAGGATCCCGGTTGTTGAAGGAGTGGGCCCTTGCTGCTCGCCTCAAAACAAGATTGACAACTTAAGTTTCTCTAAAATAGAAATGGCTATTTTATTGATAAAACGTTCTACATTATAGAAACATGTTGGATATGTGTATATAAATCTATATCTATCTCCTGTTTTATATCTATATTCCTATATCTAATATATCTACATGTATGTATATATATACTTATTCCAGGGGTGCATTTATGGGGGTAATTGTTCCACTGATACAATGGAATTGAATCGTTCCTAGAATAGATGCTGAATTGAAACATGACTGGACATACAACTATGTGATAATTATCATGGTTCTACGTTATTGAGAGTTAGAAGTCTTTGATCGGCTCCCGATTGATAGGATCATTGATTTGACAAATCACCAGCCATTTGGAATAGATTCTTATCGGTTCGGAACTTTAGAAGAGTTCTAGAACTAAAGGAAATTGTTCCAGGTCTAACCGAGAGTTCGTTCAGGAGCTATCCGCAATAGTTCGGAACTAATTCGATAATTTCCCAACTAAGCACTAGATTTTCGAAACTAAGTTCAAAATTTCTGGAACTAAGTGACAGAACTTGTACCGCATGGAGGAGTCCCGTAACTAAGCCCAAAGCAGATCGGACCTAAATTATATTGATTCCAATGCTTCCAAAAACATGCAATCCACTTCATATTTGTTCTTTCGCTTTGATTGTGACTTTTTTATTACAAACAGAGTTTCCAAAAACCTTTGTTAGGTATTACAAAAATTTTAAACATTAGAATCATAATAAACAAAATATGGACAATTACATTTTAACTTATATCGATCAAACAAAAGTTACAAAATACGGTCAAACTTAATAAAAAGGAGAGTAAGATGAGATCATTTATTATACATTTAATGGGCATATTCTCGCCTCCTCATTTCCCCCATACTTGCTTGTTTGTAAGTCCCTTTACAGAATTTACTCTTTAAATTTGTGGTTGTATATTCTGCATTCCATTTGATTGCTTAGATAAAATGGTTGGAACTGAATATCCGAATGCTTTAAATCAAAGGTACTATACCCTGCTCCTGCTTCTACTTTCTTCACCTATGCATCAAATTCAGTGGGATCTTATGGTTCTTTGTTCTGCCATGGTGACATGGGGGTGAGAAGGAGTGGAGGTCTTGTTCTCATTCCCATCCATATGCCTCTGTGATTTTCATTGATCTGAGGAATTAGCATACATAAGGCTTTTTCTCTATGCAAACTCCAGATTAAGTTTGTGGGAGATATTACTTCTTTCTTCTCAATGCCACCATGATAAATTCCCATCTTTTCAAACATGCCTCATAAATATCTTGAAAATTTTCCTCTTTATAAGAGGTTAAGGAATTAATAGTTCTCTACAAACTAGCAAGATAGGGTTCTTTGAACCTTTTATCAAATGCATGGGATCTGAAACATGTAGCAACGACAGATGGTTTACCATAATGAATCCTCATACAGAGACAAAATGAACTATCCTTTAATAGATTCTCTTACTCCCTTTCATTCCATGAAATATGATTTTGAAGAACACAAACAATTGCATTAAGCTGGCTTCCCCTACATAAAAATTGATTATAAAACCTTAGTTCTTTTCTAGCATGAAATTACAGAGAAGATTTTTCGCTCTTTGTATTGGCTAAGGAATAGGCCTTTGTGAAATAAGATTCATCTTTTATTTCATGTGGAAGGTCACGTACTATCCTTTACAATTTCCAAGGAATGAATTATTCCTCTAAAAAAACACTATTTACAGGAGAAGGTCTCCTACATGTAAGAAATTTCTCACTCATCATGCAAACCGTTTGTATTTTCACAAGATATTTAAATTTTTCATTTTCTTCTTCGTAAAAATTTTCTTCCCATTATTTTCTTACTTTCTTCTCTTCTTCTATCTTTCTTTTCAAGTCCTCATTGGATGTCTTGGATTCACTGAGTTCTTTCCAAGTATCATCCCATAGTTGTTTAAGTGGCCAATAAGTTAATTCAGTTTGTGTAGAGACTGTTGACAGAGTAGTTTATTTATGGAATTTTGACATTCTTCCTCTTTCTCCATTATTTTTTGTTTAACTATTGTCACTTCCGTAGTCTTTTAAGTGAGTTGAGTTTTAAATTCCCCAATAACCATTTCTCTCTGTTCTAATTTAAGTTTGAGAAAATTCAAATCCTCATCCTTTTCTCTAATAATGAGTTCTACTCTAGATAGAAACAGAGCCTATTTAACTTGTTGTTTCTCTTCTTTCTCTAAAAGTTCCTTGGGGGTTAAGAATTCTTCTTCTACCATAGGGGATTTCCCTTTCCATTTCCAAGATGCCAATTCATCTTCTTCATGTGATGGTGCTACTGATTCACCCATCTCTTGGAAAAATTGTTCCTCAAATCTCTCATCTTATTTTTCTATCTCTATTTGGCTTGGTCCAGGAGGAGTCATGGCCATGCTACCCAAAATATTAGCAGCTTCCTTTTCCATCCCTTCTTGATCTTCCATCTCCTCCGAATTTCTCTAGACCTTTTATGAATTCTCCTTCTTTGAGGAGCCTCAAAATGTATAGAAATAGGTCTCCTCCTAGAGATTCTTCTGATTTTCACCTCTTGCTCTTTCCTAGGTGATAGTAGATCCCTGTAGCTCCGTGAGAGGAAAGAATTTATTTAGATGGCATAGTAGGTTATGTAGTTGTAATCCTTCTTCCGATCTTCTTCTTTTTGGTATTTCCTCTCCACCTAGTTCTTTCTTTTCCTCTATAGTGGCATCAATTTCAAAATTAATTACAGGAGCAAAAGGAGTTGCTATTACTCTCCTGAGAATATCAGGGCTCTGCTTAAACTTGCTAAGAAATTTCTCCCACATTTCTTCTCCATTTTTCTTTAAAAGAAAATGGTGTTGGCACACTAAATACACTAACCCATGATGTCTGATTGTTCCCACACCCCAGGAATACCTCTGGGCCATTGTATGGATGGAGTCAAAAATAAACCCTGGAAGGTTTACTATATATTTTAGTTTTGTAGCTCCATATCTAAGGTATATGAGGATCTTCAAAACTTCTCTTCCTACCGACCTGAATTGACCATCATAAAGTTAAATACTTGACTATCCAAAATGCCACTCTATCAAAGGGTTTGGGAAAGCTGGCCCTTCTGACCCCTTTTATGATTTTCTTCATGTTGTAAATATATTGGGGTTCAGCTTCCTTTTTTCGGTCAGGGTTTCAACCAAGTCTTTTAATGTCCCTTTGACATGGTTTGGGACATGCACAATTGGCACTCTAGATATATTACTGATTGTATTCAAAAAGGAATGAAAAAATTTCTAACCTTTGTCCTAGATTGCTCTAAATTTATAATGAATTCTCTTACCAATTCGTCGTTATACTTGGGGAACTTTCTCAGAAATTCCAGCCATCCTACCTGATGAAAGATAGTTGCCACTTCTTCATCTGCAATGAGTTGGGTATCATCCTCTGGTTCTAACTTCTTTTTAATCCCCATGATACAGAGGTGATTCAAATTCGTTCTTCTTTAATATTGTGTGGGTTGGCTGAAGAACTCTTTGCTTAGTTGTGGAACTGGTGAATTTAGCTGTGGAACTGATGAATTTAGCTGTGGAACTGATGAATTTAGCTATAGAACTTCTATGTCATAGCTACGAAATGTAAACCTAATTCACTACTTCTTCTTTGAAATTTATCTATTACTCGTTTTCACTTTGTTTACTCCACACTAATGATAACTCATTATAACTATGCCACCAATTTATTCCATCAATATCTTTCTCATGATTACTCACTTTTAATCGGGGAAAATTTTAGTGGCAAATATTCGTAATATGGCGAATATTCCATTTTTGAAAGTTTTGAATAGGCAAATTTTTTTGGCGCAGTCGCTGACTGTTCGCCTAAAAATTACACTTTAATTTTTTTAGGGTCGGCTTCGCCCACCCTTGAAAAATATCCCCTATATAAACCTAGATTATTCGCTAGGTAGAACACTTCTACTTCACATTTTTCAACAATATGATATATCCTCAGTATTATAGATGCACGACAAGGACGTAAGTTATTGACGCGTGACAAAGAGGGTTTGTAGACGCGTGGCGACGGATAGTTGACGTGTGACAAGGAGGTACTACGAGATATTGATGCATATTAGACACGGGACAAAGAGTTTTTGACGAGCGACATGGAGATTTTTTTGATGTGTAAGTAGAGGCGGAGAGGTCGTAGACACGTGACGGGATATTTGCTGTCGCGCGTCAAATAACCCTCATTGACGCATGTAAACAGACCTCATTGATGTGTGTCAACAACCTCATTGACTGATTCGCGTCAAAGAGGTCATTGACGCGCGTCAATGAGGGTTATTTGTTGACGCGCGACATCGATGGATAGTTGACGCATGACAAGGAGGTACAGTAGATAATAGATATCGACGCATGCGCGCATTTACGACAAAGAGTTTGTTGGACGCTTTCGACATGGAGATTTTTTTGATGAGAAAGTAGAGTTCAGAGGCTGCAGACGCACGACAGGAGATTTTTCTATCGCGCATCTAAAAATGTATTGACACACGTCAGCAGACCTCATTGGCGTGCATCACTAATGTTGTTGAAGCTTGTCATGAGGTGCATTGACGCGTCAATACATTTTTTTGACGCGCGATAGAAAAATCTCCCCGTCATGTGTCTGCAGCCTTTTGTCGCACCACTTGACAATCAGGCAAAATTTTTTCATACAACCCCCAAAAATTCACCTTCCGTGAAACCGGTTCAGGGATATTCGCCATGTATTCTCCACCTCCGATTTCCAAGAGGTCTCTTAAAATGAACCCCGATTTTAATCATGATGTACAATAGATGACTCATCATATCAACTTTTAAATCAAATCTAATCACACATGGAAACTTTTAATCTAACCTTTAATAAGTTAAAGACATAATTACCATCATGATGACTCATCATTCGTAAAAAGTGAAACAAAAGGAAAACGGTTAGAAAAATAGCTAGAATTGTAAATAATTTTTATTTATTTGTAATTAGCCATTTATTTGAGAAGATAAACTGTTATTGTTGGTTTTCAATTGATCTCGAGAGAGAAAAAAAAATTTAGGAAGAGAACGCCATTTACTAGTTTTCACTCTCTTCCCTTGTTTTTCTTTTTCTTTTCTTTTTATTTTTGTGGGGAAGAGAACGTCATTTAATTGTTTTCATTCGCTTCCCTTTATTCGGATATATCCATCTCGATTATTTGATCATTTTGTAATACTAAATTCTTTATCCTGCTTCAATCTACCTCAAGAATTCATCCTTAGTAAGAGGCTTCCTATAAATATTTAGCCAATGACCATTGACCAAAAGTGTTCTTCTGCTCGCTTTATCAATGGGAAGTAATTGAATAAAATCATTTTCAAATATTTATTCAATTTGATAGGGTCCCAACCATCTCGTTCTCAATTTTCCTTTGAATTATTGGTACATAGAATCAAACAACAATGCCATGTCCCATACATTGAATTGCATTTTCTTGATATGTGTATCATGTCATTACTTCGTTTGATCTCAAATTATCTTTGTCTACTGAAGAGATTCAATCCTCAATTCATCCAACTCATTGAGTTGGAGGATTCTTTCCTTTTGAGATACATTCAACTCAATAAACACCTTAACTGTTGTCCTCAATGTCTTTAGTTCAAACTCAATAGGAAACAAGGGATTTTTCCCATAGACTAACTCATATGGTGAAAACCCTGTTGTAGTTTTCCAAGTTGTATTTTAAGCCCAGACAGCTTCAGGTAGTCTCTTTACCCAATCTCTTATTCCTACTTCAATTGTTTTGGTAAGGATGTTTTCTAATTCTCTGTTCATTACTTCAGACTTGTCCATTTGATTGTGGGTGATAGGGAGATGAATTCTATGATTGATCTGATAATACATTGTGAAATCTGGATCATATTAGACATAAATTGTGGTCCCTTATCGAAACTATGCTCCTTGGTGCTCCAAACTTTACCATAATTCTGTGCCAAAGGAAATCAACAACTGCTTCTTCAGTGGCATTTGTTAAAGCCTACACTTCTGCCCACTTTTTCACATAATCAGTACACACAAGAATATGTTCCTTCCCTTGTGAAGAAGGACTAAAGGGACCAACAAAATCCAACCCCCATCTCTCAAATGGTTCAATCACTACTTGAGGTTGTAGAGGCATTTCATTGGTAAAGGTTGGTTGTCCCATCCTTTGACAAGGATCACACCGCCTGATATATTTCTTCACATATTTGTATAGAGATGGCCAATAATAACTAGTGCCAAGTATCTTGTGAGTTGTTATTTTCATTGAATAGTGTCCTCCACTTGGTTCATCATGACATGCCCGAAGGATGTCAAAGATTTCATCTTCTCTTACACACCTACGTAAAACAAAATCAGGACCACATTTAAATAACATTCCATTTAACCATTTGAATTTTGCACTAGTTTTGATTAACTTCTTTATTTGTTTCTTGGTGAAAGAAGGAGGAAACTTCCCTATTGCAAGATAATTTTCCATATCAGCAAACCATGGTGTATCAGTTGAAATAACAAATAATTGTTCATCTGGAAAGTTTTCCTTGACTAGATCTTTCTCCCCTGTAGTGGTTAGTCTTGACAAGAAATCAGCTACCACATTAGATTTTCCAAGATTGTCCACAATGATAATATCAATTTTTGTAAAAGCAATAACAATCTAATTATTCTACCTCCAACCACTGGTTTGTTAATTAAATATTTAATTGCTTAGTGATCTGTATGTACAAATATTTTGTACCTTGCAATGTAATGTCTAAACTTATTAATTGCATAGATTAGAGCAAGAAATTCTTTTTCAGTGGCGGTTTAATTTCTTTCAGTGGGAGTAAGATTTTTGCTAAGGTAATAGATAGCGTACATTTTTCGTTCTTCAACTTTATGTCCCAAAAATGCACCAATGTAATTATTTGAGGAATCTTTCTGGATATGAAAAGGTTTCTCCCAATTAGGTCCTCTCAATATTAGGCAAAGTGACGAATCTTTCTTTGATTTCTTCAAAAGCATGTTGACACCTTTCATCTCAAATAAATTCACATTCCTTGGTAAGAAAATTGAACATGGGGAAGAAATTTTACAAAAATCCTTACCAACATGTCCTAAAATGAGTTGATATTAGTGGGGGTCCGAGGAATAGATAAGTCTCAAGTAATTATGATTTTGTTTTGATCAACTTTAATTCCTCTTTTGAAATATGGTGTCTTAAGACAATCACTTCGTCACCATCATTAGAAATTTTTCATAGCTAAGAGACAAATTACATTGCTCGCATCTTGTTAATACTCTGTCTAAATTTCTCAAAGCTTCATTAAATGTATCTCCATGCATAGTAAATTCATCGATGTATACCTCTACACATTCATTTGTTAGGTCTGTAAAAATTGCTAATACATCTCTTTGGAAGGTTGCTCGAGTATTGCATAATCCAAAAGGTAATACCCTATAAGAAAAGGTACCCCATGGACATGTAAATGTAGTTTTATCCCGATCTTCAACAACAACTCGATTTTATTGTATCCACTAAATCCATCCGGAAAGGAAAAGTATTGTTTACATGAAAGGTTGTCTAAAACTTGATCTCACGAATGGTAAGGAAAATAATCTCTAAGTGTGGATTTGTTTAGTTTTGTATAGTGAAAACAAATTCTCCATTTTACATTCTTTTTAGGGACAATTATAAGAGGAGACACCCACTAGCTAACTAAGATAGGGAAGATAAAACCCACTTGTAATAGTTTTTAAATTTCTTGTTTGACTATATCCTTTAAGGCTAGATTAATCCTTCTCTTAGGTTTCCTAACTGGTCTAATGTTTTTAGTATAGATGTGATGAGTGCAGATACTTGGGTGGATTCCTTTCAGATCTTTGTAATCCAAAGAAAAATCTTTAGTATGATCTTTCAGAACATCAAACAATTTAGCTTCTTCATCGCTCTTTACTAGCTATTCATGTTCAAAATTTTACCTGGTTGAATCTCAACATGTTGGGTTCCAGTGTATCATGAACTAATTTTTTGAAAGGGTTCCTTTAAATTATTTAATGTACATGTATGTGGCAACAACATATGATATGTAACAACATCTCTAAAATTTCCTTGAGAAAACATGCTGGACAAAGGGCATTAAGAAGAATTATGATACTTATCTTGTTGTAGGTCGAACTCTTCATCATTGTTGCTTTCCAGAAATTCTTCATCATCTCCTGATATATGTGAAGCTAAAGCTACAGATTCTTCCTCTCCCCAAGATAAATATTGTTCCTTCAGAGAGAAATTATCTTCATTTATAGGTAATTGTTGTTGGTGTGGTTCCAAAACTAATTGTGATGGTTCCAAAAATAATTGTGATGGTTACGAAACTAACTATGATGGTTCCGGAACATATTCTACAGGTTCCAAAACTAATTTCCACTGCTGCAAGGATGATTGTTGTACATTTAATGGTGGGTTAATCATATCTTTTGTTTCTCGTATGTGATCCCTGCAATGTGATCATGGCTAACCAAGAAAACCGATCATTAATATCGGGATTATCAACCCATAATTTCTCTTGATTATCACTACAAGATCATGTAGAGGGATATAATAAAATTTTCTTGGAATTCTTACCATTTGAAATAGTCATATCACTCGACCTGTAATCAATTAAGGTAGCAGATAACCATGGTCTGCCAAAAATAATGGGAGAACCCAATGTTTTACCTTTTGGATACAATATAAGGAAGTCAACTGGATATTCCCATGACTCCACCATAACAGCCACATCTTCAATATCTCCTTCTAGTTTTGCTAAAGTCTGGTCTGCCATCTGCAATATGGTCTTAGTAGGTTTTATACTTGTTAATGGTATTGTTTTCAAAGTTTCCACTATCATTACATTTATAGTTGCATCCAAATCAACCAAAACATTATGTATATCTTTATTCCCTATAGAGACAGAAATAACAGGGCTTTCAGGATCTCCATATTTGGGAAGTAGGAGATTTCCGCTAATAAATCAACAAATTTACCATCTACCTTAATATTCTTCGAGTACTACTTTTTGCTTCCGTGCATTTTAAAACATAGCATTTTGATTAATTTGTTCAATTCGGAATGTCCTTAATTTCTTGTAACATTGGTATTTCAATATTTAGTCTCCTCGGTTCGCACTAATTCAGATTTCTTGATTTCTATAGCTTCTTTAAATCTCTCTTGAAATGGAGTTTGAAGACGCTTTCTTTCTGGTTCCTTATCTCTTTCTTTTTCATCTTTCTTGGGGGCAACCAGACTAGGGGTTTCAATTTCTTTTGTCATTTCAAAGTTGATGATAATAGGTGTACTTGCTAAATATTTTTCCAAATATAGTTTTAATATCCTTATAATCCATGGCATTTAGAATAACTTATTTTTCTAGTTTTGTTCCATAGATGGGATTTGTTTGTTTGTTTCTTGGGTTTGCTACTGGTTGTGCTAGCATTTGCATTTGAACCACATTTTCAGTTTGTGAATTTTGTGTTGGGGCACCCATTATGGCTTGTTGATTTTGATTAGGATATGTTTTCCCTTGAGCATAGTTATTAGGACTCCATCTAGGTTATGACCAAGCATACTGGTTATTTTGACTAGTCCATGGTTGTTGGTGTCCTTGAGCATACCAAGATTGACCTACCCAATCCTGAGGATTCCAAGTTGGCTGAGGGGCCCAAGGTGGTTGTCCCCAACTTTTTGGTACTATTTGAGCATCCCATGGCATCATCCAAGGATTAGGAGATGACCTTGGCATGAACTATCCTTGGGTAGGTTGTCTCTAGACAAAATTCAATTCTTCTGTTGTGGATGATGTATTGGTTTGTTTGAGCTGATTCTTTAGGAGTGGAAGAAGAGAACAAGCGTGAATATCATGTTCTTTAGATTCACAGATAAGACATACTTTTGTTTTATCTAAAGGACATTCCCTTATTGCATGCTTCTTCCTCTATCTAGACAATGAAATGCTAATGGATAAATTTTTGCATTTGATTTAACTTTTAATCCATCCATAGTAGAGGTTAATTGAACTAAAATGTTTGTTTTAAAGTTTGCTAATTCATCCATTAGTTTGTTCATATCTAGATTCAAACTTTTCACTGATTTTCCCTTCCTAGGTCCACCCCTTGTTCTGGAATAGCTTCTACAAATGTCTTTAATTTCATTCATCCTTAATTGATCAATGTTTCCACCTCCTATCAAGTTAAGAGATTCCCTAGATTCATCTTCCAAACCTTTAAGAAAAATTGTTTTACTTAACTCTTCTTGAAGTAAAAATCCACATCTTTTACTCACAAAGAGGAATTTGTCCAAATAATCTTCTATATTCTCATCCTCCTCCTATTTGATTTTGAAAAACTCTTCCTTCCTATTTCTCCCTCTACAAAGTAATCTTGATATTTATCAAGGAAAGGCATCTTCCATTTTTTCCCAAGTGGTAATAGAGTTGGAGGCTAATACCATGACCCACCTCATTTTTGCATCCTTGAGTAGATGGAAACAATTTGAGTTTTTGATTATCTATTTTGTAGTCATAGGTCTTACATAGTACCTTAAACTCAAAATGAAATTGGTCGTGGTCTTGGATGGCATCCCTCTAAATGTGGGTAAATGTGTAGGTGAAATATTTTTCATTGGTGTATCATCATCATCCAATTGAATTGGATAAGTAAAGGTCCTATCAGGTTCCCTTTCAGCTTCTCTGTCATTTCTAAAGTATTTTCTAAACTTCTTTCCCAATCAATGTGGTAGGTGATCTGCTTTGGGGAAGGTGAAAAATCAGGAGTAGGAGGTTGACTACTCAATTGAGAATCAAAACTTACCCTAAATGGATCTTGAGAAATAATCCTTCTCCTAAAAGTTCCACTTCCTTCTGGTGACTGATCCAAGAATTCCAAAGGTGGTAATTTTGCTTCTTGTCTTACAAGGGATAATGGTGCCTCCAATTCTTGGTCAACTTCCTTATTTAAACTAGAGGATGATGTTAATTCTTGTTCAGATATTTTTGGGAGAAATATACCCTTGGATTCTCTTCGTCTACTCATAAATTTTTTGATAGCTTAGGGAATATTTATTCAATTACTAAATGTATGATTATTGCTCTTGTTGACACCTAATTATAAAATTCTAACCCGGGTTCGATCCCTGGAAACGGTGCCAAAAATGATGGGTGTTGTTATTCCCTTCATTTAATCAACTGTATGTTGATATCATATTCAAACCAGGGGTGTGTCTAAAGCCATATGCAACAAGAAGAATCTTAGTGATCTAGTTATTTATTGTAGGTGTTTTTTTATTGTATGGTAGATCTTTTCAATGTATTAAGGACTTCTTGATTGAAAACCTTATTGGAATCAAACTATGAAAACATGTTGGAAGTAAACACACTTTACAAAAATGGATTGTTGGAAATAAAAACACTTTGCTTTGGAAGTGAGCAAACTTTGTAGAAAGGAATTGCTAGAAATAAACACACTTTGTAAAAAGGAATTGCTTGAAATAAACACACTTGCCTTGGAAGTAAACACACTTTATAGAAATAAAAATACAATTGAGAATGCTTGGAAAAATAATTATAAAGAAATAAAAACTTAATCTAGAACACTTATAGGACAAGTCTACAACAGATTTTAACTTAAGGAATTTGAAAGCGATACAGAATTAACAAATCTAAACTATTTTCTCTAGAAATATAAATACCAACAAAAATGAGGATCCTGGTTCTTGGAGGAGTGGGACCTTGCTCGACCTCAAAACAAGTTGACAACTTAATTTTCTCTCAAAACTGAGATGGCTATTTTATTGATAAAACGTTCTGCATTACAAAAATGTGTTGGATCTTTGTATATCAAACTATATATATATATATATATATATATATATATATATATCTTTTCTATATCTATATTCCTATATATAATCTATTTTTAGGTCTGTATATATATAATTCTTCCAGGGGTGCATTTATGGCTGTAACTATTCCACTGATATGATGGAACTAAATCGTGCCTATAATAGATGCTGAATTGAAACATGGATAGATATACAACTATGCGATAATTATCCTAGATCTTCAAGTATAGAGAGTCGAATTCTTGTAATATTCTCGTGATTGATAGGATCATTGATTTGTAAATCACCGATCATTTTGAATAGATTCTTACCCATTCTGAAACTTTAGAAGAGTTATCGAACTAAAGTAAATCATTCTAGGTCTAACCAAGAGGGTTTCAGAGCTATCTACAAGAGTTCCAAAAAAAAAAATTGATAATTCGGACCTAAGTACTAGAGTTCAAGAACTAAGTCTAAAATTTCTAGAACTAAGTGACAAAACTCGTAACTGTGTGGAGGAGTTCCGGAACTAAGTCTGGCAGTTCCAGAACTAAACTGTATTGATTCCAATGCTTCCAAAAACATGTAATCCACTTCATATTTGTTCTTCTACCTGATTGTGACCTATTTTATTACAAAAATGAGTTTCCAAAACACTTTGTTAGGAATTACAGATCTTTTAAACATTAGAATCATAATAAAAAAAAGATGGACAATTACATCCTAACTTATATCAGATCAAACAAAAGTCACAAAATGTAGTCAAACTTAATAAAAAGGAGAGTAAGATGAGATCATTTATTGTACATTTAACGGGCATATTCTCGGTCTCATCAAACACAAGTTGTGCTTATTCCTAAGAACGAGGATGAGTATTAGAGCACCAAGGGTCACCATAAACACTTCTATAAGTTCAATGTTAATAAAATTAAGGAGGTAGTTTTGATTGATGTTACTACTCGGTGATTTCGGTGGAGGATCGGTCTCTTGTCATTTTTTTACTCATAATAATAGCCATGTTTAGTGGCAATTCATATACATGGCTTCCTATTTTTAAAACGAGAAGCTAGTTCTCCCTTTGCTTCCGATTAGCATAGAGTAGGTAGGTTTGTTTTCAATAAAAGAAGTGTTTGTGCACACTCTTCATATCCCACTTGGGGTGTGTATGATTTTCATATTTATACATAGTGTGGTGTGAATTTTTGTTGCTCATGCATAGTCCATAAAAGGTAACGTTTGGTGAGATCAGCTCTAGTTTGAATAGTGTTTCACATGGCTCAAGGACCATATTTCAGAGTTTCATATAAGATTTGTGTTTATCAGCTAGACTCCATGCCCAATGGATGATTCCAGACCACTGATCAGATCATGTAGTAGGCAGATGTCCCCACTAAGTCACCAAATTGTTATCCAAAATTTATGCCCAAGATAATTTTTATAACTTGCATAATTTCTTCAGGATTGAGTGAGTATAGATAATTCGAGGCCAAAATTTAGATTTTTATGACCCCTTTTCTTTTCTCTAACTCCACTATCCAAAGACAAATCGAAGGAATGAATGAAAATACACAAAAAAATGAAAAATTGAAGTCAAGGGATTGTTTTAGTGCATTGTGGGTCTAAGAGATGTGGATGTAACTAATGTGGGTCATACCAGGTTCATCATATCGAGTTCGGGTCTAATGTGCAAAGAAAGAAATGTATTGCAAAAAAATCAGAAAAATTTGTCCTAGGCAAAAGACAAGTTACACGAGACAGTTAGGAGCGGAAAACTAAAAATGGCCGCAAGTTAATGTATTACGAATATGATGGAAAAATGTGTCCATGCCAATGGCCCAATAAGGCTGAAAAAAACCGTAGAACAAAGTCCATAGAAAAATCGCACAACAAAGTCTGTGGAATAAGCTGCGGGAAAAGACGCAAAATAAAGTCCATGGAAAAGTGCAGCAGTAACAAAGTTCACGGAAAAGCCGCAGAACAAAGTCCTCGGAAAAGATACAAAACAAAGTCCATGGAAAAATCCACAGAATTCCACAAAAACAGAAATCTTGAGAATGTTGCAAAAACAAGAAAATTTGTGGAACAAATGGAAATGACAATTATTTGCACGAAACTTTGAATGGGCATAACTTTTGATCTAGTGCTCAAAATTGTGAAAATTTATATCATTAGAAAGGTATCAATGCCCCCTATGAAATGGGAATTTTATTTTTCATTTTTATTGAGGGTAGGTGGGTGAAAATATAAGAAACATCTCCATCTCTAAAAAATTAAATGCCCAATCCCGTAAAAGGCAATAAATTTCGACAAACGTAAAATAGATGCTCACACACGAGAAGAGCATAAATTTTGAAATTCTCAACGGATTTTAACAAAATTGGTCTCGTTGGAATTGTGAATCTTATCCTCACACAAAAAATACAAGAAAAATATAAATAAATAAATAATTGATGGTGATTTTTCATAAAAGGGAGCAGGATGAAATAATGTTTTGATTGGTAGTTAGAAGTGCAATTAAGAGGCATGATCATCATTATTTCTCTTACAAAGCACATGGGACAGCATGGGGATCCTTTTGCAAGAAACATACCATCAAATACACTAATTTATGACATCTTAGAAGTGGTGGGAAGCCAAATTTTGGGATTACAAATTTCCCTCTCTTTCTCATTCTATAAATTGTAATCTCGGGTTCACTTGTAAAAGAGTTCATTTTCTCTCTTTCCCCCACTCTCTTTCTTCTCTAGGGTGGAGTGTGGAGTTTAATCCTACTCTCTTTTATTTTTAATGGAATTTTCTTTCCTTTTCCCACTAATGATGTATTGTGTTAACTCATGGAGGAATAAAATATGTTTCATGATGCATTTTTTCCATCCTTTTCTTATTTTACTGTCTCTTCTTACCTCTCACCATTGTAGGGTATATTGTGCATTTTCTTGATGTCTATTGCAGGTTTTGAGAGATTTTTTTAATGGGTTTGAAATGGTGTTCTATGTGAATTTCATCTTTGGTCTGTGATGCATCTTGTCCATCTTTTTTATTTCTCACCTCTCTTAATTTCGTGTAGTTGGGATTGTGATCAAGAACCATATTTTTTTCGTGTATCACTGGTTTATTGTAGGCTTTATTTTCATGAACTCTCTCTCCTTGGTCCCTCAGAAAGTTATATTAGGATTAGATAGTTTTACTACATTAGTAGAGTAGATTGTTGTAGCTAGTTCATGAGTAAGAACCGGCCTTCTCTAGAGGATCATCTCAAGCCCGCAAGTACGATAACTTTAGAGATGGTACAATGTTACCAAAAAAACACTAGTTGATCAATCACATAGGAATGAAGAATCAAAGGGTGTTGCTTTTCAGTGAAAATAAACATTAAAGGATATTAATGGTGGGTGATTCTTCTTCAATCACTTTTTGCCAAATAAGAGGAAGTGTTTTAGTGACACATGTTTGATTGATAAGTAATTGGTCCTAAAGATATAGTATTGATTAAAAAAAAGTTAGGCGGGATAGATAAGGTGTTGTCTATGTCCATAGGGTATTCATGTCTTATAGGGTATGATGGTTCAAGTTCAATGATACACAATGATGTAATGGGTTTGGATGAGTTAGACTCATTTTTCTCATAGCCTACGCCATATTTCCCATCAATTTTTAAGGGAGCATTGGACAATAAAATCATGTATTCTATGTTCCTAACGACCAATTTTAAAACCTTTCCATGCACATCGTTAAAGGTACATATAATTGAAATTAGGATTATCTAAAGATTTAAAATCTAATGTGAAAGGCATGACACATTGTGGATTGATATAATGAGATAAAGTATGATCAAGTCACCCATAGACAATGTTTTTTTAGGTGAGTAGGACAATAAGAGATAACATCTCCTATACTAGGCTAGTACATGGGTTTCTTATCAAGGTGACCATAAGTCTTTGGTGAGGGGATGGAGTGGAGAATGAGGAGGTGGTACTCCCCCAATGTAAGGCATTACGTAACATCGTAAGGGAGGAATAATCTAGTAATTTTGATGAAGGGATAAATGTTCTAGTAGATGCTTTGTGAGATGATTATGATGTGGATTTAGGTACAAGGACATCCTTTTGATGATATGTCATGTAAGATTCAGAAAAAGGATTTGAATATGTAGGGATCTGTAAATGTTTTACCTTCATATTTTTATTTGAGACACCAATGAAGCATATAAGGAACACACCACATAGTGCGTATCCAGGGGCATCCTAAACATCATGTTGTTTTGGAACCCTCTTTTTATAATGTAAAAGGATTTTATGTAATTTATTAACACCAACTATAAGTGATAGGATAATGGTACCTAATGTGGGTGTGATAGTGTCGTTGAAGGATCATAATAAAACTAGAGTTTAACCAACGATGGAAGAAGGGATTTTAAGGTGATTGAAATAAATGGATGTTACAATGTTGATGTTTGTGTTCCATTCAATCATGACCCTTCTGACGAGGACATCATTGATTTGAGTGGTAATAAAAATTGGTAAATTATGCTCTTCAGACCGAAGCGAGGTAATCTTAGATGAGTCAAATGATGAGTTGTGGATGCTTTAAGGGCCCCTACAAAGTTTGTGAAAGATAAAGGGTCATCTTCGATAATATTATTGATTAAAGGGATTCGATCATGGCTTGTTTATGAGAAGGTGATGTTTGCACCATCTTGTAAAGTGACATTTTGATGGGATCTTGGTGTAATTGTTTAATAACAACCTTCTGTATTGAGGTGGATGATGAGGGTGGTGTGGTGAGTATTGAAACCTTGGCTTTGGGTGACATTGTTTGATTAGATGCTTTAGGAGATATGGAGATATATACCTTAGAGTAATCGATGGAGAGGATAACTTAGAATATTGAGGTATGGGCATGAAATTTTTGGCTTTCTTAGGCTCAGATGGATCTCGTGTCATAATTGTATGAGTGTGTAGCTATATGTACAAAATCAAATTGATGGGAAGACATTTTAGACATGGGATCTTTAGATTTAGATGAGGTTGATGATGATGTGTGTGGTTCAAAAGGAAGAAAATCTAGATTATGAGTTTTTGGGCGCTTAGGTGAAAGGCCTTATAATCCTCTATGTAATGACCTCATGTCTTACAACAATAAAAAGAGACAATGAAGTTATACCTAGTGGGTTTACATCATTTTGGTCCGATGGTATGAGAGGTGGTAAGGTTATAAGTGATTTTTGAAGGAGGTCATATAGAATACATGTATAACGCATCCTAGGTGCAGATGTGGATGGTAGTGAAGGTTTGGGTATGTTATCCTCTAGAGAAAATACGACTTTGATTATAGGTTTTTATCTTGTTTTTCACCGAGGATTATTATATGGTGTGATAAATAAAGGGAAAGGGCGTAGTGTGGAAGCTTGATAGATAGGATTTGGTCTTGACATGATAGGGTGATTACTAGGTGAGGAAATGACCTTTCTAGGAGAAGGTGGAAGAAAAGGCCAAGGGCCACAAAAATAGTATTGTTTAGGGAAGGTATAGTAAGGGATTTTAAAAAATTGAACAACACCTTGTTTATGAGGTCCTTTTGTGGTTTTGGATGAGCTAGGTGTGGATGTAGAGGTAGATGTTGATGAAGGAAGAGGATTTTGAATGATGTGGTTGATGAGATCTAAATGAGTTGTAGATTTTGTAGGTTTTGGATTAGTTGGTGTAGAGATAATTGGTTTTGTAGATGGGGGATAAATATGGTTCATGGTTGCCTTAGGTAGAGGTGTTTGTGTCATAAATGTTTTGAGAGGTATCATAGTTATATTTACAAATTGAGGTGTAAACGTAGGTGTGGTTATACTAGAGGATTTCATTGGTGTGGAAGTGGATTTAGTAATAACATGTGACAAAGACTCAATAGAAGTAGACTTAGGTTCATGGATGTTGATGTTGGTTCTATAGGTGTGGATTTAGATTCAATAGGTGTTGATGTGGACTCAGGAATGGGTAATGTTTTAGGTATGGTGAGAATGAATGAAATGCATTTGTGGTTGATCAATAGATGGGTGATGATTAGAAAAGGGTTGTTTGAATATGTAAAGATTTTGATTTAGGGGTGCATTTGGGTTGTTTAAGTGAGGATCACCCTTGTCAATCAAATCTTGAAGGACATTACAGAATGTGTGACACTATTCAATATCATTTCCCTTAACCATATGTTATTTATAATAATCATTATCTCTATACGAAGAGGGTTTAGATACAGATGTATCGATGGATCAGATGGGTGGGAGAGATATCATGTTTTTAGCAAGAAGAAAAATTTCGAGAACTCGCACTATAAGTTTCTCATATGGGTGTATAATTACATTGTTGATGGGAATGCTCAATAGTGGACCTTTCCTTAGGAGTGTATATAACTATTATGACATTAAAAGCTGATTTGGATTTGTTAAGATCGGAAGATGACTTAGATGGGAATTTGGTTCATGATTTTTTAGGATGAAGTTTAAAACTACCTTCTTCTTGGGATCACAATTCCAACTTATGAGAAAAAGTAAAATCTTCATCAAATGTCTAAAAAATATTAAATTTGTATGTTCATGAGATGTGTTTGGCACATGAGCGAGAGAAAATATCAATCAATTTTGTTTGTGGTGATTAGAAGGATAATTGATTAATTGTACCTCTATTGGTCAAAAATTTTGGAAATAGACTCATCCAAAAATGTTTTTATGGCATATAAGTCATTGATAGTTATTTTATGGGCTATATTGATGGATAAATGTTCTAGGAGAAGTTGTGTGAGTGATGTGAATGAGAAAAGGAATTACTTAAGGGATTATATTGTACCAATCTAGAGGACCGACAAAAGACATGGGAAAATTTCTCAAAGCATGAGATCTTGATTATGGGCTATTAAATAACAGGCATGACAGAAAGCACAAATGTGTTATTGGGGATCTTCCTTGCTATAAAATTTGATAAAATTTGGAAGTTCCCAATGGGGTAGATATGCTTTATATGACACTTAGGGATGAATGGGCTCATTGCAAGTTCTTTCATGTAAGAGCACATTTTTAAGTCCCGATAAAGTGTCTTAAAGATTAGAATTGAGGTTCATGAGGGCATCAAGAGGATTAGGTTATGTTGGTTGTTTTGAGGATGATTTGGGTTTAAATGAGAACCGACTAGGTTTTGGGTATTTTTGATACTACCGAGGGATGTTCTGTTGGTAGGAAATCTTTTTCTCGTAGATGTTCTCGCTAATATGGAATGTTTTCTTGATTCGAGATGTTTTGTTGTGATGAAAATATTTGTTGAGGAATTTTCTTTTGGGGTATATATTTTTGAGACATATGTTGTTAAGGGATTTTTTGTTGTGGAGTTTGATAGGAAGGTTCAGACACTAAGAGTTGTGACCATTGAATAAACTGATAAGGATTTGGGATAGATGTGGTGGTAAAAGGTTGTGAATAACGATGTGGTTGTTGGAAGGGTATTGCAGAGGAAGCAGAAGATGGTGCTTGTTGTGGGATGTTTACAAAAGGAATAGATTGTGGTATGGAAATTAATGGCTATGATGGTTGCTGAATATGTTGTGAGACAAGGGGTATAGAGGATTGGAATGAAACATGATGAGTGGTGGAAATAGAACTAGTATTAATTAAAGTAATGGATTCAGAATGGACATAGTGATGCTCTTAACAGTTTACTAACTAGATGAGAATGTAGTGGAAGAGATATAGTGACACAAAAACAATAGAACTTGCAGTTCGTTTTGAAGGGATGAACATGTTAGAAGGGTAGATAAGGAAGAACTAGTATTACTTAGGGTGGGTGTGGAACCAATGAAAGGTTTGGGTGAAGATGTAGGTTATTGGATAGATGTGTCCTGATAAGAGATCATATGGATACTGAAAACATGAATAGAATATATAACACTAGATGTTTCCATTGGATCGATAAGAATGGAACATTCGACATTTGATGTTTTAGATTGAATTATAGGAATGGAAGATTCGACAATTGATCTTTAATATTGACTTATGGGTTGAGATAAATGTATGTGTTGGACAAAGTGTTGTTGATTTGAATTAATAAGGCGTGTAATCCTCTATGAAGGATCATGAATATTTTGGTTTGGATATAAAGGGTTAGAGTTTGACACCCCTAATTGCAAGATAAGCGTTAAGGGAAATAGGATTTGAATATAACATATCTTGAAAAAGTTGTTCTCCTCTATTAAATAAAAGAGGTTGAGATGATTCTCATTGAGAGCTAGGAGAATATGGTTTTTTTGGTTTCTTCTTTCTCAAGTCTATGGAAGATTTGACTATCAAATTTACATGCAGAATATAAGAGACGTTGTCACATTTCTTCATTATCTATCCTTTATTCAATTCCATGCTTGTTGATGCTCGAGATAGAGGAGTATATTTGATTGGTTGAGATAATGGGTTATGCTATTTTAATGGTGTAGAGAATTTTGTAGGTAAAGGGGTAGACAATGGCATGATAACGAGGTATATTGTTGTAATGTCACGAGATAATGGTGTAGAAATTTTTTTGGAAGTTTGATTATGGGTTTTCTATCTAGTAAGTACCATAGTAAACAAACACACAATCATGTAAAAATGAAAAATAACTAAGTGGGTTGATTACAAACAACAAGAAAAGCAAGCAAAATAATTTTTTTAGATTATCTTGATTTAATTAAGAAAAGTGAAATGTGAAAAATGACTGATGGGACATAGGAAATGGCAGTCTATGGCTATTTTTCAGAATTTTTATGGCTATAATAATCGATATAACTAAATTTATGGGAGACCGAAATATCTCGTTGTGGTTGGTACATGGCTTGGTATTGGGCCCTACCCCCTCACTTCATGGTTCTACAACGATAAGGAGTCGGTGCTTGGCCAATATACCAAAGAAATATTGATTATACTTAGCTAGACACTCGAGTGCATTTCCCTATTGGGTGATGAAATCCCAATAGTTATCACCGGAAGAATTTTTTTAAATGCGTGTTTGATATTTTGAGATATTTGGTTGTCTGTGAGGGAGAGATATAGTGAATGCAATAAATTAACTTTCCTACTTAAAAGTATGTGATCAAGAAGGAATGCAATGGTTCGTTTTAAAGCCCAAAATGAAATCTTATTTTAGAAGAAAAAAACAATCAAATAATGAAATACTGAAAGAAAAATAAGGTTTTAGAACTCACCATGATAAATGCTTTCTTTAAAAAAAAAATTGCAATTTTTATTTTATCAATAAGCAATCCAAACAAAGCAAAGCCTGGAGATAGCAACCTATAAATCTAAGTCACCAAAAATAGAAGAAAACAACAGAAAATAATGGGTAAAATACACACAACAAATTAATCAAAATTATTCATAAAAATCATCGGTGATTGAATGAATCACCTGTAATTTACTCGATCACTTTGGTGATTATGAGCATAAAATAATAAAATAAAAATATGGGAATTTTATGAAATAAAATAATGAAATAAGGGACTCGAGGGTGTTATATCGGTATGCTAGAATGTTCATAAATATTCCTACCCTTTGAATTTCAATTAACTACGAAAAAAATTAAAATATACCAACCTCAAAATACATAGTGTTTAGTGATACCCACAATGTTGATTGACAATGTTTGATGTGCAATCCATAAAAGATGTGTGCAAGGTATTTTATAGTGAAGAAACCTATGATCAAAGACACTACAAAAAATATGATTAATAATATAGGTAAGAAAGCTTCTTAACAAAGGATGATTCCAAGAATCCAAACGACTTCCTCGAAGGGTGTTAGCTCATTATTTAAACAATTAAGCTGGATTGAAATAAATAAACGATACATGATAACATGATATAAACCAGATAATTGATAAATGATAAGCTGATAAAAATAAATAGAAGATAGATAAGAGAGATGAGTGATGGATTATGGTTCAAACTCAAGCTCGAAAGGCAGGTCCTCTTCCTATTCTCGCCTCGAATCCAACCCAAACAATCTCAACTTCAATTAGTATTTAATCAAAGCATGTATGTCAATAGTATTCTACTGCTTTACGCAGTTCATGAATAAACTCAAATATGTTTTCCAATTCTGCTAAAGGGGCACAATGGATGGCGCAAACAATCGATCATGCTAGATATTGTACTACTCCAACCGAAAGAGGTTTCGATTATTGATAATGACCTGATGCTTGTGATTTGATAAGAAGGGACAACGATTTCCATCTAAAATTAATCCATGCTCAAGAATATGTTAGAAGAAAACAATTTAATATGATTGATAAAAGGTACTAAATGAAAACTGATAAAAAATCACAGAAGGTAAAAGTGACAGAATCGCTAGAAATTGGGTTAATCGCTACAGATTCGGTAGTTGTGAATAGTTTAGTAAAATAAAATGTCTGATGATTTGAAATTCATCTTTAAGATTAATAAAAGCTTAGAAATGATGTAAATAGATGAATAAATAGATAAAAATACTTGGAAAATGATGTGGGGGTGAGAAGTAGTCTTTGACCTTGACAAAAGATGATGCAGAAGTTGGTGATGCCTCAGTAACTAAATTGATGAAATGATCATCTATAAGAGCTCAAAATGGCCTGACAACACTTGGTGATTGTAAATAATGATGATGGTTGATAATACAATTGAATTGATACTCAATGATGACCTACAGGAAGATATTGAATAAAAATGAAGGCCAAGACTCGTGAATGCAAGTTGAGGATCCTAGAGAGAAGCTGGAAAAATAGCTTAAATAATCACTAGTGATTACCTAAATCAATGGTGATTACCTAAATCGCTAGCAATTTTAGGATGTTTGAACTTTGTGGGGAAAATGGTTGAAACAACTTCTAAATCAAGGCTATTTGGTTTGGATTTCGAGGTGTAATTTTTAAGTTGTTGGGGGACGTGTTGTGTTTGTTTTGGAGGGTGAAAAATAAGTTAGATATGATGACAAAATAAGCTAGATATTGCCTAGTTGGTTTTTAGAAAGATTCCTAGGTGATTAAGTAGGATTTATCAATTGTATGAAAGGATAATCATGAGATAAGTGTGATAATGATAGGATATTTATTTTAATTAATTGAATAAGAATGGGTTTAGGGTATGGGGTGTTGATTTAATTAAATTAATTAATTTTGTAGGGATGGGAAGAATACAAAATGTATTTAATTAATGGCACAAAGGTTAGGTGGCATAGTGTATGACTTAGGGTATGAAATATTGATGTATTTAAGTAATTGATTAAATAAATATGAGGGGTGTAGATTTTCAATGTCTACAACTCCCTGGGAGATGAGTAAAACTCGCAAACAATGGATGACTATGCAAGAAAAATTAAGATGAAGACCAACTATTTGATGACAAGACTAAGGGATGGGTCATTAGTGAATACTTTTCTTATGCAAGATCAATATATAAAACAACATGGTTTGGCATTATAAATTAAATATTAAGTGCGTGATTTTTTTGACAACATTTTCCCCACTTTATGTTGGTGAAAGGAAAGCCCTGTAACGTAAAGTAGATAGAGATGAGTAGCTAAGAGAACTTTAGAGAAGCCCATTATGTAGTAGAATGCACAGATGTGGTAGTAAAAGTGTGTCAAAAGAACCATAAAGCATGTCAAACCATGGAGCAAAGTGGGTTAATCCATGTAATGTAGCGAAAAGCGTACTAGTATGATGAAGTGCATTAAATGAGAGTATTGATTTCAATCCATGATGATTTTGAATGTGTATAATGATAATAAGATGAGGAATGGAGTGATTAGTTTCCAAATAAAATGCTTGTATTCAAATAATTGACCAAAGGATTCAGGTGTCCTACCACAACAGGAAGAGTGTAGGGAGAAAAGAGTGTTATTATCCAATCATAAACTACATACTCAAGATATAGCCACTGGAGATGGACTCGAGATCAAATATTTTGAGGTTTTTTGATGAAAATAATTTTGATCAAACGGGTTACCCATATAGGAGTGGTATAGGTAAGGAACACATTCCCCACTCCACGTGTGTTCGTGTAATGTGATGTGTTTCAAGTTAGGACATCCTGGAAGCAAGAAAAAAATGTATGATGGCTTCCAAGTTAGGTCATCTAGAAGAAAAAAACCAAATAGATAGAATACCTTCTAAAGTTAGGTCATCCGGGAAGAAATGGATGTAATCTCCCAAGTTAGGTCATCTTGAAGAAAATGTGAAATGTATGATGGATTCTAAGCTAGGTCATCTAGAAGAAAACACCAAATAGATAGAATAACTTCCCAAGTTAGGTCATATGGGAAAGTAATGAATGTAACTCCCAAGTTAGGTCATTTGGGAGTCCGTATTTTTATATTGTATTGATTAGATGATAGTTGTTATAGGTTTGAATGTGTTACTAGATCAATTGATTGTCTTGATTTGTTACTCGTAGAGAGGTTTGGTACTAACTACCTCTAGGTTAGGTCATTATGGGGAATCTATTGAAATTGATGAAGTTTATCGTGGAGAAGTTATGTATTTATTTCCCATAGGTTAGGTCATTAATAAGAGGTGATGAAATGTAGGATATAGAAGTGTATGTTTTTGCCCCCAAGTTAGGTCATTATGGGGAATAAATGGTTAAATGTCACATATTGTGTTAGTAAATGTTTGCAAATGTCAAATTAGTAGTGTTTGTTTAAACACATGGTGATATAGGGGAATTATAACATGACCCCAATAATATTTCCCCCTTCGGTGAAAGTGGAAGTGATGATAAGACCAAACACTAATCGAAAGTAAGGACAAAATACAAAAACATGATAGAAACAAAAAAAATCTATGCATTAGATGGATAAAAACTCAAGGTAAGATAATGCATGTGTAATGTGTATGGTAGGGTGGTAGTCAAAATTCTAAAAATAATTCTACATACGGGGTATAAATCGGAGTAGAAATGCTCGAGATATGACGCAAATTATGTAGGGTGTATTAGGGGTGGTAATAAACACGAAATAATGACTAGAGTAAAGTAGGTGAAAAAGTAACTGAAAGTAGTGAAGTGAAAAAGTGTTTAGCCATTTCATTTTTTTTATGTTATTGTGAGATTGAGCACAAAGTGAGTGAAACTACCACAAGTAAGAGCAACATGTCCTATTCAGTTTGAGATGGTGGCGACCTCCAGAGCATCATGCAGAAAGCAGAGTTGGTAAATGCAATTTTTTTCTTAAAAATATGTATGGTGTAGGAGTCATTTTTATTAAATTCTTAAAATTTTGATTATTTTATTTTATTTTTGTTTTAGACCTCGAAATTAGTGGTGAGGGAAATTGTGACACTTGGGACAGAGTTCCCTGATATGGGTGCTAGTTTCCTACTCTTGGGTGCCCCAGTCCGGCATCTAGGCGCCCTAGTTTAGAAAGTGAGTATATGGCCTAGAATGGTTAAAACCACATGTGTAATGTATATTAGTGTGATAAATGAGTTTTTTTGGATTTTTATTGTGTTATAATGATGTTTTCTTTGTTTATTTGTGTGTTGTGTAGAGGGATATTCACTCAAGGGAATTTTTGAGTGGGCGTCATTTTAGTAATTTTCTTGGGTTGGTCTTGGCATATGATGAGTTGGATGTGATGGATCGTGCTAGCCTATAGAACATAACAAAGATGGTTGATGTGCCCCATAATATGCCTATGTTGATTGCATTATACGAGAGATGGTATGCATATACATGCACATTTTGGTTTCTACTACGGGAAGATGATAGTTTCTTTGGAGGATGTGTATCATTTACAATGGTTTCGGCTATTTGGGAGAGATTACGGGTTATGTAATTCAAGGATATGGAGAGGTAGATGCGAGCTATGAGAAGATATTTTGTGGGGATTCAAGTACCTTCCGAGGCCCATATCATTTTAGATGATACTTTGAGGTTTGGTGTTTCATGCTTGTGGAAGTTCATTTCCATGGTTATTTCTTCATCTATCATAGTGAAGGGAGGAGGTGTAGGCATCTTGTATAAGATGCACGATATATATCGCTACATAAACGAGGAGAGTACTAGATATGTGTGGGTGCGGTGTGTATTTTCCTACATATAAAAAGATCTATATTGATTTACTCATGATGAGAATAGTGGTGGGATAGAAGACACTAAATTATTCCACATATGGTCTTATGATCACATAGCCATGGTGAGACTGTTAGAGTTAAACGAGGAGAGTGGGCTAGGTAAGAGATATATGTGATAAAATGGATTAATATTTGTTGGCATAGGATGGACACAGATACCTATAGGGCACTAATAGATAGGATGGAGCCTTAGGCATTTACATGGAGGCCATACCCGATTATGGGTATAGCCAAGGATTATATGGAGTGTGGTGTATTCAGAGGGCAATGTGGTTAAAGGATTGATTCCTGTGTGTGAATGGTATTTTTAGATGGAGAGAGTATAATGAAAATTTGGCATGGCTCGGGATGTACCCAGAGCCATATATATGGTGAGAGCTATCACAACACCCAAAATGTCTAGAGGGAGACCATGGTGAACAATGGAGAAGCTAGCACCTCTTGGGCATGATGAATTATAGGTGATGATAAAGGTGATAGACACGAGATGATGTGGGTTGCATAGAGGAGTATGGTGCATGGTGTGCAACACATCAATGGCTATAGTTGTTTCCATTATTTACTGATGTAGCAAGGTTACCACAGGAGAAGTGGCGAGAGGGAGAAGCACATGCCCCGAAAATATATAAGTAACTATAAAGCAAAGCGTAAGTATCTATATATAGTTATGTTATGTATTTTTTTGTTGGTATATGGCTTAGTAATGGTTGTCTATTGTATTTTGTTATTTATTTTGTAGGAAATGTGTATTGGTCCCTAATAATAAGCATGTCCATCCGCACACCGATGCGAGAATGTGGTGAGTGATTTACTTGGTGGAGGGATACTTGAGTAAGTGGATGATATAATGAGAAATAATGCCAATTTATTTGAGCCAATGGTTGTAGCACTAGTAACATGTATTATATTCTTAGGTAAGAGGGATGAGGTGTGCAAGGAGAATCTTAGGTGGTGGTCTCTTAGCGGAAGATATGTTCACACAATACGTGGATTTTCAGCGGTATTTTTAGAGCTATTTATGGAGAACACCTTATTACATAGGAATGTAGAGAGGTATTAATGGCATGCACAATAAAGTGTAGAATTAGCGGTGAGGCATCTAGTTCTAGGTATCTTGTAGTACCCAAGTGTAATAGTGATGATCTCGTGTGATTAGTATTATTATATATTATGTAGGGGTTTCCCAGGTGATGATTCTATTCACTATATATGTATGGAAACATGTGATTTAGATATGATGATATTATTTTATGGTAGATTGATGTGTATGATTCGGTGATTAGTGTTGAGATGTATGTCATGTTATTTGGATATTGTTAATGTTTATCAAATGAAATTTTGTGATGCATAGTTTGTATAATGACGATAGTATAATGAATGCAAAAAGAGATGATGTATGATGATTGAAATAACATGTTCTAATGAATTTGTGTCGCGATAATGTAATGTCATTATAACGAGTTAGTGTGATAAATGGGGAGGGGAATTAATGTTGCCTCCCAACGTATGGATGATTATGTTCATGTAATTAGGATCCTTCAAACATACATGAATGAACAATAGAAAGTAAGAGTGCATAGATGAATGAGATAGTGTGTGATTAAAGGTTATTGTTATCCAAAATTCACCCCCAGGGTAAATTTTGATAACATGCATTAGATTCTCAAGTCCCAGGAAAATTGATTGATCCAGGGAAAAAATCATGTTTCTAGGGTCCCTTCAGAAAATTTTCTAACTTCCCTGTCCAGGTCGAAAAGAACGAGCTCTGAGAAAATGTGGAAAAAGTTGCAGAAGGCAAGTAGATTGATCCAGGAAAAATCATGAAAATTGGCTAAGTCCTGCTCAAGGTCGCCTTAGGGACATATGGGACGAAGGTACGCGAAGGACCCGAACCGGCCGGTTCGGCGGAACAGGCCGTAGCACGAAGCGTCGAGACAAGAGGCACGCGTGGGACGCGGGAAACCGATCCGGCTGAAGGAGGAAGCAAAATTGGCTAACTGCTGAGCTAGACAGTTAGGGACATTCGGGCCGTAAAGACATGTATCGGCCGGATCAGGTGAACCGGAAGAGTTTTTCCCGTGAAGCACTGGGACATTTGGGACAAATAGATGCAAACCGGCCGGTTCGGCCGAAAAGAAGAACTTCCGCACTAAACAGTTTGGGACATTCGGGCCGTAAAGACGCGAATCGGCCGGATCGGGCGAACCGGAAGAATTTGACCCGCGAAGCACTGGGACATTTGGGACAAATAGACGCGAACTGGCCGGTTTGGCCGAAACAAGAAACTTCAGCACAAGGAAAAGTGGGATAGTTGGGACAAAGGGACGCGTGAGACGGACGGCCGGAAAATCTGAGAGCCAATCAGATTGTGCCACGTCATCGGCAGATAAGGGACAAGGAAGCCCATTTCGGGCGGATCGGAAGTTTTTGTCCCAGACACCACTGGGACATCCGGGACAAATGTACGCGAAGGATGTGAAAACCTGAAAAGCCCAAAACCGGTGAGAAGCTGCCACGTGTCCTCACCAAGGAACATGTCGGAGGGTCGAAAGCCCGACAACAAAGGAAAATTTGGATAATCTGCAAAGCGGCTTTCAGAAAACATAAACATGAAGCATATGTCGAGCCATCCTCCAAGTCCGATGCAAATGCAAAGGAGAATCCCGAACCCGACAGGCTGAAGACCTTGCTCATCCAATCAACACATGACACGTGTCATCAAGGTGGCGAAGCGCGGGAAAAGCTTTTCAAATCCATTTTCGCCTGTTTTCTTCAAATCATCATATCTTTTCATCCGAGCTCGGATTGGCACGTTATTTATATCAACGGAAAGCTTGTGAAATTCTCTACATGATTCTGGGGTTAATCTTGAGTTTTGGTGTAGTCTGGAGAGAGAAAATCAAGAAACGGATCTGACGTGTGTTCATGGCCAGAAGTGACATTTCAGCGACCAGATTTAATGCAGAATGGGTCGCATTCTCCTGTATCCGGTCAAAATGACAGGGTATGGGTTTGTAAGGACTCCCCATGCCATTTTAATGCATCTGCGCAGCCAAAGAGGGTGGGCTCGACCCATGCAATGTAAAAGCGATTTGGCTCATTTTGGGGAGATATAACAAGTTGTTCATCTTTTCGCTCGGCCCTCCCTTCTTTTCTTCTTTAGGGTTGAAAATGGAGTTCGAACCTCCTCCCGATCTCGTAATGGCATTTTTTTCCTTTTACTAATGAAATGATGTTCTCATGTAAAACTACGGAGCAACAAAAAAACATGTTTTGTGATGCATCTGTCCATCCTTGCTCATCTTTTGTTTGTTCTCTTCTTGCCTCTCTTCATTGCAGGTATTTGTGCATATTCTAATGTTCATCATAGGTCTGGAGCTGTGTTCATGGAGTTTTGGGACATTTTCTGTGTGAAATCTATCCTTGGGTTTGTGATGCTTCTGTCCATCCTTCCCATTGCTCACCTCTCTTTGTTCCATGGCAGCTTTGATAGATGTTCAACATTCTCCTTCTCTGGTGTATCACCGTTTTAGTGTAGAATTTTGCTGTTTTTCCCTCTCTCTCTCTCTCTCTGTCTCCTGGCATGGTTAGATTAGGTTTAGATTAGCTTGCTCGCACTGGAATAGCTTGTGGCGGGTAGTTTAGGAGCAGAACCAGCCTTCTCTCGGAGATTCTTTTCTCATTTTACAGTCCACACATGGAGAAAGGATTCAATGTTGTGCAATCACACTCGATGCCTGAGTGATCAACCTAGAAGCTTGATCTGCATCTAGGGGTGCTTTGTGATTTTTTACTAACAGTTTTGGCACGCCGGGTGGGACCTTAGAGGTCTTCCACTTCATCTTTTGCAAGTTGGTGTGTTCCTGTGAATATTTCAGTCTTTGGAGGCACTTACAAACACATCCGCGACTCCATCCGATCAACAACCTGCTTTCGAAGTTGCAGCACCCGCTCCCATCCATTCCCATCCATATTTCTTTCCATCCCTTTCATTCTTTTCCATTCCATGAAGTTGTGCAACCATGAATTCATTTCCATCATGGAATTCACATTTCCTACAACAGCAATATATCACACCTCCAACATGTTTTACAAATCCTCCAGATCAGCATGCATACTCATATGAGCAGCAGTGCCAAAGTCAGTTTGGCAATAGAGCTTTCCAAGAGCAGAGTATGCATATAACGAAGACCATCAGATGCAAGATGCTGGTCTGTTGGAGAAAATCCAAAAAATGGAGGTGGGGATGGTGCAGTCCAGGGCTCAAGCACAAATGAAAGCTTTTGGAATCGGTTGTGGAGCACCCTGTCCATGGGTGGGACCTTTTCTAAGGCATTACAGCCCTCAGGAGAAGCTGGATTTCATGATTGCAATGCTACCTTTGCTTGCAAAGTGGATTCAAGGAATAGAGGTGTATGAGAGAAGTATTCAGCAACCTTGTCAACGGGTAAGCACACCATCTCATGCCTTTCTGTTTCCTCTTTCCCAATCTGTTCCATTTCAGCAGTGTCAAGTTTCAAACTCTCCATCTGCTGTCCCAAATGTTGAATCCATGTCTCCACCTCTCAGTCTTCCATCTCATCTCGATTCTTCTTTCCTTTTCCCTTCTAAACAGTCATCCCCTCCACAAGAGCTAACGGAAATACCCCCTCCTCCAAAGAAACAAGAGGTTCCACTGCCTCCACCACCACAAAAAATTGTAAAATCAGTTGAGTTTCAACCCATTCCTCCTCTTGCATTCCCAATTCCATGTGGGGAAGAAGAAATTGCAAAAATCAGTCATCAAGGACAGCAAGAGGAAGAGCCAGGAAAAGAAGAAATGATTAAGAGCTTAGTAAGTTTGGCTCTTAAATTTGGAATTGAAAAGATCCCTTTGCTGGTAAAGCCTACAGAAGAGGCTAAGGTTGAACAAATGGTGGTCAGGACTGATTTTGTTGCAGAAGAAGAAGAAGTTCTTGCAGTCCCAACTTGTCCTCTAGAGCAGCAGATTGAAGAGTTTGACTTGACAAACTTCATGCTGGAGGAAGAGTTATATCAAGAGAAAGATTGCCTTCGAGTAATAGAGGAGGGAGAAGCTGCTCCAAAGGCAAAAGAAGAGGAGCACATCCCAGCTGTGGAGAAGAAAATTGCAGATCCAAGGGCTATGAGCACAAAGCAAGCTACAGGGGAACCTTCAATTCTTCTTTCTACTTCATCTCTCTCAAGTTCTAAGATCAAGAGGAGTTTGATCTTTCAAACTCAATATCAGAGAGTGAAGGAAACCATGGTGGTCAAGTTGCAGATCAAGGAGACAGCATGGAGGAAGTTGAGATTTTGCAGCAGGACAACCATGAGGCGTTTATCTGCCGATTTGGAGGACTGTTTTGATGGAGAAGAGCCGGTTGAGTTTCCACCATCCTCTCTTTCATCATCCACATTCCAAACACTTGAGTCTGCTGTCATGAAGGAGAGCATTCATTTGCAATAGCCTGCATCTTATAGTAGCTCGTTGGAATCAAAATTGGAAGATTTAAATCTTCCATGTCCTTCATCGGAGGAAGGGAAAGGATGAAGAATTTCACCATTTCTTCCACACCATCCATCTAAGAGGGTCTACAAGAGAACTCCATTCTTGGAGAAAATCGAGCTATGGGCATATCAAATGGACCATACCTTGCCCAATCAGGTATTTGGATTCATTGGAGCCAAAGAAGAAGCCACAACCACATCATGCTTGCTTATGAGCATGAGGACGAGCTATAAAGTACCAAGGATCAGCTGCCATACCTTTTCAATCCAAATGCGAGCAACTAAAAGAGGTATTGGATTTGTTTTCATTGATACCTTGATTATTTGGATAGAAGACCAGCTTCTTGTTGATTTTCCATCCATCCAAACAGCCATGATCGTGCAAATCAATTGCATGGCTGCCAATTTTGAAGAAAGGAAGCTATTTTGCACAACCAAATTCACAGGTTTGTTTAGCTTGCCTTTGCTTCGATTAGAGTAGAGTAGGTAGGTTTGCTTTCAGCAGAAGAAGTGCTTGTGCACACTCTGCATGTTCCATTTGGGACATGTATGATTTTCAGTTTTGTACATAGTTTTTCGTGTTCTTTGGTTTCGCTCGCACAATCTCGTTTTGGTGGCATTTTGGTGAGAACAACTCCATGACCAGTGGGATTCAAGTGGCTCAGAGGGAAGTTTTCAAAGTTCAGATCAGTTGCAGGCTTGCTTATGACTCCATGCCCAATGGATTGCTTCAGGCTACTGATCATTCTACCTAGCAGGCAGGTAACCCCGCTGAGTCGCCAAATTGTTATCCAAAATTCACCCCCAGGGTAAATTTTGATAACATGCATTAAATTCTCAAGTCCCAGGAAAATAGATTGATCCAGGGCAAAAATCATGTTTCTAGGGTCCCTTCAGAAATTTTCTAACTTCCCTGTCTAGGTCGAAAAGAACGAGCTCTGAGAAAATGCGGAAAAAGTTGCAGAAGGCAAGTAGATTGATCCAGAAAAAATCGTGAAAATCGGCTAAGTCCTGCTCAAGGTCGCCTTAGGGACATATGGGACGAAGGTACGCGAAGGACCCGAACCGGCCGGTTCGGCCGGAATGGGGAATTGTAGCACCGGAACAGTCGGACCAGAAGGATGCGCGGGACGCAGAAACCGATCCGGCCGAAGGAGGAAGCAAAATTGGCTAGCTCCGAAGCTAGACAGATTAGGACATTCGGGCCGTAAAGACGCGAATCGGCCGAATCGGGCGAACCGGAAGAATTTGTCCCACGAAGCACTAAGACATTTGGGACAAATAGACGTGAACCGGCTAGTTCAAGAGAAAAGAAGAACTTCGCACTAAACAGTTTGGGACATTCGGGCCGTAAAGACATGAATCGCGGATCGGCGAAGCAAGAATTTGTCCCGCAAGCTTCGGGACATTTGGGAAAATAGACGCGAACTGGCCGGTTCAGCCGAAACAAGAAACTTCAGCACAAGGAAAAGTGGGACAGTTGGGACAAAGGGACGCGTGGGACGTCGGACAGCCGGAAAAGCCGAGAGCCAATCAGATTGCGCCACGTCATCGATAGATAAGGGACAAGGAAGCCCATTTCGGGCGGATCGGAAGTTTTGTCCCTGCACAAGCCTGGGACATCCGGGACAAATGTATGTGAAGGACACAAAACCCAAAAGCCCAAAACCAATGAGAAGCTGCCACGTGTCCTCACAAGGAACATGTCGGAGGGGTCGGAAAGCCCGACAACAAAGGAAAATTTGGATAATCTGGCGGAAGCGGGTTTCGGGAAAACACAAACATGAAACATATGTCGAGCCATCCTCCAAGTCCGATGCAAATGCAGAGGAGAATCCCGAACCCGACAGGCTGAAGACATTTTTCATCCAATCAACACATGACACGTGTCATCCAGGTGGTGAAGCGCGGGAAAAGTTTTTAAAATCCATTTTCACTGTTTTTTCTTGAAATCATCATATCTTTTGATCCGAGCTCATATTGGCACGTTCTTTATATCAACAGAAAGCTTGTGAAATTATCTACATGATTATGGGGTTAATATCAAATTTTGGTGTAGTTTGGAGAGAGAAAATCGAGAAACGGCTTTGACGCGTGTTCATGGCCGAAGTGACATTTCAAATTTAATGACTGCATTTAATGCGTAATGGGTCACTCTCCGTATCCGGTCAAAATGATAGGGTATGGGTTTTAAGGCCTCCCATGCCATTTTAATGCATCTATAGTCAAAGAGGGCTGGGCTTGACCCATGCTTTGTACGTCTTCTATCTCATGGGCTCGATCCATGTAATGTAAAAGCCAAATTTGGCTCATTTTGGGGAGATATAACAAGTTATTCATCTTTTCTCGCTCGTCCCTCCCTTCTTTTCTTCTCTAGGGTTGAAAATGGAGTTCGAACCTCCTCCCGCTCTGTAATGGCATTTTTTCCTTTTACTAATGAAATGATGTTCATGCAGGCAAACTTACGGAGCAACAAAAACATGTTTTGTGATGCATCTGTCCATCCTTGCTCGTCTTTTGTTTGTTCTCTTCTTGCCTCTCTTCATTGCAGGTATTTGTGCATATTCTAATGTTCATCACAGGTCTGGAGCTGTGTTCATGGAGTTTTGGGACATTTTCTGTGTGAAATCTATCCTTGGGTTTGTGATGCTTCTGTCCATCCTTCCCATTGCTCACCTCTCTTTGTTCCATGGCAGCTTTGATAGATGTTCAACATTCTCCTTCTCTGGTGTATCACCGTTTTAGTGTAGGATTTTGTTGTTTTTCCCTTCTCTCTCTCTCTCTGTCTCCTTGGCATGGTTAGATTAGGATTAGATTAGCTTTCCTGCACCGGAATAGCTTGTGGCGGGTAGTTTAGGAGCAGAACCCTTCTTCTCTGGAGATTCCTTTCTCATTTTACAGGTCCCACACATGGAGAAAGGATTCAATGTTGTGCAATCACACTGGATGCCTGAGTGATAAACCTAGAAGCCTGATCTGCATCCAGGGGTGCTGTGATTTTGTACTAACAGTTATTTTAAAAAAACCCTCAATAGTCATGTAAGAACCATAACAACACAAGTGCATCATCAATGGGTAAGGAGATAGTAATAAGATACCAAAGACCAATGAAACTCGATGCGGTGGAAGCATGTTCATTAGAAGCAACATGAGTGTATAAACTGGATCGAATGTCATGTGGAGCTATAGTGGTATATGCGAAGGCAAAGTGGGTTGTGGAAGCCAAAGTGAAGGAGAAGAGTGATAAGGTGGATAGTGTGAATGCAATGGATGAGATGGATATGATGATGCAACAAAGTGTATGGACTTGGTGGAGAATGCACATGATTAATGAACCGCAATGGTGGACATAGTATGGCTCGAGCACATAATTGAGGATATGACTCAATTGTATTAGAAACTTGTTGAGGAGGTAGAGGAGAGATGGATCGTTCACATGAGTGAGAGACAAAGGCGATTATGCTTTTATCCTCTAATTGTATCAATCTATCATGAAGGGAAGACAATCATTTTCCCTCTAGCCATTTATATGACGATAATTATAATAAATTTTCTCACACCGATATCAGAGCCCATGATGTGGATGGTAAGCGAAGTAGTCACTCATAAAGTAAAACAAACAACAAATTATGTGGTCGATCGTGATGAGAGAAACATAATGTCTCACACGATTAAGATGAAGTGGAAAGAGAAGTATCGTGTCTTGCGGGATGAGAAGAAGTACATTGTGGTGGTGGAGTTGGTTGAGCTATCTTACATTTCCTATGAAGCAAAGATGGAGACTATCTATGATGCTTAACCAATTTCAAGGAGGAAAATAAGATGAGCCAATTATAGTAGAGATGTGATGAGGATCTATGATGTGTGTCGAGAGAAGATCTTGTTGTAGGTAAATACCTCCGTAGTATAGAATAATGAATGACTCACATGCATCATACTACAATATTTTCTTAAGTTTAGGAATCGACCATGATGAAGATAAATTTCTTATCTACATTAATAGATTAGAAAATTCGTTGATTAATAAAATCATTAGACAAGAAAATATAATCCTTGATAGGTTTAGACGAGTCATGTTGTAGACTAGGTAAATAAACCGACGGAGGAAGGCGTCCTCCATGTCATATAAAGCACTAATGGAACCAAATTGAAGAGGAGTGTACGATTGTAACTCCTCATCAATAAAACTTTATGGAAAGGCCTCAAGTAACAATCTATCATTAGAATAATAGGTCATAAGAATGTAGTAATGTAAAATAAGAGAAAGAGGGTCACAAAGTACCATAAAAACATGTGAATGTAGGTATGATAAATTCCTTAGGAAATGTAAAATTATGAATTTTCTTAAGGACAGGGTTACCATGTAATGAGTTGTTGTTAATAGAAGAATAGTAAATGCTAATTTATAAGGTGAGGGAATGAACCCGAGATTGTAATTGACCTACAACATGCATCGAGAGATGATGTCTTATGAAGGAATAATGAAATATTGAAATAATGTTTTAAGAGGATAAAATTTTACATTGTGGGTGATCATAGGAGTATCAAGTGGTGATAAAGGGAGATTCGATGCTAAGGGCACACTATTAGTAGGTTCTAAGGAACCTATTATATGTGAAATAGATGGAATATCTGTTAGGAGAAATTAGTGGAGGAAGAATAGAGATCAGATATATCTCATATGTATTATATAGAAGTACGTACAAATTTATAGTGAAGAGAAATAATAATACCCTCAAAATTAAAGGAGAGATTATAAATGGAGAGAGAGAGTAATGGGATACGGTTTAAAAAAACTCTCCTAATAATATATAATTATTAGCTACATAATATATGTGAACATTACCCCCTTATTACATTATTCTTGCAAATGTAACCCCTGAAAAGTTCAAATTTTACTTTTCCAAGAGATTTGGTGAGAATATCAGCTACTTATGCTTCGAAGGATAGTGCTGGAGCTGAATGTGATGGTTCAAGACATGCTCTTGAATGAAATGACAATCAATCTCAATATTCTTTGTTCATTCATGAAAAATAGGATTTTTCACGAGCTTTAACACACTCTTATTGTTGAATAAGAGAATAAGTGAATGTTTTCTAGGAATCCCCATGTCATCCAAAATGTGACGTAACCATATTGCTTCACACACAAATCCTCATGTGGCAATATATTCTTCCTCTATGGATGAAATAGAAATAAATATTTGTTTCTTTCTTATCCATGAGATAGGTCCATATCCGAGATGAAAAATGTATCCAGAGGTTTACTTCTTGTCATCAACAGATCTGGCATGGTCTAAGTTGATGTATACCTAAAAGAAGAATTGATCATTATTCTTATATTCCAGACCATAATCAAATATACCTTAGACATATCTCAAAACATGATTTTTTGTAGTACAATCACATTTCTTCAGTTTTCCTGCATGAACCCGGAAATATAGCTGACAACATAACATAAATTTAGTCCGGTATATGTCAAGTACATACATTTTCAGTCTCGAAATCGTGAAAGTTGCAAACCTTTTTCCATGGGATTGGATATAGGTTTATAGTCAGACATTCTATAATTTTCTACTTTCTACTAACGATTATTCATTAGCCAATTAGATAGATAGAGTTCTCTATCTATCTATTTTCAAGTTTTTCAAAGAGTATCTCTGAAATGGATTCAGACGTTTTGGAGGGTATCTCTAAAGTCGATTTGAATGGAGATTCATAAGATTGATGAAAAAACTTCTCCCCTTCATTTTTAGGTCCAATATTAAACCTATGCTTTCTAGTGAAATACCTCTGTACTTGCTGAGACTCGGTCCTATCTTCAGATATTTCTTGAGCTATTTTTTCACGAAGTTTTATTATAGCATCTATAATAGCTTCTGGTTTAGGAGGGCAACCCGGCAAATAGATATCCACAGGAATTAACTTATCTACTCCGCGAACAGTACTATAAGAATCTGTACTAAACATTCCTCCTGTAATAGTACAAGCTCCCATAGCAATTACATATTTTGGTTCGGGCATTTGTTCATATAATCTCACTAAAGAAGGAGCCATTTTCATGGTCACAGTTCAGATTGTTATAAGAAGTGTCTTGGTATACTTTATCTAGGAGACAAAAATATGATACTTCTTCTACCATATCTCCAAGGCAAGAAAGTAATGAAGTAGCCCTAAATATTTCATGTCGAAGGTTCTTTTGAGACCATTCTTCACAATATCAACCGATCTTCTAAATTTCCAAAGTGATCACAAGATCATCCACATACACAACAAGAATGAAAAATTATTTTCCTACCTTCCTTATATACAAATTTTAATATGAGGGGTTACAAGTGAACCCATGGTACAAAAAGTGATCATCTATCTTGATATACCATGCCCTTACAACTTGCTTCAGTCGATATAGTGATTTTATGAGACAACATACCTTTTTAGGATTCTTTTCATCAAAAAATCCTTCAGGTTGGGTAATGTACACTTTTTTTCTGATCACCATTTAGGAAAGCACTCTTGATATCCATCTATTGAAGTTTCCATCTTTTCTATGCTGCTAGTGCGAAAAAAAATCTGATGGTCTTGATCTTCGCATGGGTGCAAATTTTTCTTCATAGTCGATGCCCTCTTTCTAAGTATATCCTTTTTGCTACAAGTTTTGTTTTATGTTTTTGATGGATAGTTTTGCATTATATTTTGTCTTGAAAACCCATTTTCATCCTATGGATTTCTTTCTTGTAGGAAGATCGACTAGTTCCCATATTTGATTTTACATGAGTGAGTCATATTCTGCATCCATGGCTTCTTTCCAATGAGGTTGACTAAGTGCTTCATGACCATTATCAGGCTTAGAGATATTAATTAGTGTACTCATGAGTGCAAAATTTACCTCATTTCTTTTCTGACTCCTTGTTTTGACTCCAGATGAACTATCGGGAATTTCTACAAATGAGAGTCTTTGATGGTGCTTTTTAACCACTTCATATGAGATTTCAGCTGGTTTTGTGAAGAAATATTTCATTAACATGTGGATGCATGCAGAGTAACATTATCTAGTTCTCCAAGGTCAACATATAGCTCTCCTTGCAACACATCTTTTCTATGAGTAGTCTTATTTGGCTGATCATTTGATTCGGAGACTAGTCAGTGAGAGGTGGTTAGTAATGGTTCTTTTGTTGTAACTATTGAGTCAAAGGATGACTCATCACAAAACACATCTCGAATCTCATATATTTTATTTGTCTCAAGATCCATGAGATAGTATGCCTTCAAGGTAGTGCTATATCCTAGCAGAGGATGCAGGAGAGTGTTTTTAGCTCAATTTCTTTCTCTCTTTGAGCTAGGACATGCATGTATGATGTGCAACCAAATACTCATAAATGAGAAATTGATGGATTTATACACATCCATACCTCTTGAGAAGTTTTATTTTGTATAATCTTTGTTGGTGCACTATTTAGAACATATACTGTTGTATGTATTTCTTTAGCCCAATAGCGTTCCTCCCATTGTTTTGTTAATAGCATGGAGTGAACCATCTCCATCACTTTGTGTGATTTTGTCACTCCATAATGTTGTATTGATGGGGTGTGTAGGGTTCAATTAGGTTCTTCTTAATGCCTTGTTGGTTTAGGAAGGCCAGAAATTATTTGATGTGAATTCTCACCCTCGATCTTAGTGGAGTAGAAGAATTGGTCAGTCTCGGTCTCTTTCACAACAAGTTAATAGAAATTAAGAAAATGGTGAAGATCCTCACTCTTTCTCTTCAAGAACAACACCTATTGACATTTTTACACTTGTGAAAAATGGGCAACTCGAAACTTCATTACGATGGATAACATTGGTGAAGTATACCTAAGCTAGCAGAGTTTCTTTCAAAGAATATGGTTAGTGTTTAATTATTTCCTAATTACATGAAAGCTACGAGTTATGTGTGCTATTACAAAATGTAACAGATCACATAGTTTACAATTTCATGATTATCTTCAGCAAAAGAACACAAGGCCCCGAAGGACAACTGTGTTGTCTTGATGAAGAAATCCAATTGAAGAATAGATGAAATGCTAAGTTTTGGGACAACAAACATAATTGCAAATTACGAAATAAGAGTTCATTACTTTGGATGTTACAGGTATTCTTTAATGTCATTTCGGTTTCCTTAAATTATATTAATGAGTTGTTTAGTTCATCATACAATCCATACAGAAGCTTAAATGCATAAATAAATGCAAAACTCATTTTCGAAATCAATGTTTTATTCATAAGGAATTTTCAAAAGTTTCCCACACAAGCCGTGGGATGTAATTGAAAATAAAAGTAAAACTACTAAAATAAGAGGTACACATGCATGAAAGAGAAAATAAAGGAGTATGAGAGAACCCATAATTACCTTAGGGGTCTCTTGTTTGGTTGAGACATATGCATTTCTAGCTTCGTTCGTTTCTTCATCTTTGTTATTGAAATCACTGTACCTGAAAAGATTAAAAGAGGAAAATCATCAGTTACGAGCTCATGGATCAATCCATATTCCTATATTGTCCTAATTCATGCATATGAATCTCTTAACAACATGAGATATAGTTTACTTGAAGATCAAACTACATACATGTTTTACTCATTCAAAAAGAAGGAGAGAGAAGAAAGAAAACCATGGACATAAGAGAGGCCAAAAAGCCTAAATATTTTCTAACTATTTTCTTAAGTGTGTAGGTATAGGTTGCAGCCAAGAAGAAATAGATAAAGTCTTTCACTATAGAAAAAGATTGCAAATTTCAATGACTCCTATCCTATGGCATAAAATAGATAAGTATTAAGTACATGCTGGAATGAAGGAGGAATGCAACTCAAGTTTCAACAACTGTCCTACAAATGGAAGAAATTACAGTAGTAGAAGAGAGACTAGAAAACATAAGTACATTATTTAGATTGCAACTAAAGAAGAAGAATTAGATTTCAAGAAGCTGAAGTTATCTAGAAAGAAAGGATTACAACTAAAAGAAAATGAGAAAGAGAATTTTGGAAAAAAATTTGACAGGCTTTGCCATATAAAATGGAAATTTACATCTTTCCATCATGTGGTTTTTGACTAATAGATGCTTTAAAAGATTTATGTAAATCAAGTAACTGATACAAAAAAGTAAAAAAGCATGACATGATCAATATAACAGTTATTATGTTTTAGTCTCCAATAACAAATCAGCTTTAACAGAAAGGTGTTACATTTTATTTTCTGAATAAGAAAATACAACTACTACAACTGAAAAAGGAAGGAAGAAAGAATTTTAGAAAAAATTTGCCAGGGCTTCGCCATGAAAAATCAACATTTCAAAATTTCTAGCATGCTAGAAATACTACTATGAAGGAAATAAAGTATCTAAGTAAAAGAAATAAGATTACAATATTTCAACAAAGCATTGAATCAAGTATTATGCCTAAGAATGGTATTGCATAGATGAAGAACTACTTCTAGTTTCTAGAAAGACATATACAAGCCACATCTTCTTCAGAAACTCATAAGTAAAATTAAAATGCAAATGAGCTTCGTTACTATAGTAGGTCATGAAGGAAAGTAAAGTTTCAACTTGCAAAGATACAACTAGTGAGGTACAGGAGAAATGTGCACATAATTTATTTTCAACTATCAAGTTTTAGGAAATACAGATTTTAAGAAATACAGTTAAGAAATGTTGTCATCACATAAGTTAAGAAATAACAGTGCAGACCTAGTATCCCCACAAGATCCAGGATTATGAATATCAAGGTTCTCAGTTACTTAAAAGAGTAAAAGTGACAAACACCTCAGACCCAAGTCCTCAATGAAGGAGAATACAAAGTAAATATTGCACACAAATGGATCAAATCAAGCTCAAAGATCTGAAGATGATCAGAAAACCGTGGAACCACAAAAATTTCAATACCGAAATGGAGCTATAAAGAAAAAACAAGCTCATACAAAGTAAATCAGAGCTTCATAGCAGCAACACAATAATCACAGTCTTTTTCAAGCTCATTTTATCAATGGCCAAGCATGAAGATACAAGAAAACCAGGAAATGTGATTATAGTGCATGATGAAACCAATACTTCAACTTTTACAGATGTTTTCTACAAAGAGTTGAAGAAATTGATAAAAACACGGATCTATGAGTACCCATGTCTCAGAAAGTAAAAATCCTGTCAATGAACGAAGACCCATTAATGGGTAGCAAGAAATCACAGAGAAGATATAGAAGGGAGCTTATTATCAGTGTCTCGAAAATCAAATGGCAAAATGATGAAGATTCAAATCTAAGAAAATCTCGGGAGAGGTCAATAATAGAGACACCAACAAAAGAGGAGAAGTCTCGAGCTCAAACACGAATACCCAAAATCAGAAAAAGTCCAGATCTGGAATTTAAAGCAAAGGATGCATGAACAGAGAAAACCCTTCAACAACAAAGCTTCCTATTCATCATTTAGAATGGAAACCATTCAAAATTTTGCAATACCCAATAGGAGAGGTTCAAAGATTTGAGAATAGATATCAGAAATACTTTACAAACTACGACATTTCTTCCTTTTCAAAAGTTTTACGAAAAACTCATAAAAATGGTCGAGAACTTACTATTTCAAAGTGTTTTCTTCAAACCCTTGAGTTACAGAGAAAGTAATAGAATCCTAACGAGTTGTCAACTCAAGAATCCAAGGGAACCATGAAATCACAAAGAGAATGTAAAGAAAGAACGAAGTATCAGTATATGCATTGTCACATAAATAGTGAAAATGAGATAATTTTCATGTTTGAAGACAAAGAAGCTCACTCTTTCTAGCATTCATGGCAACCCTCAAAGTTACAGAGGGCCTAAACCAAGAAATGGCGACCATTCTTTTGCCACAAGAAACCGAAGTCATGAAAATGCAAATATACGAACCTTCCAAAACTCTCAGGCAAGAGCGACCAAGATTCAAACTCACAAAGACCAAGAATAACACAAAACTAAGTTTCAAAGGTCAAAAATGGTGGAAAGCATCCAAAACATCCCACTCAGAAATATCTAACAGAGCAAAATATGAGAAATACAAATACATGAAGGATCAGAAACCATTTTGCAGAAGGAAACGAGCTCAAAGAGATAAAAAATAGTGATCTAAAACAAATTTACCATGACATTGCCACTCTCTGCGAGTAAGAAATAATGGAAAAAGAATAGGGGTCAAGTTGAGTTAACTCACCCACCTCAACCACAACTTAACCTAACTCATATAGAGTTACTAATTGATGATCAATGTTTGAAAAGTACACAGATCGAGGGATGAGGATCGATCTCCAAAATAATTACAACCACCATAGTTACTGAAGTTACCGGCCGAATTAAATACAAGGTTAAAAACCCTAACCATAGGTCATGAATCAATGCCAAAGGTCAAATCAGTACAGACATCAATGGTCCACATCAAAAGACCTAATTCAACCTAAGTTGCAAATGCCACCAATAAAGCCACAAAGGGTTGATTCAACGTTGGAGGGGGCCAACCCATATGTTCCAAAAAATAAATCATTGCATATTGACTTTTATAAGTCTAAACTATAGTCCATATATCAAATGATGCAAATACTGACCAAATCATGTTTACAATGATCACCGAAATGGGTGAAATTTAAACCTTAGTCATCATGTGTTATTCAAATTTGCAAAATCCGTCTAATATACAATGCAACATTAATCAAAGGTGGTAGTGACTATAATAGGCATGTATAATAATCAAAGGTGGTAGACCCAATAATTTGCTAAGTCCACAAGAGTGGCCAAACTCAGTTGAAGACAAGTGTACGAATCAGAGGTGGTCCCCACATGGGAGCTAATTGCTAAGTATTGGAGATCAAAAAGTATTTATTTTTTCATGCCGAGGATTATTTTACATGCCTTCACAAGAGGACAGAACACACAAGAAGACAAATTTGCATGCTCAAAGAAGGAGACTTTCCCAACAAGCAAGATTTATTGTTAGCAAATTATTTACCCAGTTTTATTAAACATAGAACAATCAACTACAGTTTTCCTGTAATGTAATAAAAGGCTATTAATGCCTATTTCTAATTGCATGTTCTATTTTCATTCCTTTATTTTAAATTAAGGATAAAAATAGGATGCATGGGCGAGTACAAGCCTTAGTCTATTTTTAAAAAGGGTTGGTTGATCAAATTTTCTATATATTGTGTTCCTTGGCAAAGCATAGGAGAGGAATCTTAGATACGGTAGTGTGAAGAAATTTTTACCAGTTTAGCCCTCCGAATGTGAAGTATTTTCTACCTTTCCAATAATTTGTAGTCTTGTGTATGTTTCCATTAATCTTGTGAATGCAAATTCACTGGTTAATTATCTTACCATGTTGAAAATCTAGTCATTTCGCATGATATTAATGTACATGTTTAGCTTAGCAGTATTGTTGTGATACTTTCCTCAATACCTCGAAGTGTTTTGCCCTTAACATTCATGAAAACTATTGGTTTATGCATCAAGAATCCTTTGACATATCAATTGTGCATATACTCGGTCAAATACCTCATACAAATTTTGTGTATCACCTTAGTTTTAATTATTTTACAATCATCTTTTACCTTTAAACCCCGAAATCAGTTTAGGATACATCAATAAGGAACCGACATTGATATCGGACACTCACCTAAAAATAGGTATACCCACAAACCGACATGTTTCCATTGTATCTACGAAAGAGAGACATCAATTTTGCAAGCTTAGAACACTGCAAACATCTCTCTATAGGGTGCACTTTCATGAGATAACAACACCCACATATTTTAAGAGTGTTCATCCATGAACAATTGGAAGTACATGTATCCTAAAATGAAGTACGCAGTGGTCCATTTAGATTGGTATGAACGCCTCTGACGCTTCTTGGCATGGAATTTTCTCACCTTAAATGGATCCTGTGTTGTTTTCTGTAAGAAAACTAGGAAAATAGGTAAGGAACTAGACAATTTGGGAAGTCCATGTAACATTTCTTGTTAACTCAACTAGTACAAAGATCCAATAGACAAGTGACCATATCGGTAAATCCATAGGGTAGTAGATTCTACTTTTGTGGAACATAAAACTACCGCAAAAGATGAAATAATAATTAAATCAAATAACTTATCTTTCAAAAAATATCTAGTAATAATCGGACCGTATCTTGAGATCAAACATGATTTTATGCCATTTTGGACAAGAATTTCTACCTTTAGTTTATGATTTAGAGATGACTTACCGACAAGACATTTTTATTCAATCCAGAACATATAATACCTTTGTAAGTGTACATTTTTGTGGTCCCAGAGGAATGGTAACTTGGCCTATTCCTTCTGCAATGTACTCTTTGTCATCTTCTATCTAAACCCGATCTCTAGTGGGTTATTCATTCAATGACTCAAACAACTTCTTGTCACCGACATATGCTTACTTCCACTAGAGTCTATGAACCAGAATTTCTTCATGGGTTGTGAATTCTAAGAGACTAGTACAAGATTCTTACCACAATTGGCTCCTTCTAGTGTCTCCTCATCAGAGTCATCATCTTGTTGGGCTATGAGATGTCCCTTCTTCTTTCTTCAAAGCAGGGAAATCATTTTATTTTTTGAAAATCATCGCACTCGAATGGGATTGATTAACTCAAAGACCCTTGTTTCAAGCCATTGTACCAATAGTGATCAGTGTCATGAGTGTTGGTTTTGTAGATTTGACACCACCTCTTTGACTTTTGAGCTTTTTGTTGTTGATGTTGATGTGCTTGTGTTTGCTTCTCTGGGGGACCTTTCCGATTCTTCTGGCCATGATGGGGATTTGAGAAAAGGGATTTGTCCTGGGCCTCATCTTGGATTGAATTAATGGCCTCCTCCTACTGCAACAAGTTCACGAGTTCTTCAAATGTCACTTTCCATTTGGATACATTCAATGTCGTAACAAACACTCGGAATTGAGAAGGGAGTGCCCTCAAGGTGATTGGAACCAGAATCTTGTCTTCTACCTTTAAACCAAGTGCTAGTAACTTTTTGAAACTCATCCACCCAACGTAAGAACTCCTCAACTTTCTCATCTGACCCCATAGATAGGGTGTGCAGTTTTGACTAAAGATGGAGTATCTTAGTCTGATTCTTCACCTCAAATATGGTTGATAGTTTATCCCATGCTTCTTGTGGTTTCTCTACATCCCGAACATGTGGTTGCACATCATCGGTGATACTCAACATGATCAACATCAATGCCTGGCACTAGCCATCTCATATTTTATGAGTTCATCAGGGGTAGTGGGAACTGTCATTGACCCTGTGACAATGCCCCATAATCCTTAAAATTGAAGGATAGTTTGCATCTTTCTTTTCCAAGCCACATAATTTGGCCCTTTAAGAAATTGATCATCATAAAGAACAAAATTTGGAGTAGACATTGTAATAAAGTTAAATAATATTTATTTACGTATTTTTTCTTGCTAAGAAATATTACGGTTTGTACTCACTAATAAGAAGTATGAATCGAGGTGATCACTACATGGGAGATGATTGCTAAGTATTGGAGATCAAAAGTATTCATTTTTCATGCAGAGGAGTATTTTACATGCCTTCACAAGAGGACAAAACACACAAGAAGACAAATTTGGATGCTCAAGGAAGGAGACTTTCCCAACAAGCAAGATTTATTATTAGCATTATTCACCCAGCTTTATTAAAAATAGAACAATCAACTTCAGTTTTCTGTAATGTAATCAAAGGCTATTAATGCCTATTTCTAATTCGCATGTTCTATTTTCATTCCTTTATTTTAAATTAAGGATAAAAATAGGATGCATGGCGTAGTACAAGCCTTAGTCTATTTTTAAAAAGGGTTGGTTGACCAAATTTTCTATATATTGTGTTCCTTGCAAAGCATAGGAGAGGAATCTTAGATACGTAGTGATGAAGCAATTTTTACCAGTTTAGCCCTCTACGAATGTGAAGTATTTTCTACCTTTCCAATTATTTGTAGTCTTGTGTATGTTTCCATTAATCTTGTGAATGCAAATTCGCTAGTTAATTATCTTACCATGTTGAAAATCTAGTCATTTTTGCATGATATTAATGTACATGTTTAGCTTAGCAGTATTGTTGTGATACTTTCCCTCAATACCTCAAAGTGTTTTGCCCTTAACATTCTGTAGAAAACTATTGGTTTATGCATCAAGAATCCTTTGACATATCAATTGTGCATATACTCAGTCAAATACCTCATACAAATTTTGTGTATCACCTTAGTTTTAATTATTTTACAATCATCTTTTACCTTTAAACCCCAGAAATCAGTTTAGGATACATCAATAAGGAACTGACCTTGATATCGGACACTCACCTAAAAATAGGTATACCCACAAACTGACATGTTTCCATTGTATCTACGAAAGAGAGACATCAATTTTGCAAGCTTAGAACACTGCAGACATCTCTCTATAGGGTGCACTTTCATGAGATAACAACACCCACATATTTTAAGAGTGTTCATCCATGAACAATTGGAAGTACATGTATCCTAAAAATGAAGTACGCAAAGTGGTCCATTTAGATTGGTATGAACCGCCTCTGACGCTTCTTGGCATGGAATTTTCTCGCCTTAAATGGATCACTGTGTTGTTTTTCGTAAGAAAACTAGGGAAAATAGGTAAGGAACTCGACAATTTGGGAAGTCCATGTAACATTTCTTGTTAACTCAACTAGTACAAAGATCCAATAGACAAGTGACCATATCGGTAAATCCATAGGGTAGTAGATTCTACTTTTGTGGAACATAAAACTACCGCAAAAGATGAAATAATAATTAAATCAAATAACTTATCTTTCAAAAAATATCGAGTAATAATCGGACCGTATCTTGAGATCAAACATGATTTTATGCCATTTTGGACAAGAATTTCTACCTTTAGTTTATGATTTAGGAGATGACTTACTGACAAGACATTTTTATTCAATCCAGGAACATATAATACCTTTTTAAGTGTACATTTTTTGTGGTCCCAGAGGAATCGTAACTTGGCCTATTCCTTCTGCAGTGTACTCTTTGTCATCTTCTATCTGAACCCAATCTCTAGTGGGTTATTCATTGATGACTCAAACAACTTCTTGTCACCGACATATGCTTACTTCCACTAGAGTCTATGAACAGAATTTCTTCATGGGTTGTGACTTCTAAGAGACTAGTATAAGATTCTAACCACAATTGGCTCCTTCTAGTGTTTCCTCATCATAGCCATCATTGTGTTGGGCTATGAGATGTCCCTTCTTCTTTCTTCAAACAGGAAATCATTTTATCTTTTGAAAATCATCGCACTCGAATGGTATTGACTAACTCAAAGACCCTTGTTTCAAGCCATTGTCCCTATAGTGATAAATTTCATGAGTGTGGTTTTTGTAGATTTGACACAAACTCTTTGACTTTTGAGCTTTTTTTGTTGATGTTGATGTGCTTGTGATTGCTTCACTGGGGGACCTTTCCGATTCTTCATGGCCATGAAGGGGCTTTGAGAAAAGTGATTTGTTCGGGGCCTCATATTGGATAGAATTAATGGCATCCTCCTACTGCAACAAGTTCACGAGTTCTTCAAATGTCACTTTCCATTTGGTTGCATTCAATGTCGTAAAAACACTCTCGGTAATCGAGAAGGAGTGCGCGCAAGGTGATTGGAACAAGAATCTTGTCTTCTACCTTTTAACCGAGTGCTAGTAACTTTGTTCGTAACTCAGCCACCCGACGTAAGAACTCCTCAACTTTCTCATCGGACCCCATATATAGGTGTGTAGTTTCGACTAAAGATGGAGTATCTTAGTCTGATTCTTCACCTCAAAGATGGTTGATAGTTTATCCCATGCTTCTTGCGGTTTCTCTACATCCCGAACATGAGGTGCACATCATTGGTGATACTCAACATGATCAACATCAATGCTTTGGCACTAGCCATCTCATATTTTATGAGTTCATCAGGGTTAGTGGGAACTCTCACTGACCCTGTGACAATACCCCATAATTCTTAAAATTGAAGAATAGTTTGCATCTTTCTTTTCCAGGCCACATAATTTGGCCCTTTAAGAAATTAATCATCATAAAGAACCAACTTTGGAGTAGACATTGTAATAAAGTTAAATAATATTTATTTACGTATTTTTTGCTTGCTAAGAAATATTACGGTCTGTACTCACTAATAAGAAGTACTAGCTCGTAGATGCTCTCGATACTCGCATGCTGAGAGACGGTGACATTTTGTGGGGCGTTCTTCTTCATCTTCACAATCGGCATCATACCCGTGTTCTAACTCTTCTCGAACTCGCTTTGCTTGACAACCGATGTAAAAAAAAAAAAAAACTCCAAGAGTCCTTTTCAAACTAGTTTGCCAAAGACAAGGTTGCGGTTTTACGTAGCTCATTGTGCAGGGCAAAGTAGAACCTAAAGATTTCAGGAGCTTTAGGATGATGTTTTGTGGCTTTGTAGTCGATATCGCCGCTTTCACATGTCCCGATTCTGTCATTCATGCTTGACATTTGGCGTGGCTTTATATGATCTTCTTCTTCTTCATGGCTAAAATGAAGCAGGATGGACACCTTTTTAATTATTTAGCAAAGATGTTTTTCGACCACATCATTTCTCTCTCTCATTCGAAGATCACGCCGGAAACAAAAAAAAGAATATTTTCTTCAGTTTCTTACGCAGGTGAATTTCACGCTTCACGTATCCAATTCTCGTCTGTGTGTGCTGCCTTTGTCCTTCACGCAGGTCCAACAAAACATGTCCACACAGAAGGATTGTCTTTTTTCCACGTAGCAGCAAAGAACAAGTTTACTTTTCCACGCAGGTCGCTCCTCTCTCTTCCTCCACGTAGCATGCAAATGCATGACAACATACCAAAGTTTTGTTTTTAATTCAGCCCACGTCCAGCCATCCACGTGCCGCCTTGATATTCATTCAAAAATGTGAAGTGATTTTTTTCACGCAGATTAGAAGATAAATACATTTTTTTTGTTTTAGACGCAGCCTATGGTAATCTTCATGCAGGGATCTTCCTAGCACCACGTATCAGTTTCCTCTTTCTCCCATACGCAGAGCACTCACAAATCCATGCTATGTTTTCACCATGTATCAACAATTAATGCAGGTCTTTAGAGAGTGTGTGTAGGTTGAGGATGGAGAAAATGCATGAATAAGTCTGTCGAATGATCTCCACGCTATCAAGGTTTTCCAACAACTCAGAGATCTTCACGCAATAAATAAAAACCACAATAAAACTTCGGGCTTATTTCTTTATTATAGATAAATGTTTCTCCCTCAAACGCACATGCCACAGATTATGATAGCTCTGATACCTGATTGTTAAGATTAATTAGTGGAGGAAGAATAGAGATGAAATATCTCTCATATATATTATACAGAAGCACATACAAATTTATAGTGAATAGAAATAACAATACCACCAAAATGAAAGGAGAGGTTACAAACGGAGAGAGAGAATACTGGGATACAGTTGAAATAAAAATTTATAATAATAATCTATGCCAACAATATCCATATCAGTGGTAGGAGTTACATCAGAAAAATCCCTAGGAGGTAAAGTGGCTATAGAGACACATATATAAAAGAAGATGAATAATAGGTGTAGATGATGTGATAAGGGAAATGAAATGTAGGGAAAAAGAAGTGATATATTAATGTGAGTCATCTAGAATGCTAGATACAATCCCAGGAGAAGGTAATGACGGAATATGATATTCACACTTGGTAGTATGAAAATAAGTAGAACTATGAATATCAACACCATCACCATTATCATAGAGAGACTCAAAAATGATAATGTTGCTAAGGATATTATCAATAGGATCATCAACATAACATGAAGGAGTATAAAAGATAGTAATAGATGTTTCATGAGAAGCAATATAAGAAGTAGCATAAGCATGAGAAGGAAGCATAACGGTGGCGTTAAAAGAAGAAGAATCAATATGCACATGCGAAAGATTTTCAATACCAAGCAATTAATCGATAAGAGAATCATCTAAAATTTCTTTAGAAAGATCATAAGGAGGATCACAAGTATTCGTATAGCATGGTGTAAAATGAGTGAACGATATAGGATCCTCAACTATACTAATGCCAATGGGAGAATCTTCAAAATGAGTAGGCACATACTATTTAACATCTAGAAGGTGTTTCTTGATAAGATCTACATAGGAGTAGGATTACCATAAAGAGTCATGAGCTCAACAATGGTAGCCTCATCATAGACATGGTTAATGTTGAAATGACACATGATGGGTAAATAGGAGGAACTATCCTTATCCATTAGGATTTGAAATGGATCTTAGGTAAAAATATTATAAAGTATGGGTTAGTAAAAATTATTAACTATTTTTTTTTTTTTAGAGATAATATAAACTAGAAAGAATATTGAAATAATTGGTATGAATTGAGGTATGAATGCTAAGTGATACTATTTTATATTTAATTGAAATTAAATAATTTAAATAGAAGGGATAAAGTACAAACATTAAAATAACTTACCTCATTATGATTTTGAACCTGAATAGGATGATGTGTAGATGAAGTGGGGTATGATGGCACAATACTGATAGAATTGCAGCTAATGAAGATTTGACTAGACTGGGGCACCTGGAAGAGGATCAGGGCACCTATGGGTGCCCTAGTCTATAGTATGGGCGCCCTAGTATACAAGTATGAGCACTCTTGTCCTGGGAGAACAACTCAGACCTAAATTTGGAAGTGATGCTAGGTCTTCCTAGTGTCTTGAACCTTATCATGTGATAAAGAATTTGACTTATGGAATTGTAAAGCGGACTATCTACTTGAAAAACCACATACGAGATACGAAAAATAAAGATACGTGTGAAGGGGTCAAACTGAGCACAATGGTGGAGTTATAACCAAGCATTGCTACATTTTGTACCCAATGTAGTTCTATGTTATGTGGTCATTTTGTACCTAGTGTACCCTAGTATACAATATGACATTAACTAGATTTAAAATGTAAATGGTGCATGGAATAGAATGAATAAAACCCTTCTTATTCAGTTTGTGTGATGCAATGATTCCAAAATTAAGTCCTTGCTTTAGTAAACAGGTAGCCCTTACTAGTAGATAGTTTGTGCATATGATAATATGTAGGTTATGTTTAAGCGGTGATATCTTGCTCAAATTTTGTATCTCGAAATGCCAACTAGTACCTAGGGGAATGAGAGGAAAATTATAAAGAACCTCGAAACTCTAAATTACACGCAAGTGCTTCGGGACTAGGGAACCTAATAATAAGGACCAGGGGGAAGCATTATATGAACCGTATTCAAATACTAGAGATGAAAAATGAAAAACCTGAGACTCCAGGAGATGACCAGTAAAATCAACTAACATTATGCAAGATAAATTTTGATACGACCAAATAATTAATGAAAGACCACGAGATATGTCATTAGTGAATACTTTTCTCGATGCTATATCCATATATAAAATAACATGCTTCAAAGTATAAATATAATAGTAAGTGCATGATTTTGTGACTACAAACATCAACAAGTTACATACCTAATTATTTATTAGAACTCTTATAACATCTCATTATAAATACTAATATAAAAGGAATTCAAGACATCCTAACTTCCCATAGTTTATGAAAATTGTTAGCGTATTCCCTACAACATTTATAAATTAACTAGATGAAGTAGTTTATCAACCCTCATATCAATGTCTTATCAAGATCACAATACAATTAAGTATGGTAAAAATTATTAATTTTTCCACCTATTTACAAATATATAGGTATTACATGCAAGGTGGTGAACTACATGGTATTTTAGGTACCTTTTAGAAAAGTATTGATGTAATATTTTGATGGACTACACTTTAACCCAAAACTAACCTTCTTATAAGGTCATCCACCCATGATAAGGTTTTGAGTTTTATTATTTATATTTGAAATGGTTTTGGGATAGTTAAACACCAAGGGTTTGAGAGTTAATAAAATTTTAAATGTATCAAAGGGCATAAATTTGGCCATAACCCCACTCCAATGAGGACATATTATCAATCCAAATATTAACTTGATTTTAAGAAGTTCATGCATTCATTGTATTTAGTTGATATGGCAAGAACTTCTAAGCGTGTGGGTGACTAAAGTTGATTCCCTAGATCAATCACTTAAAATATTTATTTTCTAGGGATGAGGGAGTGAAATAACATAAAGTAATGTAATATTTACATATTAAAATGTTTCAATTTGTTGACCACTCACTCATCTTCAAGAACCAACTCCAATTTATAAGCCAAACATCTACTTGAAATTTTTGCAATTTCCTACTTCCATGGAAGCAAAAACTCTCAATATTTATAAGTACCTACTTAGTATTCAAAAGTTTTGGTCACCTTAATTTAACTTGGTTTCTTGAACCAACAGATTAATGATCTCCTATTGAAATCCTTAATACACTTAAATTTGACTATTTTCTCAATCACACATACTTTTGAACTATGTCTTCCAAAATATATTTTTATGTAAAGTTTTATATTTATAAATTATATGATGAAACTATCACACATACATATTACTCTTTCACTACTAACCCCTTCATCTTCTAGCTTCTCCAACTTGTAAAAGAATTATATTTGACATTATCTATGATCAGTCATAATGTCACTCTTTCTCTCGCATTATGTCACTTCAAGTATAAACATTACATGAATTTTTCATGCTATTTATAACACATATGAGGATCACAAAAACAATCCTAAATTCATTTCACCTATGAAAAAATGAGGATATTCCATATTGACATCTATTAAGTTTGTTTCAAAATAATTCTTACATTCATTTGTTTTTTTTTCAGGTCGTAGATTTCTCTTTCTTGAAGCTAATATAAACATGTAAAATTATTATGAGACTATAAATACATTAAAAATTACCTCTTAATGTCTTCTATAGGAATATAAATATTCACAACTCACCATTTCACTTTCAAGACTCCATTAGATTTCATAAGCTCTACTAGGGGCATGATCTTCAAAACTAGTCTTTAATTTTGATACAATAGGTAAAATTTCAGGTTAAGACATTCAATGGAAATAATAAGGATGCTTCTTCATTAATTATACAACCTCATCACTTAATTATCATGTTATAGTGCAATTTAACTCTTCTTATTATCTTAGCATGCACGGTCATGGTGGATTCAAAAACATAGTCATAACAAAGATTAATCAACATTGAAGTATGGAATTTAAAATCTTATTGCATCTTAGAGGATGTCATACATGACCTTTAAATCACCATAAAGCTCTTAGAATTAAAATACCACCTTAATTCACACTTTGAAATAATGATTTAAAGAACGTAAAAATGAACTTGCATGCTCATAAAAATAGTCTTCGAAACTAATGTAGTTGATGCATTCAACCACTTATTCATGGCTCCTAAATCAAATTTATTCAAATATATTTTTCTTGGGAAACTCATAAATCCCATAGATTGCATTACTTCATGACATATATCTCAACTAAGCTATTATTTCATAGACCACTCAGACTAGGTTTCAAGTGCCTAAAACTAGTCTTACTTCAATTGCTTCTAAGCTACCAAACTTCACCTTCATGGAAAAATAATTCATGAAAACCTTCACAATTGTCTTCAAATTCAACTACAAATACTCATTTTTGTATTTTATGTCAAGAAATACATACATGGAACCTAGTTTATCATACCTTCTTGACAAGCTAACTAGGATTGATTTGACTCGTGGAACTAGGACTTGAAATCACTTCACCATATAAATTTATGGGCTGAAAGATGTCAAATTGGAATTATTTCCACCATCCATGCTGTAATTTTTTTACTAACGTGCATTCTCATCAAGAATCTCTCAAACACCATTATATGTTTTATCCTTGTTAAAATTTTAGTGGTAAGATATATTGATTGGCATGGATCACAAAAATTTTGCACTGAGCTTACCTAAATATTCTCATGGAGAGGTGGGGAACCACCCAATATCACTCCCATAGTTTCCTTTTCACCATGACACTTGTTATATCTGATTGTGCTAGAAAACCCTTACAAAATAAAGCTAAAATTGTTCTTGAACAACTTATGTGGGAGATGGGAATGCCACAAAAATATCTACAAGGATTCTTCTAAAAACCTAAGTCTTCACATAATATTTCCTGAAGTAATTTCATGATCAAAAAATTTATTTATCCTCCATAACTATAAGGCTAGGGTTTTAGGAGGGTTTGGACCTACCTAGCTTCTTATGGATCATTCATAAAGCATAAACCATAATTTTTCATCATTTGAATTGCAAAAATGAAATAGGCTCCATGCGCTAAATTTGATGAATAGATTAGGTTAACATGCATAGTTTTAAGATATAAATGAGCATATCAAACATGACCTTCGAGCTCAAAATGATCATTTTAAGGGATCAATAGAGCCTAAAATTCATAACTTGACAATTCTTCTAAAAATTCTCATAATTTTTTTTCCAAAGCACTAGGATAACCCCTACTTAATTCTTCGATGCTTACCTAGTAATTAATATGTTTGTACCTTTTGAACACTAATACTTGCACTTTCTTACCTTTCTAGTCCTCAAGAGAATGCCTCTAAAATACCTCAATCTTGCCTCTAATAGTTGAATCGTGACATTTAACATATTCCACATCATATATAAAATGGTACAACATGATCCTCATGCTTATTCTTCCATGCATTGGATTTATCATATCCATTTGTAGACACTAAAATTAGGTCACACTCCCTTTGGTCCATCGACGAATAAACACCCTTCATCACATTCATCTAGTCATGGCCCCTTTCACCTCACTAATATTAATTTAATTAATTTAATTAAATTAATTCATTATCCTCACTATATTTATTATTTAAATATCTTATTTTAAATAATATCCACACATACAGTTCACTTAGACACCTCACCAAGCCAACTCAACCTAAGACCTATTCTTAGTGAGTTGCCATAACTAACTAAGACTTACCCAAACCCTTAAAATCAATGCCTACATTCCCTCTAACCACATTCCCACATGCTTACAAGAGGATCTCAGTCTATTCCACTAGTTAATGACACAAAATCCGAGGAAATCAAGAGGATCTCCCTAGTTTAGTAATCCTAGGAAATCCCGCCTTGACCGACGCCGGTTACCCCTAACCATCGCCGGTTGAGCTGGAACCACCGTCGGTTACCCTTTTAACTACAAATAAACCTTATTCTCAAGGTTGGAAGTTGTAAAAAGAAGGTTGGAAAACATTGGTAGAGGGTTTCGAGCATTAACACATCTTAGAGAGATAACACATCTTCAGAGAGTGAATTCCTAAGGGAACACGCATGCAAGGAAGGAGATCGAGCACTTTCTCTTACACATCCCAACCATGATTTGATCTAACCAAGAAAAGAGGAATGTACATGTAACCCATGCAAAAGCTTTCTTTCATTTTGTGATCACTTTCAGCCTTCAAACCTCTCATCACCACCTCCATCCCTCACTCATGAGACATCTAGGATCAGAATCAAGTAATTATAGCATCATACTTCTTTGGTTTATTTCATTTCATCATTATTTTACCATCTATTGTTTACCTAGCCACCTATTGACCTTCTCCAAAACTTCCACCTCCATATACCCATTAAAACCTCACCAAATCCTACCCAAGTCACCCAATACCTCATCTTGACTAACAAAATCCTTTGTGCAATCACAAAGGAGACCCAAAGCTTGTTCTATGGCATTCCCATATTTCCACAGTAACTGGCACTAGTTACACCTAACTATCGTCGATCACCCTTAACCGACATCGGTCTCTGTATTTTCCATACAACCTAGAACAAAGACCTACCCACCTAATTTCATCTCACCCTCATCCATCTGTGATATACCTAAGACCTCTATCAGACCTGCAGAGATCCAAAACCAGTCACTTGACCTTCGGATCCTATTCTAACCTAGCATGTTAGATTAGATCTATTTCTTATTGTGTTTTAAGTGAGATACCTAAATCATTTCGAACTATAATAGGATTAACTTTGTTTACAGCATTAAATTGTTTAAAATAGTGGACTGATAGCCATCTAGGAAGTATCACACTTCCCGGATCTAGCATACACTAGGTAGTTCACTGCATATATTGTTTAATTCCTTCTGGTGGTCTTGCTTTCATTACAAGTAGTTCCTCCTAGCCAAAAGGAAGTTCTCACAATCAGTTGTGGATTCAGAATTCATACACGCATAACAACCCATCAACTAGAACTTGAACATGTATTCATCTTATGCCATTACACTATTTGTTTCATCAATACTTCAAAGAAATGATCTAGAATCGGTGAAACATTTTGGCACATCCAGTTGGACCCATCCAGGTTCCTTGCATTTCATTCATTCCTACAAAAATTGTGTGTTTTTTTCCTTCGAAAAGCATACACATTAATCAGTAACCCACCTTTTCTTTCTATTTTCTCTAAAGGAAACCTTTCTTTTGGTGTAATTAAAAAGAACCATTTCTTTGTGTTTTTACATTGTAGTGAAAGAGCATCCCTCTTCCTCTTCATCTCTTTGTGTCATTTAACTTCACACTTTGATTTGGGCATAAAAATAAGTGCATTGCATTTTGATTTATCTTATTAGCTCACATTAATTAAGGGAAACCTATATGCTAGAAGTCATGACCAATCGATGGTTGACAAATGAATCATGAGAAGCACTTCTTTCCTCTTCTCTTTCTCGAGTCTTGCCAAGCCTCACAAAAATTTAAATATACACATTCTTAAAAAACATCCCATGGAAGAAGTTGTAGGTGATCACACAATCATAGTATAGTAGGCACCTGCACCGTTTCTCTGTCAAGTCATACTTGAGAAAAGCACGCCCCACCATATCATACCTAAAACCTCATCTTTAAGATATACTTCTTTGTAGGAAGCCATCCTCACCAAAAAACTCTATTTCACAACTCATGTGTTAATCCGTAAATAACATAAGCTAAACAAACATAATAGAAAAGGGCACTCATAGGATCACATTTTTCTTAGTGTTTCTTCTTGGCTTACGTTTTGAGGTGAGAGATCACATTCTTCATTTTTTTTGTTCATCCTTACATGATCCTCATCACAGCTGGTGTATTCTAGCTTCACCTGAGTGTGCCTAGGCCATATCATCATCATTCTCAAAATTCTGGGTGTGATTCTACATCAGATTTTAATTCACAACAAGTTTTATTTCATCATGGTTTCAATTTCACAAGAATCATCATCGGTTACCTTTGACCATCATAGGTTATACCCAACCGATGTCAATTTAGTTCCAAGTCCTTTTACTAACCTACCCAAACAAAAATTTTATTCATCATCTTCTACTTTTCACAATCCCTGTCACTACCATCATACCCATTGATGTTGTAAACATCATTAAATTTGGCATACTATTAGATTTCACCATCTATTTTGTTTTTCACTCCTTTGTCCATTTTTTTACATGATGGCAACGTTACACTGGCGTCGGTTTTCCCTAATCGGAATCGGTTAGCCTATTTCACATTCCAACCATCATTTAGTACCTAATCCACTTTTCACGCCAAATTCACCTATTCATGTTGTTTCTGTGTCATTTATGGAGAAGCAACCCTACCGATCAATATTTGTTCACGTGATGCTGACCCAAAGACAAGAAAGTGCACTAGTATTTCACACCCAATTGTCAACCACTCCCACCTAGTCCTTCACTACCTTCCATTTTATCACCAGCCATGGATTTCATCCAACCTATTACTATCACTACTAGAGATGAGGATTTTAAACAACTCCTTGACAAAACCCTTCCGCTTTGCAGCTTTACCTTTCCCATTCATCCACTTGAGATGCCTCGGGTTAGTTGATATACGACATGCCCATATCTATCCCCCTAACTCTTGTTCCCACTCCTGCATCAGCCCCATTCGGCTCTCGAGCTGCCCACATCTATCTTACCCCGGTCATTTCATAGCTAGGTCTTATACCCGTTATGACTATTGCATCATCGCCATCTCCATGACACCTGTTACATCCACAATACCCTCGACAACTACCCCAAACACAACTTCATTTGCCCCTAATGTCTCACACATACCCATATCTACATTACCACCTCCTGTGTTGGTGACCCCTACCCCATTTCAAAACGTGGTCCTTTCCATTTTACAATCGTTAGCCCCTATTGCTACTAGGGTTACCATGACCCTTCCACCTCCTTATACATACTACCAACAACCTCCCATTTCATCCATTATTCACTCCGGGTATGTAGCCCTTGTTTCACTACCTTCTTCTCAATCAACCTACATGCAGCCCCATACACTAGAGTGCCACCCCTGTTATATGCCCAAAACCAACCCTCTCATGCTATAGGAGGCACCCAATCATCACAACCCACCAACAACCTAATTAAATTGATGTTGGACAAGATGTAGACATTGGAGGCATTGGTTTTAGGCTCCCGTAACACTCTCACCTACGATGAGATTTGTAATGAGCCCATCCACCCATCCATTCCTATCTACTCATACCCCGTGCATTGGGAAATGCCTAAATTCAATCATTTCAATAGAAAAGAAGACCCACAACAACATTTACGGTCATTCAAACATGGGTGTTATTTGATCGCTCATGATGATGCCTTACTCTTGAGAACCTTTCCCATGTCCCTCACTAGACCTACATTAGATTGGTATAGTGGGTTACCTAGACACTCCATATTCTCATTCAATCAGGTAGCCCAAGCCTTCTTGGATCATTTCTCTATCAATATCGTCAAGAAGGTTACCATGACCGATCTATACTCCACACGTCAGTATGAGAATGAATCTATTGTGGATTTTTTCACTCGTTGGCATAGCTTGATCAATCAACTTACCTTCCAACTGCCACAAACTGAACTCATCGAGCTCTTCACATAGGCTTGTGCTAGACATATCTCACCAGACCTTGCAGGTCCAAACCTTCTAAACATTTGATGAAGCATTCACTATGGCACGAAAGTCGAGATTTGGGCCATCAAAGAGAATAAAATCCAATTACGCATTAAAAATTCAGCATTCAAGTTGAATGATACCTCTTCTTCTTCCAAACCATAAAATAACTATTCAAAAGCTAAGGGCATCACTAATGTAGTGGTACTCAAGGCCGCCTAGCACATCCATCAAATTAGGTTACCCCCTCATCTAATCTCTCACCGTCTAGACTTTTCAATTCGGATGAGAGCAGATGAAATATATCCCAATTGGGGAACCTTACTCTTCTGTCTTAGAAAAGCTTATCAAAGCCGAGCCATCACCCTTCCCCTACAAAACCACACACTTTGGTTTTGACCTGCCGCCTAATGCCCACATGGTATAAAGAACATGATTTCTATAATTATCATCGAGTAAAGGGTCATAGTGACAAAAATTACATCACTTTCAAGAATATTGTCCAAGAAATGCCGAGAAAGGAAAGTTAACCATGGATAATCCTAATACACTTGCTAACCAAAACCTACACATCTTAAGAAACTATTTCCCAACCATGCTCCTTCATTTGAGCAAACCGGTGAGACCTCAACTCATGATACCCATACCCACGTGGTTCACGATATCTTTAATGACATACCCATCACCTCCCAATTACCCCATATTCCTTCCATAGAGGAGATCCTAGCTGAAATACTCCTTCCACGTCGAAACCAACCTCCCCTATTCCTTCACCAACAGAGGAACACCTTTCATCTCCTTCATCACCTACGGAGGAGTCTTCTGATAACATTGAGACCATCTAACCCTTGGTTTTACCACTTAGAGAACCAAAATGCATATTACCTCCTCCACCCATAGAGGAGCACCCATTATCTCCTCCACCCCTGGAGGAGTGCCCATCATCTCCTCCACCCATAAAGGAGCTCCCATCATCTCCTCCACCTATCATAGACCCAGTTGTGATACCTTTACCTCTTGGTGAGCATTCTCCATCCGCTACCCAAAATCTTGCGAGATCGTTTTTCGGTTCTCTTACCCACAGAAGCTGAAGCTAGTCAATTTCTTATCTCTAAGACACATTTTACAGGAATTTCCATTAGGTCCTCATCAACTCCACCTATAGACACGTGTCGTTCTCACATTTTTGATCACTTAGATTATGTGAATAGTTCCTTACTATGGGGGTTCCTTTTACTTCCTATCTCAACGCATATGCGCAGAGGTCACTTATTGATACCTCCACTATCTGCCCAAAAACTTTGACCAATCGAACAAAATAAAACCACCTCTATCATAACTCCTTCCATGACACTGTTATACAGCTCAAACAACACCCTTACCCATAACACAACCTACACCTAAACGCAAACCCATACCTACAACATTTGCCATGAATAAACCTATAACCACTTTATGGGTCACCACGACCACCAGCCCTACTCATCCACCTATCAAACCTGGATTTATCTACATCCTCCAAAGTCAACACCATACCTACTCTTACACCCAAACAAAAGCACCAAACCCATAGAACTCATACCGTGGTTTGCGCCTATCACACTGCACCTATCCCATCCATCTTAGGATCTCAGCTTCCCCACATGGTCAAGAAACCTCCACCCACCAATAAACCAAAAACACAACCCATTCCTTCATCACAAACATCCAATCTCCCATAATTCCAACATGACTTACACCAGCACCTGCAGCATCTTTACCACCCATACCTCCAATACCCTTAATTATTGCTTCACTACCCACTACACTTCAGTCATTGTCTCTCACACCCCAAGCACGACCCGCATCATCTACCTTCACAACACCCCCATTATCCCCGTGGGTAACTCGCCCTCTTCCTCCATCTACTTTTCCTTCTAGACCTCATACACCCACATCACCTTTACCCAAGGAGGTGCAACCCAAAAGCAAAAATCCACTACCCCACAATAAGGTAGTCAAAATGACCACACACCCTCCTACCAGTCCATCTACTATACCCCTACCTAAACAAGCATGACCGACACCTAAAACCACACCAACACCCAAACCCATAACTCGATCGGCTCCTCCTCTTCCAAAGACTATTTCCTTGACAATCAACCACACCTACACCCAAACCCATGTTCACTTCCCATTGTGATCCACTAGTAGGGTCCAATGCCAAAATTTTGACCAACCTCCTTGAGACTTCTGTCATCACATTACCGCCACTCAAACCTTATGACCCCCTCAAACCCAAGCCAATAGGGTGTGACGATACTGAAATTTATGCATACCATCATGTTCCGGGGCATCATATGGAGAACTATAAGGCCTTGAAAACCATCCTTATCCATTTGTGTCCTCTAGAGGCCAACTTTGATGATGACGACCTTCTCGACGAGGATCCTACTACACCGACACCTATTCCCATAACCGCCCACTCAACAACCATAACCTCCACCCTCACAGCTCCTAGAGCCACCCCCAAAATTAAAAATTAACATGGTTCACATCAGATAACTTGCCATGCCACCACCCAAATGTCATTGTTCCCAGTTCACCCCACAAGGCTTTTCTCCTCCAGTAGATTTTTGCCCTTCATGTTGTTATACCACTCATCCTACACCTTCTCCATTTAATAACTCCCCTCAAATCAACATGATACATTTCACTACACGTGCATAGAAGGATAAGGGAAAAGAAAGGGCAACTGACCCACCAACCAATCCTATACCCAACATACCATCTACACCCATACCTAATATCACTATCCAAGTGGCCCCACGTACCCCATTTCTAATGGTGTCACACATCGCACCATGCTCAAATAATTACATCAATCTCCCCTCAAAATGTCCTTATATGACCTCATTCAAACCCTCGAATTCCATTGTCAAACTCTCATGGAGGTTCTTCAATCTATTGAGGTTTTACCCAATGACCCTACACCCATATCCTCCATTATAACACCCCATCATGTAGCCTCTCTCTCACAAAATTACCACCTTCTTCATCTTCACCTCACCCTATTCACCAAGCAGCCTCCCTTAGCTTCTCAAATGAAGAGATCATGCAAGACCAAAATGATGACCGGACCAGTCCTCTTCATCTCTGTCACATCGATGACATACGGGTATGTCATGTGACGATTAATGGGGCACTAGCATTAACATCATTTCATCCCATGCATTCGCTCAAATGTGCATACATTGATGCTATCACCTTTACACTAGGCACCATCATCCTCACATTCGCATGGGCCCCGTAATATTCTAGAATTGTTTTTTTCTTGGAGGGGAATTCCAATATAACTGTTGCTTGTGGACCCTAAATCTGTGTCATGGGTTGTGTTCCTTCCACTTTGCATTATTGTGTAAAGTTTGAACACGATGGACATATTTATACCATTCAAGGTGACCCCTCACCTTTCAAGACATGCAACATGCTTTACCGACCCAATGATGTGCTCATACCTATTCAAGCTATCTAGCTCCATAATCACTACTTCTTCACCTATGCCTCCACCTACCACTACAGGAGTTGCTTCCACCACACATACCTCCTCCATTCCTACCATTGCCACAACCTCCATAGCTGACCCTTCACTTCCTAATCCATTAACTCTACCTCGGTGTTGAGCTTCGAGACTTTATCCATACTAGCTACCTACATACAAACCACCGATCCTTGGAAGATGTTTTTCAATGCCTCACTCTAGGGGAGTACCACTTATATAGTGTCAACACATTCCTTACTCCACAAGAGTATAGAAGCCTTCACAAACACCCACATTACAATCACCGTATAGGAGAACGTCTCCTTTATGGACCTCATTACCTTTGTACTACTCTCACCTATGGGGGACTTGATACTACCACTTACACATCCAAACCACTACCACAAACCTACCCATTTTCTGCTGACTTCCAATCACTTACCAATCACCATTTCTCCCACACCTTCCACCGCGATGTGCATGGAAGGGTTTTGGTTTTGTCTTTTACGAGCAAGGCCACCATATTATTATTCCATGTACCACCCGCAAATATAATGACCTGTAGTGGTATCACTTTCCCGGAACCACCTACCAAGCAGCCCATATTGAACTCATTAAGGACACTAGCTCTTTGAAACCTTCTTCACTCACTCCACCTTCATCACCACCTTAACCAATGGAGTCGATGGATCCCGAATCTATCCCTCCTAACCTTTTTTTCATAAATACCATTTCCTTAGTGGCCTCTCGACTTATCTACGCAAGGGCGAGGCTTCTTCCACTCTTTCCTTCCCGTATCCTGAAATGATTGATGATGATACACCTTCAATTAACATCATTCAATGTCGGGATGATGAATCCATACTCACCTACCTTGCAGTGAAGAATACTCATATATTCACGGGTGCGTTACCTTTTAGATGTAAACCATGTTGAATGAATTGACTATCGAGATCAACATTCATACTCAGGATGACCCATACATCCTAAAGATTGGACAATCTTTAAATGCTTCCAAGAGGAAGCCATCACTTCTTTTCTCAGAGATCATAAGCATGCTTTCACTTGGTCTTACGTAGACATGTTTGGTATTGACCCTACCACAGTGGTCCATAATATTGTAACCATTCCCAATGCTAAACCCATCAAACAAAAGATGAGGAAAATGCACCCTCGCATTTCTCTTCTTGTCAAAGAAGAACTTCAGTGGCTTCTTTCCATTTCCTTCATCTTACCCATTGATTATCCTCATTGGATTTCTAACATTTGTCCCCTTCACTAAAGCAACCGCCCGGGACTCGCATATGCATGGACTTTCGTGACCTCAACCTATCCTTCCCGAAAGATGACTTTCCTTACCTGGTATTGACCAGCTCGTTGACCTTACCACTGGTCATGAGATGCTATCACTCATGGATGGCTTCTTGGGTTATAACCAAATCCTGCTTGCCCAATAGGATCAACACAAAACCTTGTTCATCAACCCTGGGGACCTTTTTTGCTATCGAGTCATGCCTTTATCCTTAAAACGTTGGTGCCACATATCATTGAGCTATGACTTACATCTTCCATGACATCATGCATCGCATATTAGAAGATTACGTGGATGATCTCTTGGCTAAATCTAAATGCCACTCTAAGCACCTAACCATCCTCAAAACCATCTTTGACTACCTCATTAAATATTGCATCCATCATCAACCTAAGAAGTGCATCTTCGCATGGTTCTCTTAGGAAATCTCCTGGGATTTATTGTTTCCCTATGTGGTATAGAAGTTGACCCTACTAAAGTCAAGGCCATTCTTGAAATGCCTCCACCTACTAACCTTAGACAACTCGTAGTCTGCAAGGTAAGTTGCAGTCCATTCACCGTTTCATTTCCCAATTATCTGATCGATGTCAACCATTTCATCATCTACTCAAGAAGGATGTCTCCTTTAAATGGGATGATGACTATCACAAATATTTTGAGGCCTTAAAATAATACCTTCTCCAACCACCCGTACTCATTCCACCTAAAGACGATCAACCTTTTTACCTATACATATCAACTACCGATCATTCCTTGGGAGCCATGCTTTCTCATCGCGATGAACAACACAAGGAGCAAGTGGTTTATTACATTATCCGTACTCTTTTGGACTACAAAACCCAATACACCCATCCCAAAAACTTTTCTTAGTCTTAGTTTTGTCTCCACCAAACTCATCATTACCTACTCAACCACAAAACCTATGTTGTGACCAACACCAACCCCTTACACTTCATGTATGCCAAACCTTATCAAAATGAGCATGCCACATGATGTATTATGCTTTTAGCTGATCTTGACCTTGAATTCATTCATCAAAAGTCCATCAAGGGCCAAGCTATTGCCGACCAATTGGCCAACACACCTATTTCTCGGGGATCAACCATCTAATTTTGACTTTCCAGATGAGTCAATTGCTACCCTTTCCCTCGACGAACCTCCTTACCAAATGAAACTCTTTTTACGATTCCAAGTGTCAGCATGGGGGTGGGGCTGGTATTATCCTCACTCCTCTTGATGGTGAACCCATTATTTTTTCTTTCAAATTAGATTTTGAATGTACCAATAATATTGCAGTACGAAGCGCTCGTACTAGGTCTCCAAGACACATATGCCCTAGATGTTAATTCAATAAACATCTTTGGTGATTCTCATCTAATTGTAAACCAAGTCAATGGTATGTATCAATGTAGTAATGAGATACTTCAAAAGTATAAACATCATGTAGACATACGGTTGACCACCTTTGATCATTACACCTTCAAACCATCCCATGTTCAACCAACAAATTTACATATACCATGGCCTACTTAGCTTCCCAAATACCCACTTCACCTATCGATTCTACAATCATCGTCACCATACAATGACTCAATCACCTTCTTATTTATTTCATGATGTTTACTCGATCGGAACCGATACCTTTGAGCCGAGTGACCTTTGGTATAAACAATACTTGACTACCTTTCTCTCTCCATATTACCTCTTAATCTTACCCGTAATAGACAACGTGCCTTCCTTAAAAATGTCTCTCATTATGTCATCTTGGGGACTCCTCTATAATCGCAGCTTTGATTGTATTCTTTACGATGCCTCACAAGTTCTGAAATTCCTTATACCATTAACGAGGTTAATGATGGCATATGCGGAGGTCACTTCAATGGCCTTGTTGTTGCTTAAGCGTATTCTTTTCTACGGGCTATTAATGGCTGACCCTTAACCATGATTGTTGTTACTACGTCAAACATTGTGTAAAATGCCAACAACATTCCAATATTCATCATACACCCAGTCATGTCTTACAATTCACTCGTGACCTTTGGCCCTTCTCCAAATGGGGTTTGGATCTTGTCGAGAGATATCAATCCTCATTCATCCCAATGTCATCAATGGATCATCACTGCTACCGAATATTATACAAAATGGGTGGAAGCCATACCACTCATTTCCATGAAAGCAGAGAAAATATGTGAGTTCATCAACCACCACATTATTTGTCGCTTTGGTGTTCCTCATCGCCTCATCACTGATAATGGAAAACAATTCAAAAATAAAACATTGCAAAAATTTGTGATGCCTTCGGCATTCAGCTTAGTTTCTCATCACCTTATTACCCACAAACCAACGGCCAAGCTGAATCCACTAACAAAACCTTAAACAAAATTCTTATGAAAGTGGTTGATGATACTGGGAAGGATTGGCATACACACATTCCTTTTTCCCTATGGGCATACCGCACTAGTATTCACACTTCCACTGCGGCCACACCCTTTTCTCTAGTCTATGGTATAGAGGTAATTCTACCTCTCAAAGTCCAAATCCCCTCACTCCGTATTTCTCTCCATGACATGCTCAATGACGATGACTTTTGTCAGGACCATTTAGCATAACTAGAGTTATTAGATGAACGTCGTCTTAATGCTCTAGATCACCTTCAAGTTTACCAAAAATGTATCAAACGTGCCTATGAAAAACGTGTTCATGAATGAACCTTCCAAGTTAGTGACCTTGTCCTAAAATAAAATCAACACGTAACCAAAGTAGAAAAAAGTAAACAGGGAAAATTTGCTCCTAATTGGCTTGGACCATACATTGTAACTCATACCTATGGATCAAGAGCTTATCGTTTATCTTCACTCGATGGTAAACCTGAACCTGAGCCCCTTAATGCCTTGCATCTTCGACCATTCTATTATTGACTTGTAGTCCTACCTCACCTGTTGTCTCTTTCCATGCTCGTCCCTTAAACCCTATTCACTCCATACACCTCACCAATAATTAAACAAGAATCATGTGAGTACCCATCACTAGTTATCTTCTCTTGAATATGTGTACAATGGCACTTTGCACATAGCATGATTCTCGTGGATAATTTATTTCTACCTTAGATTAGGTCCCATGGTCGTTTCTCCTTTCCTTTTTGCACAAGAGTCCTATCCTTCACCTTGGTCTTGTCCATGACTACAAAGACCTCACATGGGACCAAACTCCTTGAGTCAAACTTCTAATAAAAATATGAATCCATCGAAAGGACATCTACCTCTAGACAATTGTTGTTATAAATAGATTGATCCCGAAGAAAGCTATGTATAAATTTTTAAAAATGAGAGAAACCAAAGCTTCCCGCATCACTCAGATTCACGAAGACCTTAAGGAGTTCAATTTTATTTTCCCATATATACTTCTTGGATCGATCAGGTCTATCTCAACTATAGATCAAAAATAACAACCTTTTTGTCATGGACTTGCCCATTTTGACCTTGGATCTCTTTCCCGAAGCGCATACTACCTCATACCGTATAAAAATTAACTACCTTTCACCCTTCTTACCATTCCCACTCCCATTTCCTCATTGCCTCAAGGGACTTCTTGGAACTTAGACATTTGGTGATCATGTGACTACTTTTCACCATAGAATAGTCAATCATGTAATGTCTTTCGGGTCTTATGTTCATCACCTCCTCCAAGGTATGATCTACTCGGTATGATCCTCCCCAATCAGGTGGCTTTATTTCCCCCTCTCATCTTTTAACCATCTTTTCTTACGTTTTGATTACCTTATACAGGACTTGGTCCTCGACGCTTACTTTTGGGGTAATCTTATTCTTTCGCCACAATCAACCTCACCTACATCATTTTACCTATAATCCACCCACACCTACCAAACCTAAACCCACAACATGCCCAAAAACCTGCCAACTCATTTTCATACCTCCTCATTCTCTTCCATAGCTTATGGGAGAACTACATTGGCCTGAGGTCCTTCTCGTCGTCGGGACTATGTAGGTAGCACTCCGAGGGCATGGGGCCCTTGGAGGTTAGCTCGGCCATCCTCTACCCTCAACAATTCATCTTCCATGTGCCTCACATTACATCACACCTAACTTCATTTCCCTTTTATACCCAACATTGGAAATTAAACCACATACATAACAATTTGTTTCATCATTTACCCCACCCCACCTTAACCTTGGCCTTACTCATGTCGTGACCTAGATATTTGGACTGGACCATCGCTAGTGACATTTGACCTCATGTTTCAATACCTTGTGGCATTACCTATGTTGATTGACCGATGACCTTACCTAGCCTATTGTCGTGACGGTTTATCCGACCCTACCCTTGGGTGTCTGGAACATACCTAAATGTTCCTACACCTAACCTACATTGTGTTTCTGACCATATCCTATACCTTGGATACCATAATCGCTTCAACCTTGTTTGGATAAACCTCTTGGCCATAGACGATGTAAAGTTTGCGCTCTTGACGATAGTGTGTTGCGGTTTAGACGTGTGAGTGCGTTTGACTATTGCTACATTTGAGCCTAACACATTAACTAGAATGGCTAAGTAGACATTTTACCCTTTTTCCTGTGCCCACCTACCTTTTCCTCACATTTACCTTTTATTAAACCACTCACCGATTCTACCTACATTTGCCTCATCTGTTATTGGTTTAAGGGGGTCACCTTCACCCGCACATGGGGCAACCACATCTTATTTTTGTTAGCATCGCTTACCAATAAAAGATATGCAACAAAAAGTGGCAAAATTTAAACACTAAAATTAGGTCACACTCCCCTTTGGTCCTCGATGAATAAACACCCTTCATCACATTCACTCTAGCCATGGCCCCTTTCACCTCACTAATATTAATTTAATTAATTTAATTAAATTAATTCATTATCCTCACTATATTTATTATTTAAATATCTTATTTTAAATAATATCCACACATACTGATTCATTTAGACACCTCACCAAACCAAGTCAACCTAAGACCTATTCTTAGTAAGTTGTCATAACTAACTAAGACTTACCCAAACCCTAAAAATCAATACCTACATTCCCTCTAACCACATAACCACATGGTTACAAGAGGCTCTCATTCTAATCCATGAGTTAACAACACGGAATATGAGGAAATTAAGAGGATCTCCTAGTTTAGTAAACCTAAGAAATCCCACCTTGACCGCGATGTCGGTTACCTAATCCATCGCCCTGTTAGCCGGAACCACCATCGGTTACCCTTTTAACCCCAAAACAACCTTATTCTCAAGGTTGGAAGTTGAAAAAAACGGTTGGAAAACATTGGCAGAGGATTGAAGAGTATTAACACATCTCATAGGTATCGATTTCAATACACTATTGTGGGATCTTTCATTGGGTTGAGAGACAATATCGATTGTCATGTGATTGGTGTAGGAGTAAGTGGGACTGGAAGATGGAGGTAAGAGCATTAGTGAAAGATGAGTTTATTTTCTGTTTCTAGGATAATAAGGAATAGCAAAGGGTGTTCTTTGAGGGAACCATGGTTTTATGGGAAAGTTTCCCTCACCATCATGTGGTGGTAACTTGGAGTGTTTCAAGGAAGAAAATTTGAGGCTATTCTAATTTGGATCAAGCTTACTTCTTTCCCGTTGGAATTTTGGGAACCTAAAGTGTTCCTAGGAGTTGAAAGAGAAATGGATGTTTTGATAGTTGTTGACCCAACCAATAAACCTCTCTCTCGTATAATCTATGCCCGACTATGTATCAATGTTCCTCTCGGTGTAGATGTGCCCAAACAAATCTTACTAGATTCTATCCTTGGAAAATGAGAACACTAAATTGATGTCGAACCCTCCCTAGTCATATGTGCAAGGTGTAGGATGGAGGTTTTGAACCAAAATAATATGGTTAGAAAGCTATGAAGGCGCCGATGGTACAAACAGAGAATGTGAGGAAGCCCATATCATAGTTAGTAGACAATTCTAATGTGTATTTAGTGGCTAATCAACATGATTTCAAAGTGGAGAGTGAACCCACATTAGTATATTTTGGATGGATCTACCCACCTTTTAGTGGAATAAGATTTCAACTCCGGTATGGTGATTTGATGTTTCTCTCTAACTAGGTCCACTTCTCCCCTAAGAGGTGTTGATTCTAATACTATTTTGTGGTGGGATTCGGTCTTCCTAACCGCATTTGCATGGTAACTAAAATTGAAGGAACCAATGAGAAGGATTTTCAAATTTTGAATCAAACAATTAATGTTATCACTCATGTGTCGAACAGTGGGAAACAATTTGGTGGTAGCTTCGATGTTTTTGTAGGAGTTTGGGTCTATAGGAAGGGGTTCGGATTTTGTAAAATTAAAATTGGATCAAATCTTTGGACCAGATGGATGTTTTCACCTCTACACATATGGATGTAGTTTATGGCTTGAGATTGGAGCTCGAGGTCAAATACAACAAATATTCTAAATTGAAATATTTTTGTGTGCCTCAGGGTGGATGTGGGTAGACCTAATACTAACCTTACAAATACCCCATCCACTCACGAGGTTGACACGAAGGATGGAATAAATTTCTTGCGAAGAGATCTTTCAATGTCGAAACCGATCATGTTTTAGGGATTCACACTCATTCCACTCCGGGCATGCCTCTTAAGGTTTAATATTTCTTTATCTTTTCTCCATTTGTTCTCAGAGTTTTTGGTCCCATTTAAAACCAAACAAATTTTTATTGTATCTAAAAAAAGGGGTTTATAAACATGTAACAAATGCAAGGGTAGGAGTTTACTACAACATGTAATTTTTTTACAATATTCCAATCCTTCTTCTCAAAGAGAGGATATTATGCTGAAATATTTCTAGTGCAAGGATTAAAGATTCTTCTCGAGATAGGAGAATACTTAACAATTATTAAAACATCATTACAAAAACATACTTAAAATGCAAGAGGACAAGCCTCCCCAAAATGGGGAACAACATGCCAAAAATTTCAAACATTTTCTCCCATGTTCCAAGCATATTTTCCATGCTTCCAATCCATGTGAAATTTTTCAAGGCACAAGAGAAAGAGGCCCAGTTTTCCACCTAACCAAATGGCTTCATTACATGCCATCCCCACCAATGGAGGACATGATAGCCTCCCTCCAAGCCCATGGGAGAGAGATGGAATGCATGCCTCAAATATTACACATAAGTAAGGGGATACAAAAGGTGACAATAGAAACACAATATCCCAATCCACAACAACCAAAATAATACTAAAGTCAAAAGAGGAAAACTCCATGTTTTTCTCAAAGGGGAACAGTGGTAAGGAGGTCATAATAAGCCATATTGTGAACCAACCATAGGAACATGAAAATAATCTCCATAATACCTTCCTTATCTCTCCATCAAAAATACCCTCCTTAGAAATCCATCCCAAACACCAAGGCTCCTCCTTATAAGTATTTTCAAACCATTTTCAATCATGATATGGTTTCATTAATAATAATGGAAGATGAGGTTCAAACCATCTCGAGGGGAGGAAAAATATAGAATGGACCATCATGGCTTTTCCATCAAGTCATATGGTGTAAGAGAGAACATTCCTCCCTCTTCCCCTATAATTCCAAAATCCACCTCAAATAGGATGGATGGAGAAAATAAAAGAAAACAAGATTTATAATGACACCCACAACAACATGCAAGCATACAATATGAAAATAACCAAATTTATTTCTTTCAAAATATACCATAGAATCCAAAAAGGAGGTATGAAGGACTATCTCAAAAAAATAGGTATGAAGGCCTACCTCAAAAATCAAGCTATCCATCTTCAAGAACAATCCATGCACTTCAAGCTCCAATCTCCTAGCTCTATGCTACGAGCTCTCCAACTCCCATAGTAAAAAAATTACAACCCAAAGTCCCTACCTCTCTCCAAGAGGAGATATAAAAATATGGAAACAAACAAAAATCCTCACAAATGATATGGTGACATGTGTAACTCATCTCATTCCCCAAAAATGATTCCCAAAATCCCCAAAATACAAAAAAATGCATTTAGGAAGTAATATCCTAAATTCCTAAAAATCTAATAAGCCCACACACTTCAAATTTGAAGAAAACACAAAATTCAACCACTCTTACAAGATGGTTACATGAAAGGGGTAAAATGGGAGGGAAAATCCCATTTGGCCTTGAAAATAGACCCCTACCCATAGGTAAGGTCCGAGGGGCTCATTTTAGTGTAAGGGAGACCCCCAATGTGAAAAGAGACCCTTACAAATACCACATTTAGACCAAATTCGAGATTAGGTAAAGTAGCTCAAAGAAAGAGGTGGTGGGGCCCACTCAAATGATAATTAGGTGGTCCCAAACCACTAATA